>JAQQZY010000001.1:5813062-5835684 GCA_030068375.1 Ostorhinchus rueppellii
GTGTGTGTGTGTGTGTGTGTGTGTGTGTGTGTGTGTGTGTGTGTGTGTGTGTGTGTGTGTGTGTGTGTGTGTACCCACAGTGTCCGGAGGCCACCCAGTCCCTTTAACATGCGGTGGTGTACGTTCTCCAGTCTGTTTGAGGTCAGAATCAGCTCATTGACGCCCGAGGCTCCTTCAAACGTCCCCTCCTCGATGTCAGTGATACGGTTATTACTCAGGTTACTGCAACAATAAGATGTGGATGAAGAAAAAAAGGGGAAAAATACAAGAATAAAGTCAGTAAATCAGTTGGAATGAGGAGTAGAAGTGCATATATATCATACACTGTAAGCCTTCAGTTTTATTGCTCAGATCTTACTTTTATGATAGGTTGCTTATATAATTTTTTATGCACAGAATATCAAAAGAACAAAGATAAAGTTGTATTTGTGAGCTGATGTGTAGTGGAAGTCAACAAATTTGTGACCAGATAACAGCAAAGGTGAAAATGAACAAACCACTCAGACACCTGCTAATATGACAAATACTGATCTACAGTAATGTAAATGATAAAATAATAAAATGTATTAATTTGGATATGACTGCTTTAACTGGGGTTGCACTGCAAAACATCCTCAGACTACAGTGATCTGTGCTGTTCTCTCTCTCTCTCCCTCTCTCTCACACACACACACACACACACACACACACACACACACACACACACACACACACACAAAAACCCCAACAACTCAGATTTGGGAAACTTTTCGTGCAGCCTGAATGTAACCACACAGAGACAGACACATGATGAACAAACACTGCGTGACCTGTGTATGACTTTTGACTATATGCGTTGTTTTGTTCGTGTAACTGACTCACATCTTCCTCAGCTGAGGCAACTTTTTGAAGATCCCTGTAGCCTCTAGCACAGTGAATTCATTGTTGTTCAGGCGCCTGAGAAGAGAAGAGGGAAGGTGGTCAAAGACAAAGAGAGAACAACAAAAGAGACAGAAACAGAAGAGGAGGAGGAGATAAAAGGCATCATGAGGTTTTCGCTATACCACACACAGATACACTTTGTAGTAGATAAATGCGGCATGACTCACAGTTCGACGGTGTACTGGGGGATATGATCGGGTATTTTGGTGAGTTTCTGGTTGGAGCAGTCAACTGTGGTGCCTTCACAGCGGCATTTTTCTGGGCAGGCCAAGTCGGCGAAGCAGTCTCCCCCAAGCTTGCTGCGGTAATCTTCAGTACCTGGTTATAATCACAACCGCAATGTCATTGAATGCCCTCATCAGACAAGACTGGAGCCCCGGCGTTTACTGGTGCCAGATCCAACACAAACACTGTGGATAGCTGTAGTAAAAAGGCCATGATACAATGGAAGAATTTTGAGACACTGCACAGGGCTTGTGTTGCTTTTGTTTGGAATGGGAGTTGTCAGAATTAACCAAACATACTCACAAAACATTGCTGATTGAGATCATATGCAACACAACCCATGGGCATTACGTCAAAATGCTGCATGTGTACCATGGCCTCGATATCAGAAAATGCACAAACACACAGTCAGGATCAAGACATGTTTATGGGCACACATACATACAATTTGAGGACAGGGTTTTTTTTTTGTTGTTTTTTTTTTGTTCAGGTCTGTCAAACTACAAAGCAACTGTTAGTGTTAGAAACCACAGCACAGAACAAAACTGCATCATGTATTAGATCACAGCAGAAACACACACACACACACACGGGCATTTATCTGTACTGCACACACATATGGGCTCTCACACAAACACACACACAGAGGCTGAAGGGGGCGACAGAAGAGTGCTGTCTCTTGCGTCTCGGCCAAGCTGCAGGGATATGCAGGGCCGTTCCATGGTGCTTGACAGAACCATGTTCCACTATAGGAACCTGGCAGCCACATGGTTAGATCAAGCACAAAGGAACAACCTGCTGACTGACTGCTCCTCCGCTGGAACACAGGGATGGGGAGGACAGGTGGAAAGGGGAGGAGAGGAGAGGAGAAGAGAAGAGAGGAGAGGAGAAACAAGGAGAAACGAGGAGAGGAGAGGAGAGGAAACCAGAAAAGGAAGAAAACAAGAAACGATATGGTGAAGTCAGATGAAGATGAAAGCTGCATGTAAAGCAACTCATTATGTTTAGGGATGTAACTCAATTACTACTAATGTAGCCGAGTACAAAAGTGTGATACTGAGATACATTAATTTGGTAAAAACAGGCCACCAGTGCTGGAAATTTAACAACATTTCAGATCTAAAAAGGACTCTAACTTCACCGTGTAAAACATTCACAGGAATCATCATTGAGAACTATTTTTAAGTTTACACTGTCAGGTTCCTGTTCAGGATATTAAATAACAAGCTGTGTGTCACTTTCACAGCACTGACATAAAATCCAACAGAAAAATAATAAAGAGTCTTAAACCTGATTGTCCATTGACGTGAAATAGTCGATTATTCAGAGTAGCGCTGGTTTCTCATTGGAGTTGAATTACACCTAAACTGTGCATAAGTGCAGTACTAAGTTAATCTGCTTAGTTTCCACTACTGGAGCCAGATGGCCTGAAGAAATGTATGACTTTGAATAAGAAGAAGCCAGAAGGTGGAGAAGATGAAGGGAGTGTCTAGTTCAAGCGTCAAGAAAAAAAAGCAGGTAAAAAGGAGAGAGGGGAACATCTAAGGACATCTAAATTCAACGTGTTACACCAGATCAGAGACAGAGCCGTTAAGAGAGGAGTGGGAGGAGAGTTACAGCAGCACTGAAGGCAAGAGAAGCAGAAACTTATAGGAACACAAACATATGCAAACAGACATGTAAACAAACACACACACGCACACACACATACAAAGAAACAGCCTGAAGAGAAAGAAACACATGAAACATTGCATAAATATGTGCATAAATCATGAATATTGCATTTGTTGCCGTTCGTTAACAGACAAGAGGAGTCACAGAGGGAATCACTGTGGTAGAGGTCAAAGGTCGGACGCCAGGTCAGGATACAAGAGGTGAAGGATTTGGAGATGACGCAAGAATCGTTTGTGTTTCTGTGTGCGTTACTTACAGCCAACATGGTGTACTCCTGAGTGTGTGAGAGAGGCAGTAGGAGAAAGAAGAAGGGAGTTCACTCGTTTATTTGAACATGAGGAAAAAGCTGATGAAAAAAATGCTATAATTTTTTTTCATGTTCAGTCCCCAGGCAGTGATTCATTTAAAGGGGTAATGACTCGTGAATAGTGAGAATCATGCTGGCATAACATGACATTTGTTGGGTGCTTTCATCTAACTCACATCCCAGCCTCATTTGGTTAAAGTCTGACTGCATTAAAACTGTTTTTGGGGATTGCGAAATGCCAGAAAACTCTGCACACAATTACAGACGCACCATAAACAAATTTTAGTCACCTCTTAAGTGCAAATGCGTGATTTTGTTTAGTGCGTTTCTTTGACATCAATCACTTTAGCGGGTTCAATTTTCGAAGAATAAACCAAGACATGGATGCGGAGATAAAAGAGGAATTTAATCCTCAAGAGTTCAGGACTACGTGCTTTTGCTCACACAGAAATATAATATAATATCCCGAATAATGGACTGTGAAATAGACGACATAGTGCATATTAAGCTGGCGGATTTAAGACGTATTGATCTAATGCATGAGACCAAGGTCGCAGCGCAGAATAAAACATGTTTATTCAACTTTTCAACCACAAATGTTCCTAAATTATTCAGCTTTGCCCCGTATGTGGTATCTGGGCTTTGAAACCTCTGTACCCCGGGTGAGCTTCAGAGTTAATGACTGCAGCGAGCACACACACACACACACACACACACACACACACACACACACTGCACACACACACACACACACACACACACACACACACTGCACACACACTCATCTAACACACACCATGCCTCCTCTGTGTGCTGCTGTGGTAATGACCGCCTTTAGCCCTGCTACTGATCTCATATGCATGTCTGATTTACATATTTCCCAGCACCCCTCTGAGCATGGTAACTCTGTGACCTTTTGATGTTCTGCTGTGTGCAAAACAGACACAGATGCTTGCAGACACACGCTCATACATTAGGTATCATTAGATGAGCTAAGAAGTGAGGAGGACTAGTATTAAATATAGTTTCTCTGATCGTCAAATACCAAATATAGTGTAATTTATACAGACTATTGCATGCAGTGCCCAGTTGATAGTGATCTGAGCATATTAAAGTGATTGTTTTCACCCCGACTCATCAAGGACAGATATGTGATTATCGCATGCCTGGTTAGACGTGATGCATTGTGAAGCACATTAAACCATACAAGATGGCTCTGCATTCAAAAGGTGTCAGTCAAGGTAAGTCACTCCAAGTGTCGAGAGTGTGTGAGCGCGCAGCATACGCCGTGAAAGCCACACACGTATACATACAGTATGCTCGATGCACAATACCTGGGATGAAATACTGTTCTCTAGCTGATGGAGAGACAGAGAAAGAGAAAGTAAAAAAACAACACACGAACAAAAGGGCACAGCAGAAGAACTGTGTGTGGCTGAATGTGAAAGAGGCCACGAACTGCTGAAAACTGCGAGCTAAGGTTAGTAGAGGCTGAGGAGAAATCCCACCAGGAAAACACAGAATGATAATAAAGGAGAGGAATGTGTCACTTTGGATACCGTGTGTACAAAGTCTGAATCCCTCCAAATCACCAGGATAAAATGTTACTATTGTATGTTAGAATTTCAACATTTCTGAACCAAACATAGATTTCAGAACTATGGATTTTGAAATGCACTGCCAGGCCAAAAAATAAATAAAAATGCCACAACAAATCTAACTCTCTTCTCATTTCTCACCTCTCTTTCCATGGAAACACAGTCCAGTCTTTATGCTCTCTACAAACTGATGCTTGTTTAGGAAATGAGAAGTTACCCACTGCATCATGTAGAGTTAAAGAACTTGTTTTCATGTGAAACAGATAAATAAAGGTTTTAGGGTTAGGTTTACACAGAAATTATGTTAATATGTAAGTGTTTATGGTATGCATGATCATGAAAGATAGCAAATTTTGTTTAACATGGAAGAGCCCACAAGGTTATGAGAAAAACTGGCTCAAAAAATATATAGTAAAACTGAAATCAAACCCCAACCTTTTCCTAATCTTAACCAAAATGGTTTTTATTGTACAAATCTACAAATGTGTGTATTTCATCCACCATAAACACATCAACACATCCATGTTGATATATAGAGTATGTAGAAACAAATACACATATGAAATAAATTTTTGATTCAGAATGTAAATAAATAATCTGTGGTTCCCAGAAACACACAATGGAAACATATTTTCTGGCGAGGGGAATTCCTCTATCTGTGAATTATCAGTGACAGTAGATCATTGTGAAGATCTACATTTGTATGCATGGCTGTACATCATAAACATGCATTTTCTTGTGTGGGCTTGTGTACCTGAGCAGCGGAATTTCTTGCTCTTTATTTGTCCGATTCGTTTGTTGGCGAGCCGCCGTGGGCTGGTGCAGCGGGCACCACTCGTCTCGATGGGATTGTCCTGCAGGTAGTCTGCCAGCCACTTCAGATGACAGTCACAGATAAACGGGTTTTGTGCTAAATGACTATTACATACAAAACAGAAACAGGAAACACACATTAGCTGGCAGAACAATATACACCATTACACACTCATTCTCTGATTTGTGAAAGAGTAAATTAAAGAGATTCAATAAATTCAATCCACTAATTTGATCAATCCACATAAATAATTGGTGTAAAATGCAGTTATTTATCATTTCATGGTCATCAGATATGATCCATTTGGATGTTCCAGGTTCTGTAGTTACGATGGAAACACTGTCCTCTTCTACAACATGGATTCACCAGTAAAACACATGGAGTTTGATCAATGACAGTGGATGGAGACACTTGGTTTATCTTAGTTTATAATATATTTTCCTGAAAAAGCCACTTTTTCTTCAGGTTTCTCTGTTTTTGATATAACCCTCAACTTTAATCTGAGCTTTTATGAACATCAGCATGATCAGTAAATTGATATTATAAAAGGGAAGAGGACTTTTTGTTTGTGTGCAGGTGTGTGTGTGTGTCTCAGACATCACACAATATCTGGAAAGAGCTGACTGCTGCAGTTTGCCATCTTGTTGTATTTTTGGTCAAGGAAGAGACTAGCAAAGACCCCAAGTTGATAAGACCAATATTTTGGGAGACATTAGTAATTTTTGAATACAATAGCCTTATAATCGTGTTGCTATGCCCGTGATGGCTGATGGGAAATGAAATATCACACTGCATGATGGGAAATGAAGATTAAAAACAGGAACAACATATTTTGAAACATTAGTATTAATATATTAAAGGTGCTGTACAGATTTTCTGCGTGATCTAGACTAAGTTTCATATATATATATATATATATACATATATAATTAAAAATTAGATTTTCAGCACCAAAAATGGTTATTTCTTAATGCTATTTCCAGCTTCTTTGGTTGGGTCGGACAAGACTGGACTGAATTACAGCAGACTTTCTTCATAGGACAACACCATATGACTGCCAGAGTTGACAGTGAGATGTAAGGTGAACAAGTGAGGAGCAAGATCTGTCCTTTTATCTAAAGTAGGATGTCTTGGATTTAATTAGTTGTAATGGTGGACACTGGAGCTGGACTGGCAGAAAGGAAAAGAAAGATAAACGGTAGAGTGATAGAGCATGGACTAAAGCACCAGTAAACCTCTGCATTGAACCGATGGGGAGAACAAAGGGAGTTAAAAGGATGAAAACAGACCTGGAGTTGTCGCTCTTCCTTCTACACAGGTATAGAATGCTTCTGTTCTTTCTACATGTGCATTGGAACTTTGTATTTTGCTGCAGTGGCTGTTGTAGCTCAGTCCAAAATGCTCCTGCATTAGCCGCGCGCTAGCTCTGTGACGTCAGTAATCTGTTTTATTTGGAGCAGCGTTTCAGTCACAAACTAAGAGCTTTGTAGAGTCAGACTAAAATGGTTCTGTTTGGAGTTTAATGCTCATACTAAAGTGTCCTTCAGTTATAAGACCATTCTAAAAGTTCAATACTGTGAATGCAGAAGGCTGAAGCAGCGAGCACTGAATGCATCACTCTGCTAAAGCAGAGTGATGAACATGTTGAGTGACTGAAGTCATTTCTGAAAATGCTTGAATATTTTGTGGGAAAACTAGTGCAAATGTATATTTTTGGGACACGTCTTAGAGAAATGTTCCCTGAGTAACACTCCAGCGCTCCGGAGTAAAAGAGACACAGAAGCAGGAGTCAGACGTCCAAAGTGAGGTTTCATTTTCGTTTTCTCGCTACTTACTAAGCTACCTACAAATGGACTTTATGAAGTTAGTTTGCTTTCTCCTTTCAAATGTAACTTTGCACCCTACAAGTTGCTGTCTTGAAAAAAATAAATGCAGAATTGTAAAGACGATCCGCACTTCAGTGATTAGCTTCAAAACAAATGCAGTCCTTGGCCAGAATTATGCCCTTATGACAGTAAGTGCTAGTGCTCATGGGAAACTGAGTCTTTGTACCTTAAAAATGCCACCTATTCCAGTCAAGATGTTGCTGCAATCCACTTTAAACAAATTCTCTGTACAGGACCTTTAATTGTTGATTACATTTTAAAGAATTATTTACCAAACAATTTTTTGTCAATAAAATATAGACTGACATCTTTTTCCCAAAAATCCACTCTCCCCACCATAAGAACTACCACATCTACTACCTGTGGTTTCCTACGGGTCAAAGCACAACATAAGAAAAATACCCGATCTTCACAGAAAAAATATTTAGAAAATGTAGAAAAATACAGAGGATAATATTTTAATAAATGGTGAAAAATCAATTAAGAAAAGTTAAATAGAGAGAAACATTCATTTAGGAAGTACCATAATAGTAACACTGGGTCTTTATGGATTAATGTAATTTGAGGATTTATCTTTTCTGTGATAGATATATGTGCGTGATTTTTGGATCATCAATTTGTTTTTTTATTTTCTAGCCACAGAACACATTGCAACAATAAAACACAAATAGGACTGAACAATCCGCACTGCATCAACAACAGCTATCCTTGCCTATTTAGGTATTTGAGAAAGTGCTAGCGTGAAAATATGATTGATGTTTGGTTGACATCTGCAGTTATAAAACTACAATATTTGTCAGCTACAAATAACAGTTTAATGTTTCACACTTTATGATTTCCAGTCTGTGTGCATGTGTCTTATCTGTGTGTACGCACAGTGTTTGTATGGCTCGTAGAGATGAGAAGGTCCCCTTGGCGATGGTCTGGAGCTTATTGTCGTACAGCGAGAGTAGATTGAGGTTGTGGAGGTCCTGAAATGCATCTACACGCAGACACGCTATCTTATTAGCATTCAGTAACCTGAAAGAAAGAAGTGAAATGAAGATGACGGCTTATCCTGTTATCATTATTAGATGAGTATTTGCAGCGTTACAGGTCAGTAGCGATGGCTCAATCATGGTGTCTCCACTCTGATGACAATGTTTTAAGTAAGCAGTTTCAGATGAATATCAATGAGATGTGAGCCTTCTGATGTATTTCATGTGTATGTGTGTGTGTGTGTGTGTGTGTGTGTGTGTCTGTGTGTGTGTGTATGTGTTTGAATGAGTCAACTCACAATAGCTGAAGAGAAAACAGTCCCTCAAATAGTCCTTTGGAAATCTCGGTGATCTTGTTCCCATATAGTACCCTGTGAAAAATTAAGGAATAATAGATAAGACTATACCTACTGGGAGGTAATAATATTGGTATTTACTATAAGCTGAATGTATAGAAATTTAAAGTTTCCCCTTTTTAAGTCAGAGGGATTTACAAAAGAGAGAAAATTAATAATCTAAAACCTAATTTTACACACACAAATTGAGCAACAGATTATTTTAATGAGACAAAGCAATTACCTAATAGTGCTGAAAAATGATTTTATTTTCCAAAAAAATCCACCAGTGTCTAATATTTTGTAGTTTAACATAATTATCAAAGTATGTATTCCTGTAATTTTAACTGATATTATTGAGATATCACTAACTTGGCGTTATAGTTCCTGAGAAAGCAAACATAACTGGCTGATTAATATCAGGCAAAGTTCGTTATGCAAGGTGATTAAGGATTATTTTATCAGATGCAGAGCAATGTTGACCCTGAAAAGAATTTCTAACCAGAAAACTGACTATAAAAACAACAACAAACAAACAACAAAAACTAATCATCAGGAGCCAGAGAATGTTTGTTGTGTGGAAAATATTCCTTCGTGAACTAGGCTAGACTGGGATATACTTCCTATTTTTTTATTATGTGATTCTGGGCCAAGAATTTAACAAAAAAGAACCCACCCAAAATTATAGAGGAAGGATAATTTTTGCATTTCATTTTCATTGAATAAGTATATACAGAAGATAATATGATTATTGCTGGGGTCATGTTGTCCTTTGGTGACTCCACAGCATTTCATTTATGATAGCATGTTATGAATCATTTTACATTTATTGAAAAAATAAAATGGATATTGGACTTTTCCATATTATGATTTGGTTTATGCTTTGATAAATGTTAAGCCCATTGGCAACCCAGTTTGAATAAATGAAACATTTACTGAAGTTGACAAATAACTCAATCAACAACTTAAGTTAGTAAGTAACAATAGTAAATAAAAAATGTAAGAAAACTGATTGAATTTCCTTTTTTTTATTAACTCACTTTAGTTTCCAACTAAGTTTGTTGGATTTCTAAAAGATAATATTGAGGAAATAAATAAAATTGAATGATTAAAAAGTTGTTGCTGTAAAAAATATGTGATTTCCGTGCATTACCTATATTTATTATGATCTACTTATATGATTCAAGCAAATCCTGTGGAGAATGAAGGAGGCTGTGGACCTTTGTGGAGGGTTGTGAGTTATGGATATCCCTGCTATGATCCATTTGCCTCCGTCTTCTTCTTCTTTTATTCTTCTTGTGAATATCTTTCCATGTTGTATTTATGCATTTAGTGTGTTTTATATGTAAACTTGTTTTATATGTAAAACCATTTGTTGCTGGCATTTTGACCGATAAAAAAGGTTTCAATGGGATCCTCCAGGTTGAACAAAGGATACATGTAATTCATTTGAAATAATATAACTGAAATGTGCTAAAATATTAATTATATGTAGTTATATGTTTCCTTGATCAAATTTTTGCAAAATATTTAATAAGTCTAATTAACATTTTTACAAATATTCAACAAGTTTGAATCTAAATTAAAATAAAAATGCATTTTAATTACCTACTATGAAGCCTTATAAGTCATAAATATGGTAAATGTAACATCAAGTAAATAACTCCCTACTGAAATATCCAAAGCAACACAGGAAGCAAACTGATAAGAACTTGACGAAGACTGACAACACCCAGTCTTCCTGTTTAAAAGCGCTGATAAAACATTACCAGTACAAACACTAACGCTGTCTGTATGCCAACACCTGGCTGCGTGTCAACACTCAGGACATAAAGCATAAATAGTTATGACCGCTTTTCATTTAAATGTCAGGATGAAAAAAAGTCTCCATAAATCTGGCTGCAGCTCCAGTGTGAGGAATGTGCACAGTTTTTGAAGAAAAGGTTTTTATAAATACATCAGATTACATACATAAACAGGTCAAGGCTGAGACTGCCACTGCCTTGCTCAACAAATACCTCAGACTCACACACACACACACACACACAAATACACACAAATACACAGGGTGAGTTATCAGTCATCTCTGCGCTCCACGCTGAGTTGAGCTGTGTATGTAGGCAGTCTGAGGACATGTGTTTTAGATTGGCTTTTATTTCATTGTGCTGAGTGGCTGTCCCTCAGAGACCTGAGGTTGGGAAACACACGATGCAAGGAATGGACGCTTCATTTATGTCTCAAACACACATTAGCACGTCCTGTTCGCACACACACGTGTACAGGCATACAGACGCACATACAGACAGAATCGATGGCTCATTTACATCCTCTTAAACTAAACAGTGGCACACAATGAACACACAGAGCAGCTTAATGTGAAAGCCATACTGTATGCGGTGTGTCAGCATGAATGTGTGTCCCATTCTCTCTGTGGTGAATGTGTAATGAGGTGGCAGAAGCCTCCATTCAGCAATTCAGCATTTATGAATTATTGACTTTGGAGAGACGAGACCTTAATATAACTCCTTCATGAAATAACTCTATATCACTCCTCCTCCTCCTCCTCCTCTCTACATCTTCCTTCCCACAGCTTCACACGCAAAGCAGAACGCTCCATGAGAGGCTCAGTCCAGAGAGGACTCCACCAGCTCCATAGCTCTTCTCAAATTTAGATTCTTATTAAATTAAGATTTGTTTTTGTGTCAGACTGACTTGTGTTTCATATTAAAACTGTAACTCAGATGGTCTTGTGTATAGTTCCATCACAATTTGCACTTAGTTCAACTCAGTTTTTTTTTACTTTACCTCTACGTAAACTGTAGTGGGTAATCCTTGATATTTTACTTCAGTTTGGATAGTTAAAGTTAGTTTCATGATTATATTATCATCATTTTAAATTCTTCCTGACATGTCCGATGCCTTTAGGGCTAGGGTTAGGGTTAGGGTAGGAGGATTAGAGTGTTTTTAAACTATATTTCATGAAAAACAAAAAGGAAAAAAGAGCTGTTGAAAAATAAATCAGTCATCCATGATCAGAAAAGGAGTTGTGCAAAAAATACAACAGCCAGAAACAAGTTAGATGCACTCTGATACTAAAATAAAAGTCCCTTATAACTTATAGGGCCTATCATCATGTGCAAGAATTTTTTTTTCTACAGCTAGATCATGTTGTGCACTACATTATAATAAGTCATTTACACAGCTTTGTTAAATAATCCCCTTTGACGGACAGTGTCTACAGTCTACAGCAGACATGCCCAAAGTCCGGCCCCTGTTCATATTTCCACTGGCCTCTGTCATAAAATCAAGAAGAGAAGCAATTTAAAAAAAAAAGAAAAAAAAAAAGAAGCAATTTTATATTTCACCAGAGGACGGCAGTAGAGTTATGGTTGAACTCTGGCTGCGTGACCCCTGACGCATGAGATCTATTTTTTTGCCCATTTCTAAAAAGGCCACTGGACCTAAAAAAAAAATAGGAAAGCTGACAGTGAGGGCCGCCGTTTCCAGGACAAGTGGAAATCGGAATATTTTTTCACTGACATTCGAAACAACTGCATCTGCTTAATTTGCCAAGAGACTGTGGCTGTTTTCAAGGAATTTAATATAAAGAGGCACTACCAGACAAAGCATGCTAACTATGGCAAGCTAACTGCGAATGAACGCGCTGAAAAGCTGAAGCAACTGGAAGCTGTTTTAACAACAGCGCTTTTTCACAAAAGATGAAAATGCCACGAAGGTAAACTATGAGGAGGCAACGCTGAGGTGACTCCTTTTTCCGTGAATCCTAATGGCGTCCCAGATCACCTGCAGCTGGAGCTCATGGAGCTCCACCAACAACTCCCTCTTATAAACTTTTACCACCAGGTGGATAAAGAAAGGTTCCAGGAGTCGAACATTTGCTAAGAAAATGTTGAGCTTGTTTGGCTCGACATACTTGTGCGAGAAGACATTCTCAGTTATGAACATTAACAAGAGCCGTGTGAGGACAAGACTAAGTGACTCTCACCTGCGTGACATTTTGCACATCAAAACTACTGTTTTTGAGCCGGACCTGCCCTATTTACTGCAGTCGAGATCTCAGTATCAGCCTTCACATTAATGCAGGCAAGTTATTTTTTGAATCTGGTGAATAAGTAAATAATAAGTCGTAAATTCTCAGTGAACTATTTTTTTGTGATGATCAAAACCAAAGTTTTGACTGTGTACTGTGTCAAATTTAATAAAATACTTTATTTGCTTTATTTGTATTTAACCATTTATCCAGTTAAGGAAATGTCGACCTAGCTGCAGACAGCGTAGTAAAACAAAGCCAAATAAAAGCATATACAAATAAACACATATACAACAAACTGTACAAAGTATTATAGTTACATATTTACATGTTAATTTACAGTGGTAATGGTTCAAAAAATGTCAGACTGAATGGTCGGCCCCCATACATTTTCACCTCACCAAATCTGGCCCTCTTTGCAAAAAGTTTGGACACCCCTGGTCTACAGCTATACCACATGAGGTTCCCACTATTCCCTTTTCCAATAAGTTTTGTTTTGTCAGATAATGAGTTTAGTAAGTAGTCATGTAATAAGCATGGTGTTTGAATCACATTGAAGGGGATATTTAGCTGTACTTAAACAAATCATAGGAAAAACTTTTAAATTGGACCATAAATTGGGTTTATTGGAATTATGTGAAGTATTTCTATCTTAAAATATTACAAAGCAAGTAAGAAGTATCAGTAGAGAGATTAGAATAAAACATTTTGATGTTAAAACAATGACATAAGTGTATTGTATTACAGATAAATAAAGTGAGTTTATTCATAGTCGTGGACCAAGACATTACTGTGAGTCTATGGGCCTGATTTACTAAGAACACAAATAACAGGTACCAGTTTACTTGCTTCTGCTAAAAATACATGTGCTATTGATTTGTGTGTCATGGGTGATCAACTAAGATTGCCTGCTCAAATGACAACAGGTGCCAAGTCAGACAGTACACTGAAAAAAAATGAAAAAAACTGCTTTGGGATAAGTCAGCACTAATGGCAACAGTGCGCTGGAATGATCCAGAGCCAAGGAAATGTAATGTTATAAGGAGTTTTGTCAAAGAAGGTACTGCATGACAACTCCTTATGATTGGCCCAAAATCATCCCCTCGTTCATCTAGGAGTTCTAAAATGGCGTTGCTGGGTAGGCAATACATCTCAAGTGTTTTTTCTTCCAAAAACGGTAAGGTGAGCAGAACAGATGTGTTTTCTGTGTTGCCTTTGGTGTTGCCTATGGCGCCTTCTTGCCACAACATCTACAGCCAGTTTTGTGCAAAGCTGTGACAGTTAAAACCTGCATTTCAGATGTGCTAAATATAGATGCAAAATCAGCCACATTTGGTAAATTGCATTTTGTGCATTAAATAAATGTTTGCATCTACTCCGCCCTGTAATTTTGTGCATGCTGGTAGAAACTCCCATATTGTATATTCATCAAGGTAAATAAGCTAAATGGGTTGTGTGAGCTATATTGTCCATTTGAGAGATGCAACCCTCAGTACATCCTGTTAGTTGATGAGCTTCAACATGTTTTTGTGTGCACAGACAAGTTTGTGCATGTTTTTAGACACGCAAACTTTTAGTAAATCAGGCTCTAAGTGTCCACTAAAGGAAGTAGGGAGTCATTTTGCTGGTCTCCCATGGGTGAGTTGAGGATGAGAACCACTAAAAAATAACTTTCAAAGAAAGTGGCAAAGTGATTTAAAGAATAAAAGCATTGCTATTATTTTTCCCCACAAGACACAGCTCTAAATGAAAAGAATGTTTGATGCTGAAATTGCAGCATTTCTTCTACATGAGTGGGTTTGGTTATGAGGCTTATGCAGATAAAAAGTTGTTATCTGATGTTCTTATCTTTCTGAAGTTTTGTATTTGTTGATCCATGGTTCAGACTAAACTGTGATAGTTCTGACCTTGTTTGAATGATTCCAAACAGATTTTTAGGCCAGCTATTGACAATACAAACTACAAAAAATGGAGGTGATTTGTGGTTTGACTGTTTTAAAAACAGAGCTAAGCTAACAAAGCTATAATGTAAAGTATCAGCTGTTGTAGCACGTGAAGATCGTAAGGCATAGTGTTATTTTGGCTGACTGAGTTTTTGTTTGACAGAGAAAAGTTGATGATACCATAATACAGATGTGTCTAAACACTGAGCTTCATACAGTCTGTGGAGACAGTGTTAATTCATGGTGGTTTTGGTAACTGGGTGGTCTGGTACATGACTGCTGTTAATACTTCACAATATTGATACTATAGCTCTGCTATTTTAAGGAGGAAAGCTACTGAGGTAGAGTCACAGGTCAGAAGGTTGTAACGAGACTGATATGTCTTGTTTTACAGTAATATAAATATAAATATATTACATGGTACTCACAGAGAATTCAGGGAACGCAGACCCTGGAAAGCGTCTGCAACCAACTCTGAAATCTGATTGTTACTCAAATCTCTGAAAAGTGAAAATGAAAAATGAACATAGAAGAAGAGATAGAGTCAGTGAGGCAGATAAAACCCACTGAAAGTGAAACTTAGAGGACAGAAACAGACATTTATGAGGATGGTTGACAGGCTACACAATGCATGTATCTCCTCATCTACTCACATCCTGCGCAGCTTCTTATAAGGAGAAAAGGCCCCAGCTGGGATCACCTTGATGGCGTTCTGCTCCAGTCGTCTGGAACCAAACATACACACAGACCATTGAGGAGCAGCATTAACATTCCCTATCACAGGGCTATCTCTGCTGTATTTCTGAGTGCTGCTTGTTCCCTGGGGCTCTGGCTAAAGGGAGAACATTTCCAGATAACGCTCTTTGATGACCGATGCCAAAGTCTGTTACATTTCTCTGATCTTTCTGGCTTTTTAACATGTGAACACAGAGGCGTACACACAAACACCAGCTCACACACCCTTAACTATCTGGGCAGCGTTCCATTAAGCGCCAGTCTGACTCAAACAAATCAAGCCGAGCCGGGAAAGAGAAAAGAGAGTGGGAGGGGGCAAACAAAAGAGAAAACAGACCCAGACAACTGCTCTCTCAACGTTTCAGTGATCAGTCACTGTGACAAGGAAAGTCAGTGGAACATGATTTGCAAACCAACCATTAGATTGTGAAACATTTCCCTAAAATGAGTTGGTTTTTCAATTGCTTTTCTGTTCAGCTGCATTCAGGCCTTTCATAAAGTTTGTTTACATTGCTCGGTGGTAAACACAGGGGCGTTGAAATGTTTATAAAGAAAATGTTCTATTCTATTCTATTCTATTCTATTCTATTCTATTCTAGAGACAGGATCAAGTCAGACTAAAAGCAGTCAAAAATACAGTAAGGGAGAACTGTAAGAAAGACAGACCTCAACGACTGCTTAGATCTTAGATTAGTAAAACTTCAGACACGTGCCTAAATGGATTTGTAGTACAAAACTATACTTCTTGAACACAGAAGTAACACTAATTTCCTTTGATTTCTGGATAAATCAAGACATTCTCCGGAATAAAAACATGTTACTATGTTGCTACTTCAAACCACTTTTCTGAGTTCTTGAGTACTCCACAGAAATCATCTGCTTCAAGACATTTTAGAAGTTTTTTTTTTTTTACTTAATGTAAAAAAAAAAAAAAAGAAATATATGTCACCTAATGTGACAGGGTTTAGTTGTTCAGTCAAGCTCAGGATAGTTCATGTTGAGTACCTGACAGTCGTCTTATTGCCAGCTCTTCTTATTTCTGCATAATATAATTAAAATCATAAATGAACCCCAAATAATTAACTATGTTGCCCTCTTTTTTCTTAGTTGGTGCTAATGATTAAAGTAACTGCAAGCATAGTAAAAATAAAAAAAATAAAAAAAATTTATAGCTGTGAAACGTGCACCAGACTGATTTAACAAAACAGAGACTTATGTAACAATATAGATGAGTCCTAAACACCTTTATGAAACCAGCCCCAGGTTCAGACCCAGTCTGAGGTTTTAACAGGTCTTTAGTCCAAATGAAATCCAACAACACTGAAGATGAGTTGGAATCACTGGTAATGTCAAAGCAGTGAAGTCTTAAATTAGATACAAATCAATTCAACCGAGAAAATCAGGGTAATATATCAGGTGTCAAAGCCAGGTCTAGTCTAGATAAGGAAAGGCAGGATAACTCTTATCAAAGCAATCTAGCCAAGACAACTGACAAAGCACTCAACACAACTGAGATATTTAAGTCTTGACTAAACTCCCCAAAACCTGTTTTTGCTTTGTAATTGCGGAATATCTTGTGGGCATTGATTAGAATAAATGGATGTGATCCATCTGGGTCTGAAACCTAAAGTGATGTGGAAAACACAATAGAAAAAAAAAATAGAAATTCAAGGTCCCAGGCCAGATTTTCAGACTTGAATGCGTTTCTTCCCTAGTGAAGACATTTGACACTGAAGTAGTCATGTCCAAGTCAGGTTTAAGCCTTGCCTTGTAGGTGTGAGGTTTGCAGCTCTGCTCTGTACTTTGTCACTTTAAGTCTATTGGCTCTAATCCTTCCACTCTTCTTGATGCCCCCTCTTAGAGATATGATCTGTCTTGTCCTTCAGGATAATTTTTCAATTCTTTCTCCCTTTCCCCTCCCTGTTCATTATTTTCTTAAGCAGTGAAGAGCTGCATGACAAGGCTTTCTCATTTCACAGATGTGTGATTTTATTCCACTGCACAGAAAGAAAGAGAAGTAGTGAAAGAGAAAGGTGGAAAGAGACAAAGAGGGAATTGGAGAGGCACAATGAAAGAGCAAGGGAAATATCACTGCACTGAAGGTGTGTGCAGGAGTGTGTACTCATACTCTACATGCAGGTGCAGCACAGCATGTGTGAGTGTGTACTTTTATGCGTGTCTTACATCTCAGTAATGGTTTCAGGCAGGTTGGTGGGTATTTCTGTCAGCCCCTTCCCTCTGCAGTCCACGATGTTGTTACTGCAGGTGCAGGACTCTGGGCACTGTAATACACTGCAGGAGGAGGAGGAGGATGACTGGTGACCTACACAGAAACAAAGGGCCAACATTATCCATGGATAATAGGTTATGTTCAGTGTAAAATGCCAAAGGTGAAGGATTCTCAAGTTGATAGAAGAAAAATCATGAGTGAAAAAGCAGCTACTTTGCAGCTAATGTGCAGAGGAAAAAATGATAATGTCCACGAATGTTAAAGTATCATTTTAATTGTGTGCTCTTGGATTAGGAGTGCATGACATAAAAAGCCAAGCCATGAAATGACAGATGAATACTTGCCTTCATCCCATTCTGGAAAAGCATGAGTGAAAGACAGTAAGAAAAAGCAAACGAGACAAAGCAAAAAATGGGTTTGCCTCTTTAAATGATGTAAGTCGCAAACTAGACGACAAAGACAACCAACCTAGATATCATATCACACCATCATATTTTCTGGCTTTTACACCTACCTGTGCAGACAAACTCTTTCTTCTGCACCTCAGCAACATTGTGCCCCCTCAAGTGTGGGGGGGCCATGCACTGTGTGTAAAGTCCCAAACGGGGGCGCTGTCGGAGCCACTCTGACAGCCAGGCCACGTGGCAATCACACTGCAGGTTGTTGGAGTGCAGACGACTGGGAGGTGTAGATGAGGGAGGAGGTGGATGTCATAGGAAAAGGTGGCAGATAAGTAGGGTGAAAAATAATAGATTCAATTAAGGAGGAATGCAGGTACATAATCATTAATCAATTTTACAAACTGTTATAGATAAGAAAAGTCCTTCCTTTTTTCAGGTGATAATGTGCACCCAGTACTTACAAGGTCCTGAGCTTCGGCATGTGGTTAAAACTGGCCACAGAAAGGCGACTGATGTTGTTGTTGTTGAGGGTGCTGAGTAAAGAAAAGAAAAAAAATAGAATGCCTGATAGATTCATTGAGCTTCTCTGGTATCGCATGGCTTTTATATGCAGACACGGACAGATGGCTTACTCAGCAAAGACGAGCGAGAAGTCAGACGCGTCTGCTGACTGTCGTGTGCAAAGTGAAGAAGTGTAATTTTTGACTTTGCTGACAATAGTGGATTACGAATTATGCTTATTTTACATGCAAATATAAAAACTTACTGCTGGCACTAATCACTTAAATGGTGAAGAATGAATGTGTGCTTCAGATACTTTTTTTCTAGATGAACTGAAAAAACAAAATACCTTCAAATGTGTGTATTTCATAATAATTTGAATCTGCAGTTCAGCGTACACAGCAAAGTTCAATAATACACTAAACCAATAAGCTTCTTACCATCGTATAAGTCACAAGTATCTTATAAGCATGTGTGTAAATACTGATTTAGTGATATACTAAATTAGTTACAAGATGTTAAAGTCACAGAGGCACCCAGTAAGTAGACATAAAGTCTTCATCCTGACTGTATTTGGAACCGTCCTTTTTCATATGCTGTGTAGAGGATGCAGCGTTTGAAAGGCCAATGAGGATATTATCTCCTCTATCTCTGACTGCTATTAGTGTTCATCATTCACTGAACCTCTGCTTTTTGTTAGCATGAGTGACTGAATAAACAGGTACTCACAGTACTTCCAGGTCACGTAGCGCTCGGAAAGCTCCATCTTCAATGCAGCTTATGTGGTTGTAGTCCAGCTGGCTGCATAAACACAATTACAGAGGGAAAAAAAAAGAAAGAGGAGGTTGTTTTAAGATGTAAAGGGTGTCTAAAAGTACATTGTCAGGTTAAATTGAAATTAAATAAAGAAGAAAATGTATCAGCTCCCCACGGTCAGCTCAACCACAGCACCTTTGTGACTCTCCCCCTTCCTCCTGAGCTCTTTGTTCTTAGTAGATGTATCTCTCAATGTATTTATCTCTGTAACCATTCCCCTTCCTGCTCTCTTCTACAGTATCTGTCGTCTAATTTGTATGCACTGCTTTTTACCTCTTTCCTCCTTCTCTCTCTCTTTCTCTCTCTCTCTCGCTTTCTCAGAATCGCTTTGCTGAAACAATTTAATTAAGACATAAGGACAGTAAATCATGTGCTGTCACCCGTATGCTAATGCACACACACTGACACACACAGGCACACGCATTGCCCTGTCCTTTTACAATAATTGCAAGGCATTTGAAAAAAAATTAAATATTGGTCGGGGAAAAAAAAAGATGCAGGGAAATAGTTGAAAAATCCATGTTTATGGAATTACTGCTTGCCAATTACTTTACCTACAAAATGACCAACAATTATCTTCAATCATCATAACTATGATTGAGGCCAAAAAAAGAGAGAAAACAACTGAAATGCCAATGAAGTGACATCCACACAACACACACACATACTCATGTACACACACAGCTGTTAACGAGCAGTGGTGCCAGTCAATACAGCAAGCAGGAGGCACATGACATTTAACACAATGAAATATTGATGCACAGATACATGGGGGTTGGGACCATTTGCAAACATAAAGAAGTAAGTGAAAATGTACAGGCATAGACACAGATGTATGCACACACAACACACATAGCCAAAAAGTGTTGCCAAAGTGCCACTTACAGGTTCTTGATCTCCACAGCTCCCCTGAAGGCTTTCCTTGGAACCCCCTGAATCTGGTTCTCACTAAGATCACTGGACGAGAGAGAGAGAGAGAGAGAGAGAGAGAGAGAGAGATCGGGGGAAAGGAATAAGATGGCAAAGAGTTAAGCCAAGCTGTCACAGAGCAACTTGCTCTGCAGCTAAAGCACTTGATGTAATCACTGAAATGCAGCAGGGGAACTTCAGACCCAGACAGATCATCTGCAAAATTGAGTTTCTTGAACACAGGGCACTTCCTCACAGAATATAATCAGCTATCTCAATTCATCTTCCTGTGACACAAAATGCTTCCCCTGACAAGTGTCCACATTTCTGGAGCCAAACACAATTCATTTAAGCATTGTAGGAAGTCTTACAATGCTCAAATAGCCTGTAGGGGGCAGTAGTGACCTCTGCTTCCCTCTGTTCCTCCTCTCATCACTCCCACTCATCTCTCCCTCACCCCCCACCCACCAACTCCCTCTGCTTTTAAGGAGTGAGTGATGGGTGTGTGTCGATGAGCGCTGGGGTTTTATAGAGATTTAATTTCTAGGCACTTTAACTAAGCTACAGCTTGGAATAGAACAAAAGAGCACACAAACGCAGACACACACACACACACACCAAGTTTACTGCAGTCAGTGACATACCCCAACAAATATGTGTATATATATATATATATAATTTTATTTATTTTTTTTACACAGACTGACACCCACACAGGATAAAATCACACACATGAACTGATGTCATACACAAACTCAACATAACTTACCCAGCTGGCTTAAATACACGCAGTTTCTGGTTGGTATAGCAACTTCATTTAATCAAGGACAAAAATAGGTGTGTGAACACATGTCCACACTAATAGTACAATGAAATGAGGTGTTACAGATGCTCTCATACATACAAATAATGTGAGGTATATAGCAGTATGAAGCCTATAATTGAGAATGAATTCAGCCATGTTGATCATTACAGGATGTAAATGCAGATTAAAAAAGTAAGACATGTTAATTTTATCGCTGACTGCTTCATTATGTGTCCCTGTGTGTGTCCTCAGCCACCTGTCTGATGCCAGTCCTATTACGGACCTTTCACCATTGACCTTCCAGCTCTTGACCCCGACTTTGGCTTTATGACCTCAACCATGCTAATCGGCTAACAACTAATGGCCAGTTACATTCCTCAAATTCCTTTGCCTATGTGCTACAGATATCATCCAACTCCTGCACCTTCACCTGGTGCTCCCGGTCCTCCATCAGACATGATGCTTGATGCAACTATGTTCTTGAACTTCGTGATCATTTTCTGAAGCTTCATTACCAAACTGAAACGAGAAAACTCTTAACAAGCTAATGGAACAATAAATGTCTCTTTCTGTATCTGAGAGACGGCAGGCATGTTCTGTGTTTGATTGACAGGTGAGCTGGCAGGGGCTCAAAGACACGATGTCAACACACTTCTGCTCCCAAGTGTTGCTTTTTAGACAAGGGACAGATGTTAGCATTGGTAATGGAAAAAAGCACCACAATTCTTTCTATAAATGGACTAATCTAGACATCTGCTGCTTTTTATGATGTTTACGCAGCTTCAGGTCATTATTACACACAATTTCAAAGCAATGAGACAAAAGCCAAGATGTAAGTCAATGTGGGTCCAGGATGGTGTCTTGAAAGGAAATCTTAGCAAGTTATGAACTTGCTGCAGTTCACTGTCACTGTCTCTTTTGCCTCCATAATTCACCCAACCAACACATATAAAGTCTAAATCTTTCTTATGTTCATGTAATAAGAAAAGCTTCAATTTGAGTTGGAATACATACATATGTGTACCTGTGCATGCCATAGCAAGTTTACATTATGCATCAAAGTTGTTGGAATTTGAGATCAATTGATACAATCCTGAAAAAGCTTCCACAAACAGAGGCAGATGGAATGAAGGCTTTACCTTTTACTGTTTTACATACACGATGCAAACACGTGTGCGCCTTTTTTCTTGTGTGCACACACACAAACACACAGCGGCTGGTCTGAATCAAATAGAGTGTATCCTGATACTGTTTTTATAGGAACAGAGGGGGTTTGGAAAACAGCCATGCTCCTTTAACCACTGGAACTCTAAAACCAAATAAACACTCTGAAAGTACTTTAACCTTATGCACATACACACATGGACCTTCCCCGTGTGCACCACTGTGCATCTTGTACATCTATTTTGTGTAGACATCATTCATCTTCTATACCCGCTTTATCCTCACTAGGGTCACATGGAGCCTATCCCAGCTACTTAAGGGCGAAGGTGG
>JAQQZY010000001.1:5841507-5862624 GCA_030068375.1 Ostorhinchus rueppellii
AAGTTTAAATTATCCAATAAATTCCGTTCCACTTCACGATTGTGTCCCACTTGTTGTTGATTCTTGACAAAAAAATTTAAATTTCATATCTTTATGTTTGAAGCCTGAAATGCGGCGAAAGGTTGCAAGGTTCAAGGGGGCCGAATACTTTTGCAAGGCACTGTATGAAACTGGTACCTGAAAAGAGGACAAGGGCTAAAATCTAATCTAATGAAGCAAGTTTGGAAGCACTTTGGGTCTGTTTTAAAAATAAATATTTACTTAGATAAGTATTTATAAATATTATTTAGATAAAACACATTTTTAGATTTTTTTATTAATACAGAACTCTGCTAGTAACATGGTCAAAAGGACATGAAAATTACACACAACTATTTTTTTAAATACCTCTTTATTCTCTCACAGGTACATTTTGGGAATTGACCTAATTATGCAAGGCAGAGTATTTCACACAAATGATCACTGTTCCAAAATCGATTTATATACATTTAAATGGGCAGGTTCTGCATGTATCATGGGTTACATACAAAACCTGGAATGAGACAGCCAATTTATAAAAAAAACCCACATATCTGGATTAGAAAAACCCAGAGAATCGAGAAATTTAATACAATGTCTTCATTTATAGCGGTATATAAGACCATCTCAAGCCATGTCTTCCAGATCAAATGCACTGACACCTAGGTAGCTTTTCTTGTCTCAAGTTTGATCCTATTTTTGGCCCCAATATTTTATTAAAAATTCATTAATAATGGGATGGCTCAGAGTAGGAGTATAATTTTGTTTGAATTTATGTGAGGTCATCATTAGGTATATCCTGGAGAGAAATATGTCTGCATTTTTCTTTTATTATTGGGTCTAAAAAGCTAACAAATTGAACGATACCAAAATGTACCCAGTTTCATAGAAACCCCCATATTTGTTTAAAGTCACTGATTTGTATTTTAACAAAGTGGATGCAGTTGAAATTTAGCAGCTGGTGCTTTTTTTTTTTTTATTTCGCCACCTGTAGTGACAGTCCTTTTAGCGCTAACTGGCTACATAACATCAGTGTGGATAGTAACTAAAAATGCGCTCTTTATTTTTTGCCAATACCAACTTGCATACATCATAAATAGTGGTTTTATTTCTAATGGCCAATTGGCTGCACTTTTCCATATTTTCTGCCTCTGAGGTAGATAATCTTCGATACAGTGTTGATATCTCATAGAAACAACCACAATATTAGATGATTCTTTTGTGCACACATGAACGCATGAATGAATGTAAGTAAAGAGTCCTACTGTCACACCTTAGACCCCCCCCTCGCTCTCATACTTCTCCCTATATTTCTCATCTTATATTTTCTCCCTCCTTCTCCCCCTTCTCCTTTTTGTCTCTACTCCTCTCTTCTTTTCTTTCTCCCACATTCTCTCCACCCTCCAACGCCCTCCTTTGCTCTGCTCCCTGTGTAATGAGTCTAATCCATCAGCCAGACAGTATTAATCGTATTCCGATAGCAGTGTGTTCACTCGGTGCTCGCTGCTGTCTCCGTCTCTACGAGTCAATAACCCCAGCTCTAACACCTACACACTGCCTATGACAGATAGGCCCGCTGTGTATGTGTATGAGTGCGTGTTGGTGCATTTGTGTGTGTCTCTGTGTGTGAATTTTAAAACCAACTCAGCACTATGACCAAATTTATTGCAGTCTTTGCCTGGAAGAGTGTCCAAAATACACACACACAATGTAGACACAGACACACACACACACCACAGCTAAAATGACCACCAAAGGATGAGTTGCCAGACCACTTGGTTGCCACAAACTCTTGGTCAGTGACATCATATCCTTTTCCTGTTTGCTTCTTGCATTGCGCTACAATAATAAATAGAATAGATAGATGGGATTTGACAGCACATGGGCGCATGTCTGGCTCTATGTGTGTGTGTGTGTGTGTGTGTGCCATAGTCAGCGTATCCATTGCCAGGTCAAAAAGTTTTTCACCCACCTCTTTGACCTGATCTGCCACAAACTCCATGACCCAATAAGCTAAAGCAGCCTACACCCTGCTTGTCTGCCTCCTTTCCATGTAAAACCTCAATGTCTTACAGAAAGAAAAAAAAAAATCCTCTTGCTACTGGATAATGTATCAATCTGGAGCCCAACGATCCTTTGTCATTTTCAGACTCAGCTTTTTCATCAATTTTTCTTTCCAACAATTTGTTTCATCCATCAGTTGCTGCACTTTTCCCCCGGTCGCTCAATCATTGCATCATTCTTTTTATCCATCAATCATTCATCCCTCCTATTCATCTGTCATTTAATAATCAAGCTCAGTTAAAGCAAAAGACTAAAAGAGAAAAACATTAAGAGTGAACTTGTCAGGCCCCATTCTGTATCTGAATTATATTAGCCAGATTCATTGCGATAAATCGCATTCGTTAAAAGCTAACAGCCCATCTGTTGTTTCAGGCAGCTTGATGCACTAAAAAAAACCCAACTATGACATGAAAATAAACAACTAAACAGGCCGTAAATTATTTACCAGCGATGAAACATGGAGGTCATTTTTTTTCTCTGACAGTATTTGATTGGCAGTTGAGTTTTGGAAAAGACAGTTTGCGGTTGGGGAGAGTGTGTTTGTACATCAGCAAAGAGGGGAAGAGGGGTTATGTAGCATATCAGTGGAAAGAGACATAAAGTGTGTGTGTCTGTGTGTGTGTGTGTGTGTGCGTGTGTGTGTGTGCGTGTGTGTGTAGGTAGTAGAGAAGAGGACTACTATTGTGATGACTTACTCACCCCGTTGTCATTATTCACAGTTTACAAACCATGACAAGACAGGGAGAGACAGTCACACACTTTCTCCTCTCTTTGCAACACACACACACACACACACACACACACATTTTTTTTAAATTCAGCTCTGTGTGGTTTTGTTTTTCCGTGCTTCTGTTTACCCAGCAGCTTGGAGTGACATGCACATGGAAAGGCTTCCATATGCAAACAGATACTGTACATTACTATTATTGCAGTGATTTGTAAGATGAAACTACATTTGATAAGCTGTGACCCATATATTTTGGGGAGTTTTTCTTAAATAAACTACTCAGTGATTGGCAAAGTTATTACAGGTTTAATCTCTCGGTGAATACTTTCTGGCATGTCTTTGAATCTTCCCACCGTAGACAGTTGACATGTGTCCCCTGTGGCTATGTACACCATTTTGTTGGAATTTCTGGGTTTGACAGGGTTATTATTGTTTATCTTTTAGTGTCACGTGGAGGCCATGGGAAGACATAACTGAATGGCAGCCGTACTAAATTAAACATTAAACATAAAATAAGCCACTGTCTGTGCTTAGCAATGTACTTTTTAATTTAATGTACAGCTAAGTTACAAGCGTACTTTGGCATATATAGACATCTCTGCGCCATAATACGGATCCAGTGAGAAAAAGTGTGGCGGTCATCACTTCAATAAGAGCAGAGATAGATCTGATTTCTCCCTTCAGGCAACATTTGAGTGTCAGTGCATGTGTGTGTGTGTGTCTTGTGTGTATGTTAGCGACAGAGTGTGTTTCCTCCCCTGAGGCCTCTCACTTGAACTCAGTGTGAGAATGAACCTCTTGTCAATCGTCTACTCGGGGCTGTTTAGGGAAATGAGGGATTCATCAGTCAGCCGCTTGGCTTCGGCAGAGCAGAGGAGCTGCGAGAGTTTACAGTATGTGACCCGACACCTGCGCAATGTTTTTAGACCAGAGCGAGAAAGAGAGAGCGACAGGGAGGAAGAGAGAGGGAGCCAGAGGGAGGACAAAAAAGATGGAAGAACAACATTTGTGGCGATCAGAAAGAAATCCAAGCACTATTCAGATTTTAAAAAAGAACAAATTGGCAGAAAGGGACGGTTTCTGCTTTTCTTTTATCACTACTCCACCTCCTCCTCTTTCTCTTGCTCCAAATCTATTCAAGATGTCTCCAGACCTCCCCTCACCTCCCCCGTCTCCTCCACCCTCTGTTTGCCAGCTCCTGGCAAATGTAGGCTAGCTGAAATATTCCTCTTCAAATAGTTTCTCTCCGTCAATGTTGTCTTTCTTTCTTTCAGCACCGTAGAGGCTCGGGTCACACACACTTGTCACTCTGGACCAGCTGTCCTGCACCATCTGTCCACTGTCCACTTTACAAACACACACACAGACTGCAGCCCTGGTGGGTTGTGGCAGTTACTGGCAAAGACACCATGCCTGAGAACAATTTATGTTTATTGGGCTGTGTCAAAATAAACACAATATCTGACAATGATAAGAGAAAGACAAAGAGAGTGAGGGGTGACAGACAAAAAAGAGGGGAAGGAAAAGAAGAGTAAACACTTGCAAACAAAAGCTGAGATACATTTCCACACAGCCGGCGGTGAATATGAGAAGTCATGCATAATCTGGACTACTTGTCCTGACTCTTGTTGGCTTGTTGGAGCTTTCTGTGTGTTTGCATTATCAAAATACCATATGTGTCGAAGTGACTAGAAAATATTATGTGCAAATGTATGTTCTGCCGTCCTATGAGCAACGGGCTGGAAAGACTGACCATGAAAGAAAACAGCGTTGGGCTCCAGTGATTGTGTCCCCTGGACACCAGCCAAGCAACACACACATACATGCATGCAAATATGGATAAGTGCACATACTGTAACACACTAATAAAAAACTACAGCCACTGTACCGCTGACTGGAAGAAACAAATGCTTCATAAGACGTTCCTTATGCAGATAATATTTATTTATAATACGTTTATACATTTTTTGATTCATTCTACCAGATCTTCTGCTGATCAGTGAATTTTGACTTGGGGGGGGGGGGGGGGGGTGTAAATGTTTATGTTCGACCTGTGACTCTGCCTGTGTCACATCTGTCTATAGACATTCTTTGTGTTATGTGTTTTTCCTGTCTTATTTTGTCATGTTTCAGGCAGGTCTGAAGCGCTGTGGAAACGAGACAAACTGGCACAGAACAGACTGAGGACAGGACTTAAATACACCAGGGAGGGAGGAAGACACAATTGGCCACAGGTGAACTACATTGAGGTAAGTAGGTAATCAAACACAGGAGGGAAACAGGAAGTAAAGACACAAAACATGACCCAGGAGGGGAAACATGACAAAATAAGACAGGAAAAACACATAACACAAAGAATGTCTGTAGACAGACGTGACAGCCTGAACTGGTTAGATTCAGTACACACATACTAATTCTGTACTATATTCACAGCCCAAAGGAATCTGTAAACTGTTTCATGCTAAAATGAAATAACACTATACCTCAGGAATGATCATTTGAAACATCAAGGTCACTTAAACTTGACAAGAAAACTGTTAAATGTTTCTTTAAGTAACAAATTAGTTATCTTCTGGGATGTTTCTTTGTTTTGTTTTTTTTCCTTTTGGTTTTGAGTAATGCCTACATTCTGTAATTGCTCTGCCCTGTGGGAGTATAGTGTTCAACTACAACAGCACCCTTACACCCGAAAAGCTTGCACACTGACTGACTTTAAAAATACTTTTCTAGTGAACACATACTCATGCTAAAGACCTGCTTATAGGGTTAGTATGGAACTGGGACACAGCGATTACGTTTGATCACTGGCAGCCGGGGCTAATTTAGCTCAGCACATTGCATTTCCACTGGACAAGTTGAGGCACTTCAGTTCCCCGGCTGCAGCTGAGTTCAGATCTGAGTGATGCCACTGTTCCATTTACCAACCACAGCACAACACGAGCTGTTTGGGTCGAAATCTGATCCACCCTGCAACAATGTCCACAGTGAGGTTTATGTCCCAGATATAGAAAATATGTTAAGGCGAGAGCTTGATGAGTGACTTCAGACAGGCTTGGCCGAGGTAAACGGGGCATAGGGGGCGCTTTGTGAGCACCAACACCCATCAGACCGCTGTCTGAAGGCCACTGCTGTTAGCTAAATTAGATTAGCAGGGAGTGTGTATGTGTGTGTGTTTGCGGGTGCACTAGGAGTGTCATATTAGTTGGTAATGCACTGAACAGCTGTGACACACATACACAACCACATGCACATACACACGCAGACAAATAGCAGCGCACTTGCATACACATAAACTGATTAACATTACCAGAATACCAAACTCTGGCTCTGACCTCTGAGAGATTGATTGACATCGCGACTGTTTTCATATGCATATGCATGTGTGTGCATGTATGTGTGCGACAGCATTCAGTGTGTGTGTGTGTGTGTGTGTGTGTGTGTGTGTGTGTGTGTGTGTAATGGAAGAAGTGGACTGATGTAATGAGGCTGTAATAAGGCTGAAGCTTAATCCTGGTGAAGACAGACACAGACCTCTCACCCCTGCCTGCACACACACACATGATTTACACTTTTTTAGATGCCTCAATCTCTTCTTTTCCTCCTCCTTTCTCCTTTTCTTTCTTTCTCTTGTGTCTTTTTGCTACTATTGCTGAACAATTTCTCTTATTCCTTAGTGCTTCTTTTCTTGTTTTTTCCTTTGGTTTGAGCTATTAATCAACACCGGTAGAAAATGTTATAAACTGGAATTTACATTTTAAAATCTTTCAGTCTCTATTTCTTATCCCTTTTCCTTTGCATCTTTTACATCACTATTTTTTTATTTTTTGTTTCCTTCTTGCACATCTTTTACTTTTTCTTCCTGTCTTTTTCCAAATATTTTCCACCCATTCTCATGTTCTGTCTTAAGTTTTCATACATTTCCACCGTCTTTTCCTTCCTTCCTCCTTTCCACTTTCGTCTTCTCTTCCTCCCCTGACTTCCTCCCCCTCTACCGTTGTCTCTTAATGAATACCAAAAAGGGCGTGCATGCTTCCTTGAAATCCTCCACATTAAGCGGGGCAATGAAATACCACCAAACACACACACACACACACACACACACACACACACACACACACACAAATACATGGTGTAGTATAAAGAAACGGGTTACTGTGGTTTCTTCCAAAGAGTCTCAGTCTATTTCACGCTCCAGACACACATTTCCCACCACAATTTGTCCTGATGTGTCCAGGACAAAACACAATACACACTCTTTTTCTGACTCATAGACATAATAAATAAACTTTCTGAGTTCCTGTCTGGTCTACATTTTTATGGAAGGGATTATTTTCTGTTAAATTGACCTGAAATAAAGTATTTCTTCCTAGTTTACATATTTTATGGCCTAATTCTTCAAAAAGACCATCCAGTAATGTTATTTTAATTAAATGTTTATAGATTTTATATCATCTTAATGACATCCACTGGGGAAACTCACTCGTTCATTCATTTTTTCCAGGCAGTTTTAAATTATGAAGGAATGCAAAAAATTCTTTCACCCTTTAATTTTGCCATGCAGGATATAATGGTAGAAAATAATGGTAGAAAATGTCAAAAACCACAAAAACGCTCAATTTTTTTTTTGCAACAGTCCACTTGTCCAGTTGTGTTGTTAGTTGCTTAGTAACCGTTTAACCACTTGAAGACCAATCATATTGCACACTCAACTTCCCGTGTCGACAAAACAACCTCATGGATTGTATTTAAAAGTAACATATTTTTTTCCCCCTGAGAAAAAATTTTCTGTTGCTTAGGAAGTAATGTGTTTTATGTTTCCAGCAGCAACAACAGAGGTTTGTTTGGGACAAACCGAACGACCGCCATGTTAAACAACAGACAAAAGTGTGGGATTTTCAGGGTCGCCAGGTTCACAACTCGTAATATGTAAAGACGCTGTGACAGTTATTTACAGAAGCATTTTCCCTGCATCCTAAACTAGATGTCAAACTCCGATGACCTACAGACTCAGACAATGCAAATATTCCCCCATACTGACTAATTCACTGTTTGACTGACAGCTGATCTGCAGGATGTTCGGCACCAAAAACAACACAGAAATGACTGAGTGCATAAAACCTCACTTGAACGCCACGCAGACCACTTTGCAGCAAAATTGTGCAATTTAAACCACACTGATTATGTTCATTGTGCCAGTCGCTGTGGGGCTGGTGGCGGCGGTGGGATGGAGAGGTTGGCGTTGTGACATTGTTTCCCTTTCTGCGGGGGTCTTGGGAGGCCCCAGTTGAGGCCATAGTGAGGCGCTGGAGCGGGCTGCCTGACGAGAAAGAGAGCACTTTAAATACTGACAGGCAGCACTTGAGACAGGCCTAGGAGTGCAGGGGTCCTACTGAGCTATTGTCACACACCAAACAGGTTAACAAGACACTGCACCAGCCTCTAACCTCTGTCTTTCACTTTTTGTGCACTTTGTTTTCTTTTGTCAGCCCTGCTCTCACACATGCACTCGCGTATATGCTCGTCCTCAAAGCTTTATCTGTTTTTATTTTTTTTTCCTCATACTTCCTGCAATTTCTTTTGTGCACAGATAAAGGAGATGGGACAGAGTGGGAAATAAGAAAATAATTCACTAGTAGGAAAATAAAAGCAATTTCTCACCTCCAATAATGACTTTATTCCCCCTACACGTTCTTTGTATTGAATTAGGCTGTTCCTTTTTATTCTGCTCATCGCCCATTTATATCTTTCAGTCTCTCTCTCATGCCTCGCTCCCTTCTCTATAACTTTCTTTTTATGTCTCTCGCTCTCTCTCAATTTCTCCCTCTCAAGTGTATACAACAATTCATAACTCTGGGTTATCATTTCAAAAGGCTTTCAATTCAAGCCCTCACGGAGGAGACAGTATAAAGAGGTGGCCCTAAGGCAAACACACACACACACACACACACACACACACACACACACACACACAAAACAAATGTACAGCAGAAATAACCACACATGTAAACAAAGCTGAATGAAGACATGCATATACATTATCCGAGGGGGGGAAAAAGATGAAAAAACACACCATGTTCTTCTCAGGTAAATATGTAGGTGCTAAGTGGTATCTAAGAGACACCAGTAATTACACACACAGTGAAGGAGGGAAATCCCTGATTGCTGAGTTTATTATTCTGTGTTGACTCCATAGAAATAAGCCTACTCTCTTTTTACAGACCCACTGTTCTCTTTCTTCAGCCTTCTTCAGTCTATCTTTTTCTTCTGTCTCTTCTTCTGTTCCCTTCATTTTCTTGTCTGTCTCTTGAGGCATGCCTCGCTGCCATTCTGTCATCAGTCCCTGTTGCTTTTTCTCTAAAAGCTCTTAGCTGCCCTCAGGGCTCGACTTATAATATTACAGTACACCTCAAGTCCTTCTCTCTCACTGCCTTTTTTTCCTCACACACACTAATACTCTAATGGAAGAAAGACGTACAATAGCAGCACTAAATGAGCAAAGGGCCGCTGCCCACAGAAAGACGAAGCATCTTAAAGAGCCTTTTGGGTCTGCTCCACACATAAACCTGCAAATAGCAGCAGGGGTCAGATTAAAGCTCTGGACCTCTGGCCAGGTCAATAAGCTCCATAATTCATGCGTGCATGCGGTAATGTGTCAAAATGACCTTGAATTAATTTGATTATTTTATGGAGTAATTAGGAAGCAGTGCTGTTACATAGTAAAAGAAAAAGATCCGCTTTACATCAAATTGATATTCTAATCTGTTACAGTTGTTTATTTTGTATTTTGTTAAACATAATTGCATCTTTGGGAGATTTGTATCAAGCTAATAAACTAGCAAAAAGGAATATTAATAAATCACAAAGTACCACACACTGACAGAATATTAACACATACATGGAGAGACAAAAGAATAAACTGAGAAATGTACACATCTATATTCAAAACCAGCCTTAATCAACACAAAGAGCAAACTGGCTTATCCGCACTGCACCATACCGCATACTGTGTATGCATGAGAGGCTGTGCATCTGTGTGTGTGCGTGTATGTGTGTACTTCTGCCATGTGTTAACCGCATAATAGTTAACTGTATCATACCTTTAACCATGGGAAATACCCACTGCACATTTCAATGACCTACGTGTGCATGTTTTTGTGAGTTTACGTGCAGGTGTGTGTGTGTAAATGTGTATCTGCATGCATAAGCGTGGCGGGGCGTTAGGAACTGCTCTATTGATGAGAGAATGAAGTCATTTTTCAATGTGGGGTTAAGCGCTGTATTATTGCCGCCTCATTTGGCTCCTGTGGGCCACCATAGCCCTCCCGTCTGGTTTCCATGGCACAGAGAGAGAACAGAGAGGGGAATGTCCCTGCTTACCAGACTGCAAGTTCATCCATCAGCTCGCACATACACACGTACATGCGCACACATACACAGGGCCAGGCAATAAGGGCTTATCCCACTCACAGTCAACTTTCCCACAAAGTTGCAACAAATCAAGAGCAGCAGCGCTAAGTCTCCTAAAGCCAGCCAATATCACATTATACGCTAGTTGTTCTTGGAGCTGCACAGAGTGGTGTGCTGCTGTAAAACCAATTCACCTAGAAGGATAGAGTTTCTGCTACTGCTACAGTTCATACGGTCCACACAGGCTCAATTGTAAACTAAGGAAATCTTGAAGAGTCCATAATGCTACTGAAGGGAAATGGTTTAATTTCTCAGTGTGTTTACAGCTGAGTTTCTGCCCTGTCTGTATGTGTGTGTGCGTGTGTCTGTGGGAGACAGAGAGAGTGGTTGGGTATTGAGCAACATAAGCATGTACAAGTGTGTTCAGACACTGCAGGGATTGTCTGCAGTAATACGATGGGATGAACAGACCCGATGAGCATATGCACCTTTGCGTGTTTGTGTGAGTGTGTTAGTGTGTGTGTACACTGTTTGAACAAGCGCTGAACATGAGCCAACCATGCCAGTGAGCATTGTCAGTGCACATAATAACGGCATTCCTCTGTTGATATCATACAGAGCAGATAGAAAACAGCTTCAGTGTTAAGACAGAGGGAGATGAATGAACTGTCCTAATTCATTACTATAAACTTTGCCAATTTTCTTATGCTTAAAGGAGTTCACTGAAAACATCGTACAAGCCGTGCTTCACTTCCCCTCTTTGTGTTTCTTTCCATCCCCCTGAGGTCGAGTCTCTCTCCTTCTCTCAGTTTACTGTAAACATCTCCATGTATCACTGTCATATCAGCACATTCATCCTCCATAGTGGGCCAGTGTACCCACAGTGCACCATTCACTCCCATTCATACACTCACGCTGAGCACAAAGTGCATGAAAACACACACATATGCAACTATGGTTGTGCATTTGTCAACCACATAAACTTCTACAATCTAATAAGCTTCAGGGTGACATTTTTTTTCTTTATTGAGAATCCATTTATCATGCATCCAAAAAAGAGAATGAGTTCATGCTCAAATGCAACTGTGCACTTATAAACTCAAGCTGTTAAATCCAGTCTATCACCGTGATTTATACTTAATCATTAGTGGCAAATGTAACACATATTGTCGCTCTCCTTGTTGTAAAGTTGGATGACCTTCCTCACAGAGTAAGAGACAATGCTCACATAGTTTTAAAGGCTTTACTCTCTCTTTCTTATTTGAAAAAAAGACATTATCTTATGTTATTCCCTTAGAAGGCTTTACTTTTTTATTTATTTATTTGACTAAAAGGCCATCTTACTTTTACATGGAGAAGAAAAATAAATACATCTGTGAGATAATATTATCGTGTGTGTCTGTATCAAAGAAAAACTCCAGTAGCTTTATGCTGCTGCATAAAACTGATGAAACCTGATCATAAAACTTCCTTTGAGCCGTTCCCACATGTTTCAGTGTCTGCCATTTGTTCACGTTCTACCATTGTGTGTTTGCTGGTTGTACTTTAATTCACAAATCTAGTTTTTGCGTGTCTTTAGACATATTGTCCAAGGACACACACATATAACATGCCCGTGAACATTTGGATAGAGACACTCACAAACTGGTCTGGGGCCCTGTGGAGCAGAGGTGATCCATTTGGATCCATCTCTACTTCCACTGTGTCTATAAAAAGCCTGGTGTCACATAGTGCGATCTCCTGTCTCCTCTCCCAGACTCTCTGACGAGGTGTCAAGCCTTCTCAGCTCCACCTGACACAGAAGCCACATACCGAACATCCTCACTCCTGTTTATGTGTATCTATGTGGCTACATGTTGCCTGTGTTATCACCTTCCTATCTGCGGTTTCTCTGTTTGTTTGTCATGTTTAGACTTGATATCAATAAACTCGTTGCATATTAACAGTGGAAAAGACCAAATGAGACACACTTTCCCATTCGCTTTGGCCTCTCCATCACACTGAGAAGCATTCGGTTCCAGCCTATTGCAGTGACAATCAAAATGCCCCCTGCAATTCTATCATCACACCCCAGCACACCCGGCATTTGTATTTCAGCCATTCAAGGGATACAGAACTTTATTAACTCACACACAGCATGACATGTCTCTAAAAGCAGCAGGCTGTTCAGGCTGCCTGCCATCCTGATAACATAACTTTATTAGCTGCTCTATTGACACAGTCGCAGACAGCAGCAAGCTCAACAAGTTCTTTAAGTCGCTGATGGCTGGCCTTCAAAACAACACAACTTTATTACTAGCGGCTCTGCCAGACATGAACAGCAGTGGTCAGTCTGCGTCTGCTGCCAAAGGTTTAAGTTACAACGTAGAGGGAGACGACAGGCAGAAACACAAGCATGTAACATAATTTTAGTGTGCATGGCTGTTTTGCTAAATGTAAAAAGAAGGCTTTACAATTCAAAGAATCTGTAACAAACCGGGATTTAAACAACTAAATGAATAAAAAGAATGAATCAATAGCCATTCATTCTTATTGTTTTGGGGTTTTACTGAGTTTTTCCCAGAAAGAAATTAAAGCAGTTAAACATACTTTAATACTGTAACATACTTTAAGACAGGAACTAACCTTGTTTTTAAAATCCTCCAGAAATAGAAAATTTTTCCTGAATGATTGATTGATGTTTATTTCTCAGTTAAAGTCAGAGGCTATAAATTTGATAAAATCTGACAAAATCAAACAAATAATACAGATTTTATAGTCGTTTCAGTTTTTGGTTTGATTCAGACAGCAAATCTGAGCATGTCTGTACACGGCATGTGGGCACAGACACGCACACACACACACACCCACAGTTGGATTCCTTGACTCGGTACCATGTGGCATTTGCTTATTGAATGCTATTCTCCGGAACACATTCATAATTTATGGGGAGATTGGATCTGTCTGCACAACAAACCCACCCCGACTCCCCTCCTCGCACCCTGCCACCCAGGCCTCTGGCACCTGTCCCCGCCAGCCTCCTTACTATTTCCAATCCACACCTTGAAACAAACACAACGCAGCAAAAATACTTCATCTATAAAGTTTTTATAATTCCTTTCACTGAATTGATTCAATTTAGAGAAACAAAATAACATCACTCTGCCTTTTCCCTGTTTTCTTTCTGTCTCTCCAGGGATTTCAGAGTAAGTGATGTTACTAATTGACCAATCAGGTTGCACTAACAAGGCTGTCAGACTGCGTTAGCATCATCGGCCAATCACGGCCTGCTGAGTTGTCTCCCAGGGCAACTGTTAGCCAATGACCTGCAAGAAATGGACTCGAAGCAATCAACCACCAGAAGCTGATATGAAAAGTCAAAAGACACACATTTAAACAAACACACGAGTGAGATGAACAAAGATGAACTCCTAAAGTCATGGATGGTAGTAATAAAGGCGAGTGTGTGTGCGTGTGTGTGTGTGTGTGTGTGTGTGTGTGGGTGGGTGTGTGCAGCATTACTCAAAACCCATGCTGCTCTGGAACAAAGGTTTTGCTGCCCATTAGTAGCCGAAAGCTTGAGGGCAAAAACACAAGCTCGCACACACAGACACAAACACAAACACATACACGCACACACACACACACGCACACACACAAACACACACACACACACACACACACACACACACTCTGAGCTCTGTTTACTTCTGTCTTTTAAGACCATCTCTGCCTCTAGCATGTAAAAAGTCAGAACAGCCTTTTCATGCCACTATAGTAGTGTAGTGTATGGGCCTGTCTCTTCAATTCATCTTCTCTTTCTTCTTCCTACCTCTCACTCTGTCTCCATCACACTGTGGAAGTGCATAACCTCTTTTCCTTTTTTTATTTGCCCTCTTTACTGCCTTTTACTTTGATTTTACTGCCCTTTTTCAGCCACTCTTTTCCTCTTCCTCTTTCTTCCCTACCTCTCTTTCATTTCTCTATCTCTAAAAATCCAACCCTTGTTCCATTTCTTGAACTTCTACCCTCCAATCTCTCTCTTTGCTCTTGATTTTTTTTCTCGTCTGTCCACCCTTGCTTTCTCTGATTGCCTCAGGGGAAAAAAGTTGTAAATATGGCCCTCCTTTTAAGTGACAGTGGGGTTGCCTCTTCATGCCCTAGTCATGGTCAGTGGAGCCTGCGTTATGAAGACACACACACACACACACACACACACACATGGGCACAGGTTCAGCTTGTGTCCCACAACCACAGTGGTAATCAAGGGTTGACACACTCACACACATATGCAGAGGCAGCTTGTTAGTATGTTAATTTTCACTGTGCATATGAATGATCATCTGAGCGCAAACAAACACACACAGCGGCCATCTGTTCCACTGAGGTATGTGTGTTCATGAGTACTGTACTTGTGTGATTGTCGGCGTTACTGTTTCCCCTTTAAAAGTAATCTTTTTCCCTACTTCATGCATGTCCATACACAAACAGACACACATATATACAAGCATACACTAAGCTTGAAACACACTCCTACCGTGGACAAGAAAACCAGAGCCCTAGGATCAGCGGAAAAAAAACTGAGAGCATGACGATAGCTGGCATTCCAGGGAAGGCTGCAATACCTCATAGTGCTAAGGAACGCACACACACTGAAAGAGAAGATGCTTGTGTAATGGAGACAGATAGAAGGGTAATCCCAATTTCATCTTTCCAGAAGGATAGTGGATTAGAGGAGGATTAGGACAGTATCATGACAAGATTATGGCACACATGAAGCTCTGCTGCACTAAGCCTATTACTCCCATTTCTGTCTTTTGTCAGTGTGTGTGTGTGTGTGCCTGAGTGCACGTGTGCAATTGAGTGAATGAATGCATGTCTGACTCAAAACGTTCTACAGGATAAAAACGTGTAGAGCCTGCTGTTAGGCCTTTTCCTTGGGGAGAGTATATGTGGAAAAGTGTGTCTGTGTTTGGGGGTGCATACTGGGTTAGAGGTTCAGATGCACTTCTGATGCTTCATACCACATATGGGTCAGTCCCTCAGGGGTGTAGGAGGGGTCAGAAACTGGGGTTTTCAGGGTGGGGGAGACAAGCTCCATCAGTTGTCTTGGATCAGTATTTTCAATCAGGTTCACTGAGCTTTTGAGCGATGACACATTCGAGTGGGGGTGGGGTGGGGTGGGTGGGCTGAGCCTGGTTCAGTCGCTTGTGAGTCAATCGCAATCATGATGAGAAAACGGAAGAGTGTAATGACTGCATTGGCAAGCAGGAAACAGGCCGCCGTCAGGACTCTTTCATCTTGGCTTCCACGATGTGTCTGCGTACAGTAACGGTGCAGGTGGTGAGGAGAGCTGTTAAGTTTATGGGCCATGTGAGAAGGTAGCAACGAGAGGTCTTCCACTGTGTTGTTATTTTTGGTCCAGGGATCTTAGGTAACTAAAGGCCAGACAGAGACATTGACACGGCAGATATGGGGTCTACACACATATATACACCCTCACAGAAGTGGAGAGTTAAAGGGATCCTAGCACAGTTTTATGCTCCTTGACTTTAAATCATCTTTATGTGTCATTTGTGTAGTTAATTTTTTTAATGCAGGTTGAACTCTAGATGTCGTTTTGGCCATTAGTTGAGCAAAAACATGAAACTTTTGCAGATTCTTAAGTATGTCATGTATATTTATGAAGTTAATATTACAGTGTTTTGCACATTAAATAGTTAATTACTGATAGAAAAATAGGCATTACCTGAATGGTAAGAATCTAGAGACATGATTAAACCTATTCAGTGTATTCCTCACTGTGCTGGAGGATTTGTGTTTAGGCATGACATGTTTATTGGACTACATACATTGTGAAAGTAGAAATATTTATAGTTACAAACCTGCTCATCTTATCCTGTCCAAAGCAGATTGAAAAGAAGTACAAAACACACCTACCAATTTTTTCTCATCACTCAATACTTGCCTCATTTGAGGTGTAATGTAGAGGCAGAAAAGGGTGAAGAACAGAAGGATCAGCCTGTTTGAGAAAGCAACATGAATGATGGTTTTGGCACAATGAGAGGGGCTTGTTATGACATCAGATGTCGTTAACCAATTAGATGGGGTGTTGCAGGAGAGTGGTTCCAGCAGTCACTAAAAGCCTCTGTGTCACTGACCTCAGGAAGAGAGAATTTAATAACAAACAATCTCTGCTTTCCCTTTTTTCGCTCATCTTTTCTGTCTTTCTTTTGCCAACAGCCCCTTCAATAATGGTCGGCTTTGTCCTCCTTGAGCTGCTGGACCCTTATTTAGGCTGTGCAAACCTGTCCATCTGGAGAACCTAGGTAGAAACCTGAGGCTCTGGCTACTTAGGCTGTGTGTTGGGACAAGAGATGGCTCTCTGATTGCTGCTGGCTTTCCACATGACCAGATTAGCAATTAGCTTTAATGACCTCCGGTCAAAAGGTGAGGGTGCAGAACGATCTAATTTGGAATCTGAATTGATAAAAGGTTAAGCAACACTTGAGCTTAATTAAGCCAAAGACATGGGAAAGTGTTCACTTCAAGGCAGAGCAGGATCAACTACCTGCCTAGAGAGGATGATTATGGTTCAATTAGTTAACTAAAGAATGGGCACATGAGATGCTATGAAAAGGAGTCAGTGTCTGCTTTAATCTATGTCATTACAAAAGAGGAAATATCTTTCGTTGAAACTACTTTGCTCATGTGAAAAGACAATCTGTCCCGAAGCTTATAAGCATTCTCACAAACACACACAAGTGTTGTTACAGCACCAGAACAGCTGAGATTTAGATTGCTCCAAAATCCCCTGCGACCATGAGTTTGGGCCAAAGGGGTGAAATAAACTTACCACCTGCTACTGTTAGTCCACACACACTAACACACTTGCACATACACATACTTTCCCCTAACATCTGCCACTGCAGCCTCTTGTGTTTTGCCAACACAGGAAACTTTCAGACTAATAGTCACAGCTCAAGGCAGTGCTTACAGTTTCCCAGCTTTTAATGGCTGTTCGCCTTACATCATTAATACATATCAATCAACATAAACACACAGCACACACACACACACACACACACACAGAGTGGGATTTGTATCAGTGAGCTGTGAATAACGGAGCTGAGAGCCTCTGCAGTGAGTATTGAGCTGTAAAGATTCAGAGGGAGCAGGGTGGCAGCAGGCGGGACAGAGGGAAAGGGAAAGAGAACGTGAGGAAGTGACTGAATAAATAACAACCCACTGTGACACAGTACAACAGCAACTCTGGAGCATTGTTACATCTTTGTTGTTTCTGTTGGCTGTTTATTGGGACATTGTCTTTCCTTCTTCCTATCATGTGAAAAAATAACTAATTTCACATCTCATGAAATAATTTACTGTCTGTCTCAGGCTTAGCAACGGTTTTCCTTTCTTACAACTCTCCTTTTCAAGACTTAAAACATGTATAACAAGAGTGCTCAGTAAGCGCAAACGTCCGCCAAGCTTATGACGTCATAACATCAAAACCGCTATCCGGATCATGACCCAAAGTTAATGGGAACATCCTTGGGTGATTCTCTATCACTGGTGAAAATTTCAAGAAAATCCGTCCTGTAGTTTTTTTTGTAAAGTTGCAAACAAACAGACAGACACACAAACAAATAAATGCCGGCAAAAACACAACTTCCTTGGCGGAGGTAACTAATTGTTGTCTGCATTTAACCTTTCTGTGATTTATCACTATTTCTTACACTATTATCCTCTGTATGTAGCATTTTTCAATGAAAATTCAGGTATTTTCCTATCTTTAAACGACTGATCATGCAAATGTTTATAAAACCTCAAAATAAATTCAACTGAACCAACTGAACATAAAAACAAGTGTCTACAACCGCTGTTATTTATCAAACTCCAATGGTTTTTACTGGTGAAGGGATGTTATAGAACATGACAATATTCACTATGAAGCCTCTGAACATCCAGATGGGTCATATCTGATGCAACTAAAAAGCAGAGAAACTGCATTTTACCTGAATTATTTCAATGTGTTGTTGGAATTACTGGTTCAAAAGTTATTAAACATTTCAGATCAGTATTTTAGATGCTTTGGTCTCAGGTCACTGTTTACATCTGTGAGTGTTAAAAAATTATCCAGAACAACTCTGAAGTTGAATTACCAGATGTAGGCCTTACTTAATCATATCAAGAAGAGCTTGGATTATACATTTAATCTTACCTCAAATACTACACAGAACTTTTTTATTTTTATTTATTTATTTTTTGTGATACAATGACCTTGTACCTCATGACAAAGTGTCTTGTAATTTTGGTTCAAGCAAAACATTTCACATCTATATTCAATATTTATTTTACTCTACTCTTGGTTCTATCTGATGTGTCTTTTAATGTTTGACAGATTGTTGATAGAATTATGCATTGTGAGGGGAATGCGACTGGCTGAAACACTTCGGACATACACACGCACACATATACACATGGTCAGGAGTACAACAGGGACCAATCCATCCGGCCCTTGTTGCCTGCTCCTCTTTCATCTTTGCATGCTAATTAACCTTGACCTGAAACCTCCAAGCGCTTAATTGCTGCCATGGAAACGTCTGCCATTTGCGGCGCTATCCCACACACACACATGCAAAAACCGTTCAATTAGACCCATCCATTCTGCTTGACTAGCAACAGTCATCACCATCAGCCCATCAGATATCACCTGTCTCTGTCTGTTTCTGCCTCATAGCTTTGCAAAGATAAAGAGGAGCTAGAGGCGGGGGGGTTCCACAGGGCGCAAATGGAAAAAGCATTTAAAAAAAACAAGAAGAAGGAAGGAGCTGTAAGACATGTAGAGAATTACAGGAACATTTACAGAAATATGTAAGAAAATTGTCACAGTAAAAACAAGGAAAAAGAGAGTTTGAAGGTAAGAGGAGTCACAGAAGTGAAGACGGTGGCAAAAAGTAGCCGAGCCAGAATGTTATAAAAGTCAGCCAAGCCAAACCAATGGCGCTATCTCCTGAGAGAGCTGATTGAGGGAAATGAAGCAGGAGATGAGTGCACAACTATAATTTTAGAAATGCAGAGTGTTTCAAAGTGTTTCCCTCCCTCTGTCTTAAAGCACCAGCTGCAGTCGGACACAGTGGGACAGAAACACACACCCACATGTGTACAGACTCACTTCAAATGGAGCTTGTAACGCTTTACAACACTGAACTTACGAACCCCGGGAACCTGCATGGGATCAGCGCACTGCACACATGAGTGTACACAGAGTGGGTTTTGTCCGAACACGTAGACTGTCGGGCTGTAATATGTTGTGGTTAATAACCCTTTCCTCCCCCTCCGTCTCATTACTCCTTCACTCCCTCCCTTTTCCCTCTTCCTCCCACTTTTCCGTCTTCCAGGTGCTGAAGACCAAAGTAATTCTGGTTTCTGCTTAGGTTCATGCAAGGTGATAGTATTTTGGAACTAGACCTTATAGATAATACACTGTAAAAAGTAAAACATTGAATCAACTTTAAAAAAATTCTTCTAATAGGTCACACATAAAAAAAAAAAAAAAAAGTTGACTGAACCAAATTAAATTATATTTAATTTCATTTAATTTGGTTTCCTACACAAATTTTTCTATGTGACCTATTGAAGAAAATTTTAAGTTGATTCAATGTTTTACTTTTAACTGTGTAGTATTTGCCATTGTGCCCTCATAAAATTTGTTTTTCAACTGCAGTTTAGTTTTATATTTTTTTACATTTTAATTGTAGAGTAGATGACCATATATTCTTCTATTTTATTTATTTATTTAGTTCCAGTCTGTCAATGACTGATTTTAGAATGTTGTCAGTGTACAATGCCGTGAACAGTTCAGGGCCAAAGTATATTTTTGATGTGCTCCTCCCTGATGTATCACCCAGGCCTGTCAGGTCATTTGGAGTTAGTTTATTTTCTGTCCTAAAAGTTGCAGCATTCAGTTTTTATGACACAAATATTTGCAACCAGCTCCTGGAGAACTGCAGATCAGCTACACCTCTCAGTTCTATTCAATCAAGAGTGCAAACTTTTAGCACTGCTTCTAACTGCACTGTAACTTGTATTCTTTTCTTGTATTCCTTCATGTTGTTTTAATCTTTTCATTTTTTTTTAATGTTGTTTTAAATGTTTTTATGCTTTGGACCATTTTTGCAGTGCCTTACCTTGTCCTCAAGTACAGTCACCAAAGCCATTTTTTGAAAGAGGTTGAGAAGATTTTTATATCAAATATAATCATTAAGACCATTATGTTAAAAGTCCTTTAAACTATTTATATCACTCAGCACAAAACAGCACTAGGGTCTAAATGAAAAATGAAAATAAAAGAGTCTAAAATAAAAATGATGCTATTCTAATTGCACTTCTATTTCATTTTTAGTTTGTGTTGCATGGTCTTTTTTTTCCAGATCATTTATTTTTCATTGCTAGTATTTGTTATAACTTCCATCAGTATCAATAATGACTCTAGCCAATGTTAGTAAAGGATACGGGGAAAAACCGGGCACATTCATGAGAAACATACTCATTTTATCAAGGACAGTTTCTGTCTTCCACATTGTCCTCTTTAACAGTGATTCATCTACAAATATACAAGGACAGATGATGTCCTGTGCAGCTAAGATGTCTGGGAAACCCCAAGTGTTACCCAGTGGCTTCACTCAGGCAACTCTGACAGGAATCTGATGTGCACTTTTGAACACACTAACAGTAACCAATCCACCCCGAGCGCTGCTTGTAATTATAAATGCTGTAAAACAGCCTGACATCATAGCCTTGGGTTACTAATTTCCTTGCTCCTGTCTTTCAAACGATATTATAGCTGTGTGTGTGTGTGTGTGTGTGTGTGTGTGTGTGTGTGTGTGTGTGTGTGTGTGTGTGTGTGTGTGTGTGTG
>JAQQZY010000001.1:5926012-5936671 GCA_030068375.1 Ostorhinchus rueppellii
CCTTAAGTAGCTGGGATAGGCTCCATGCGACCCCCGTGACCCTAGTGAGGATAAAGCAGGTATAGAAGATGAATGAACAATTATTGAGACTTTTAATGAATAAAATTCTCAATAATTGTATCCGTCTGTTTTAGAGCTTATCTTTTATTACTGACATAAATATATAACATAAAACACTTTGCTTTACTTTGTCAGTCAATAGTTTCTTGCTTGCAGAAGAATACAAGAAAAAGTGGAGGTGAAAAATAACTTTGCTCAAAGGTTTGAATCATTGCTTAACTCGGGTGCAGATTCAGTCGAAGCTGCTTCTCACCACTAGCATCCAATCCATCATTCTGGGATCACCACCGGGTTGTTAGTGAGCACTAAACAGACACAAACACTTGAAGAATCTACAGATGTTCAGAACTGCCCAATAACAGGCTGCCAGTTGGACACAGTCATATCATTAAAAGCCAAACATTCAGAATCTCTCCCCCTAAAAATAATGAATATGCGGGATGGGAGGTCAGATTTCTTTCTTTTTTTTCATTGTTCTTTTGGATAGATGTGAAAAAGGCATGTTATACATTTTAAACATGTTATATTTTGTGAGGTTTTCGCTTTAGGTTGCTGCGTAGCTCCAGCTGTAAGAAAGGGTTAGCGGTATAACACCTGTCGAAAAAATCTGAAAACTGCCTCAGTAAATTTCATGAAATAGAATCAAACATTTATACTGACTTTATGGACCATCCAATATTGGACAAAATCAGTAAACTGGAGCTGCCCTCTGATCTTGATCTCGTGCAATTGAATGCATTTTTTGACGTTTCCTGATCGTGTGTGTGCACAACAGCAGAAGCCTTTTGATTTGGTTAAGTTATTGAGCACCATTACAGCAGGACTCTGAGAAATATGTAAAGAGCAAAACCAACACTTTATCATCAGTTGTCACTTTAAGCCTCTTTTTTTTTTGCGAATTTGTCAAATTTACTCTTATTTTCATCTGCAAAAGAGCAACAATCAGATGATTCATTCCACCGGGCTTCCTGTCCTCCATTCACAAAGACAATAGGCTGTTGTTGTTGTGTTTATGGTCTCTGTTTGTGGGTATTTCTCCCAGGCCCAGTGTGCTGTGGACTCAGGAAGCCTGTTCACTCTAATAAAGTTTAACAGGCCAGTTTTGGTCCCACAGGACCCCGAACACACAGGACAACAGAGCAGAAACACTGACTTTCATTATCTCACACTCCTATGACCTAATTGTATCCAGTCTAATCAGCACTCAGTCCTCCACTGTGTGGCTTTCAGTATACAAATGTGGTGAGATGATTGACAGGGATGGTTTAACATCTAACGACTAAAGAACATTTACTTCATTACACACCGATTGCTTAATTTGTATCATGTAGATAATGTCATAGATGGAAAAAAATGACTGGAGAATATAATTGACTATTTTTAACATATAAAAGCAAAAGCAGTTTGAGTAGACAGAAAAGTTGGTTCAATTACATTTACTTGTGCTATATGCATTGCCTTGGAAACCAATTCATGACTGACCCCAGACTGAGGTCATGAGTGGAGCTGTCCACTCTGATGCACAACAATTAACTGTTATGGTTTCCATGGTGCTGACACATGCATCAGAAGTAAACAAAACAACTCAGTAATGGGTACGTGCTGTTGTCATCAACCCACTTATACCCCTCAACACACCGGCATCATTATTAACATGTAAAAACACTGCTCAGAGCTGTAGTATGGCAACATTTTTCAGTCTAGTGACCATAGACAAACAGACTTGTTCACAGGTTGTCTTATTTCTTTCAGCTCTTTTCCTTCTACTGACCCTACATTCCACCTACTCATAATTATATAAGACATGGAGTATTCACCACAGTTAGGTGGAGCACGGAAGGCGTTTCTGGAAGACAGATGATTATGAGGGTTAAATTACTCAGTGTCAAGTGGAGGAATTTCACTACATGTCTGCAGCTTTCTGTATTAATGTAATTCTCACATGCAACTATGAGAAGGAGGGGTAAAGACTTGACTTGACGAAACATGTGGGACCATGAAGATAAAAACAACAACATTTGATTGGAGAGACAAACTGAACATTTCGTTACTCTATCGACACCAGGTCCTCATGAGGGATCTGCAGGTGTTCAGAGCTGTTACTCCTGTCAGTGTCCAGAGTCAGTCCAAAGATTTGTCATCATACATGAAAGCAACAGTATTTAAAAGAAATGATTGTGATTCTCCACATTGTTGACTTAGGAGAAAACATTTGAGCTGTACCTTGGGGAACTTGACTCATGGTTACAAATAGTCTTTACAATGTTCAGGAGCCTGTTGTAGCAGGTCACACTGTCCAATTTCATACAACACTGCACAGCCACACAAGAAGCAATAGAGGCCAATTGAGTTTTGCACTTCATATTATTGTGCTGGAAAAGAAACGCTTCACAGCCAAAAGCAGCCACAACATGATCAGCTTGTGGTCATAACACAGCTAGAGCCTGAAACACCTGTATTCAGACTAAGAGAGTATCTTAAACTGCAACTGAACCCCTGATAACTGTTGGAAAGTGACATCTAGAAAACATTTAGACATTAATACATTAAAAAGAGACTAAACATGGCCTCAGGTGAAAGGATCTATCAGTAAGACACAGCCAGTTACACACAAAAACAAAGATCTGACACACACAGCTTCAGGGTTAATAAAGATACGAGTGTACCATCATGCACAGTATGTTCTCTAAACAAACAGGAAGTAGTGTGCTGAGCACAAATATGACAATTCAAAGAAGAATATCACATATATATGTATATATAGCACCCCCCTTTCATTTTTCCTGGATCTAGCATTGATGCCAAATGTTAGTTTGGCAGTTTCTCATTTCTGCAGCTGTTCATGCAGGTGTCTGGGATGTTTACCACATAACAGGGGCGTTTAATCTGACACTAAATAAAACTGTAAAGTTACTGTGCCCACGTTGGTTTAGAGCAGACTTACCTTTGCAACATCATGCTGTAGATTGATCTTCCCAGTACTCCTCTACTGTCAGCACTGAGATCAACGGGTAAGTCGCCGGTTATTCTGTCACTGTCACCACACAGGACATGGAGGAGGATGAAGATCTGCAGCCATGGCAGAAGGCATGCAGGAGTTCAGTGTCTGGTTTTAATGTTGATCCACATATTAATGTTCGTGACATACTGTACTTTGCTGTACTGTTAGTGTTGGGGAAGCCAGCATCCCATTAGCTGTTTTATTATGGACTTGAAATGTTCAGGTTTTTGCTGTGAGAGTTCATTGTTGAAAAACAAAACTGTGTATGTGACTCCAGAAGTCAGGTACTTATTTTTCCACCACTCTGTTAATCAGATCTGATGCATTTACATGCACTTAAGAAATGTGATACTTGAAAACCTTGGTTTAGATGCTGCAATTCATTATCTGATTTCTTTTGGAGTACGTGCATACACAGTTATTGATTGATTGATTGATTGATTTTTAGAATGGGACAGTTTGTTATAATTAATATTTACATGTAAATATGAAAGATTGTACCCATACAACTAATTTCCATCTCAAGTCCCTTTGGCAGGTAAAAAAAAAAAAAAAAGGGGGAAAAAGCCTTCCAAATTACACAATAACAGAACTAAGGCATACAAAAAGAAAATCAAGCAACAACACATAGTGCGCACAAACAGACATTTGGAATTCTGATGTACATGTACACAGTGTTCACCCTGTTGAAGGTTAATTTGAGATGTGAAATATTAAATGCTCAGGGCAGTCCGATATGACGTCAGTTCCATAAAATGTATTTCTGGGTTCAAACAATCTATAACAGTGCAGAGTGTGCTTGTTTACTACAGTAATTAGTGATATTTTCCATAGTTAGAGTTTTACCTGCAGTAAGTCTCTATTTAAAGTGTCTTAAATACTGTTTCAGCCTCTGGTCCATTTACAGCCGTGCTTCAGATCATTTCATGCTCTGCTGTTCTGGCATAAATTGTAACGTTGTTTTCCATTCTTCTGAGCTAGACAGAATAAACATGAAGACATGATCACTCATAGAAATCATAATGGTTTCCCAGATGCAGTCAGAAATACTAATTAACTAACATGCCAACATTAGGTTTTTCCTCAGTCGTTTAAGATGCAACTTTACTTTTCAACTTTTCAGATACATAGTTCTGTAGAATACTGAACACAGAGGAGTGAACAGGACTGGACCTGAAAATATTAAGTGAAATCATGGCTTAACTCTTGTGCGGCCTTCCACATCCCATAGACGTAGGCAGTGGACTGGGGTCAAATTGACCCCAAGGACTGCACAAGGGTTTTAATAAACGAGTGAGTGAGCAACACTTAGTGGCATCTAGTGGTGAACCTGCAAACTGCAGCCAACCCTTTACTCCTGTCGTCTCTTACAGTGGCCACCAGAGCAGTATGGTTACCTCCGCCAAGGAGGTTATGTTTTTGCCGGCGTTTATCTGTTTGTTTGTTTGTTTGTTTGTTTGTGTACAAAATAACTCAAAAAGTTATGGACGGATTTCGATGAAATTTTCAGGATAGCTTGGGAATGATACAAGGACCAATCAATCAGATTTTGGTGAAGATCAAACACTGCCTTGGCGGAGGTCTGCGCAGTGGTCTGCTAGAAAAGCGCTCAGAGAGGTGAACTCACGGTTCACCTGTTGTACAGTGTCATACCATATAATTTCATTTCGCCTTTTAACATCCACTCTTCATGGAAGTTTTGCTCAAAGTTAGAATGAGCCTTTTAACCCACATGTAAGTGTAGACTTAACTTGACAGGGAACATCTTCTAATTTATGTGCTTGTCATGTGATTAAAACACCACATTGGTACAAGGTTAACACTGCTATTAGAGTCAATAAGGTTTTGAACCTCAATAAGAACATGAGGTGGCTAGATGCTGGAATGAGGAGCAGATTTTTTTAAAAAGTGTGTGTAAAAAGTGTGTTCAAGGAGTAAGAGGATATAAGAACATAAATGGGTGTAGTTATCGTATAGCACACTGGTTCCAGACCTTTTTTTGCTCACGACCCCATTTTAACATCCCAAATTTCTGGCGACCCCAAAAATTCAAAACAGAGACTTTTTTTTTTTTTGTGCTAAAATTAATTTGTTTTTGGTCCTGTCATAGTTTGTTATACTATGTTGCAAATAAACGTTAATTTTATATGACATTTAGTCTATATAATGTATATTATTATGGATGGAGGCAGACAAGCAGGTTCAGATTACTGCACAAAGTGAGAATATAATTTTCCTTGGTCAGGATATGTACAGTCAGTCCAGCTTATATTTACAAGGCTGACAATTAATACTGAACAAACAATAACTCAAACTATGAATTATGAAAGAGCTGCAGCATCTGAAACTGACCACAATGAACATTTGACAGATAAATAGGACCACAGTGCTTCAGTTTCAGCTTCACTTTGTCATTTCCGCCCAGGAGGTTCTGTGATCACCGGAGTTCGTGTGTGTGTTAGTTCGTTCGTGTGTTCATTCATTCATTCATTCGCTGCAGCAACTTCAGCCGGCCACAAGGGGGCGGAGGTCTGCACTCTCTGAGTGTTTTTCTAGTTTATGTATGTGATCGTCTCTGTCAACTCACCAAATATTTTTATTAGTAAAGTTTTTGTTTTTGAATTCCAGGTGACCCACGTTAGGTCCCAACCCCAAGGTTGAAAAACACTGGTATAGCAGTAACTCTGCACTTCCAGAATATTGATTTTGCTGTTGAATGTGGTGCTTTAGCTTCTCATTTTGCCGCAGTGCGTATGATATTGCTTTTGGATGTCAGACCACATTCATCAGTGACTCTTATCATTATCAAAAGTGAAACGTACAGTGTTTCAGTGATAAAGAATTGTAACCTGTCTGTGACATTACTCCTTAAACTGTAGGAGTTTCCCAGACATCAACCCAGACTTCGGACACTCTGTTCTGCATGGACTGATACATGGACAGTGATTGAGTGAGTCACAGTCAGTGGGAGTGGGACTCATGTGGGCTCATACTTGTCTCAATAATATTTGATTAAGCGGGGGATTTAAGTGTATATCCACACTTGGGCTCAAACTCAAGTGTGTGATTGGCTTCAAATCAGCAACTGTCCAATCATGACCCCAGGAAAACGTACCGATCTATCAGAGCAGAAATTATGTTTTTACTCAAATTTAATAAAAAGCAAATTCTTCAGAAAAAAAAGTCCAACCTAGGACAAGTATACAGATGTAAAACACCCGTGACTTTTCTGCATTTTACTCTGACACACATGTGCTCGCAGAACAAAAGATACTTAAACCTGCACATGCACACATTCAGTGAGAGTGACAGGGAGAGTGGGTGAGCGGGGGTTAGAGAAACAAGAAGAAATGAAAAGTGTCTTTGAAAGTAAACAAAGGCAGAGTGATCAGGACCAGATTGGTGCAGATCAAACAGTAGTGTTGAAGTAGGAGGAGAGAGGCCTCTGATGGAGACATCAAACAGAACTAATGTAAACCACATATTGGCTTCACACACACACACACACACACACACACACACATAGAGGCATGAACATACAGGCAATAATGCACTTAAATGCACTGTAGACCCACACAGAGCATGAAAGTATGCACACATGCAAAATGGACATGCATCACACTCCACAACACACACACACACACACACACACTCACACACACACAACAACAACAATTCCTAGACAAAATACATGCCTTTGCACATAAGAAAAAAAAAACTTGCATGCAAGCATCAGGAGCCAAGTCCTTAAAAATACTTATATAAAAGGTTGAATATTAGGGCTTTTTGTTTCCAAGAAATTAGAATTATGGAGTAGGAACAAAATAAAATAGCAAAAAAAAAAAAAGTCCAAATACATCGCTGAGTGATGCTGCCAAAACACAAAGTAAAACCAAATGAAGTTGAAGTTATTTGATCAGGGGGTTGTATTCATCAGGGGTGAATGAGATGTAGATTAGGTGATACATACTGCTGGACAGAGATGCAACATACCTGATCATTGACAGAGTCCAAATCTACGCATGATTTTTCTCATGTGAGACACAGACGTTGGCCTGTGGTGTCAGATGGATGATGGAAAAGCGATGAAGGACAATATGCAGTGGTCACTGGACCGCTTCTACTGTGGAGCGTGTGTGGGAGTGTGCATGATATTGAGGCTACCTACAACGCTGCGGTGTAGGGTGTCCACAATGAATCAGCAGCATAGTAATCAATAATTTCTAAAGTGAAAACAAGAGAGAGACAGTGAGGTTACAAACAGGTCAGTGACAGAACAGGCAAATGGAAGAAACTGAATCTGTAGAAGGACTCAGTGAGCCAGCACACTTTATCCACAGATGCAAATCCACATTTCTGTGAAATTTTCCACAGCATTTACTGGTTTTCCTCTAACATTCGGCATCCAAAATGGGGCTTCTCCCTGTTATTTGTTAACTTGGCAACTGTGCAGCTTGTATCAAACACTAAAATCCTTTTGTCATATTGAGTGTTGTAAATCACAAAATGGCACCAACACTGTCTGCACTAAATACTGTGCCAAAAAACCCTACATTTTCACCCCTAACAGATCATAAAAAGCAAAAATAAGAGTGACAGAATTGAGGACATGCTTTTGCCCCATTCTTAACGTGGTGAGAAACAGCACAATGGTGCATTTGATCCACCACCACTGAAAAGCAGTGTTTTTGAAAATAATATTTTGAGAAAAATTTGCAGTGTCATGGAAATAAGGTTGTGATGAAAAATGTCATTTTACTTTATATTGTTGTTCTCCAAACAATATGACTTCATTCATATAATATCACCACTTTCCCATGGGAAATATTATTTTATTTCTAAATATTATGCCATTTTCTACTTTAGTTGTATAATATTGTGACATCTTTCTCAAAATCATTACTTAACTCTCATACCCATAAGACTGTTCTCAAAATATTATGACATCAGTCTTACAAGCTTTTTTCCTACAGCGAGAAGTTGTTTTTATACTTTGACTTTAACCTCCATTCATAGATGCTTGTTATATGATAAAAAAAAAAAAAAAAAATTAAAAACCTTTGTATAAATGAAAAAATACCAGATTTCCAATACCAGCAGTTAACAAACCACTTCAATGTGAAGCTAAAACAATTCTGAAAATAATTTGTAGAAAAGTATGAAAATGCAAATATGTCAACTCGGGTACAAGTCATTGAAAAGGGGATGAGGGTTAAAACCTGGACAAAAAGGCCAAAAGTTTAAAGAAGTGATTTTTAATAAAATGTTTAAATAATAGTTAATACCTGAGCTTTTGATTACAAAAACAATGCTATCTACAGACTACAGATATTTTTGTAATTTGCATTTTCTTTAATTATTTTTTCCAAAAAATCCTGTTTACCTTTATTTTACTGTAATGTTTTTCCAACTATGCAATGCAAAAACAACTACAAATGTATACAAACTCTCAGACAAACCAAAGTTTTTCTGGAGGACTTTAAACTGTTGGAAATACAACGCAGAGGCTTTGTTCTGTCATGAGTTTGACAAGTTAAACCAGAATTTACGTTAGTTGTCAAAATGTATTCATTATATTTTTAAGATCTACTCTAACAATGGTATATGTGCTCGTCTCCCATACTGTATATGTCAGTGCTGCTCTACTGCAGGTAATGCACTGAAGTACATGCCAACAGTCTATGAGCTATGGTTCGTATTTCAGGTCCAGGTCCTTTACACAGAGTAACAACAGGTGTGCATGTTTTGGGATGTGATGACAGCATTTCACTTCACTCTGGACACTGGTTTTAAAAACATCTGACTTTCTGACCTTAAATGCCATTTACTTCAAAAAAATATAGATTTTGCAAAATATCCACATTAGTTTGGATTGGAATGCATAAGGGCCTTGTTTAAGCACAGTGCTTTAACGGTGTTCATTCAAATGCGGCTCCCCTGAGGTAAAAGCGATATGTGCTGCATTATCAGAGGAATATTCTCGCCACAGTGAGTGCTAGTCCACCAGAGAAGGTCATTAACCTCTGAGATAGAGCCAGAGTGAGCGATAGGTCGGCTCATTTTCTCAGGCTGCTCGTCCCTGTCTGCTCTCTCCTGCTGTCCCTCCTTCTTTTCTATAGCTCTATTCATTAAAGCTAAGAGCCTATTGAACCCTGGCCTAATTAATTTGCTAAACAACCAAGAGGCGTGGTGGTGTGGTGTGTATGCATGTGGGTGTTCATGCATGATTAATGTCCCAATCAAGATGTTTATTTGTGTTCATATCTGACAGTGGAACATCTATGTTACTTTGGTCTGTATGATGTATGACTGTGTATGTTTGGGAGGTCACACATGCATTGTGATGCTGACACCAGTTTTGATTCAAGTCCAATGAGACAGTATGTGCACTAATATATGTACGCTGTCTAGTGCACTCATATTCATATTATTCTAAATATATTCCCATTTTATAATGGTTGTGTAAACAATTTTAGATTTATCCTTTTTTGAGTTAAGCCATGGACAATATGATAAAATGTAAATTTTAAAGGGGCTATCTAGTATTTGTACTTTCCAATATGGAAAAAATGACCAAAAAATATCATTAGTGTTCAGAGGGAAATTATGCCTAAAAAGCCAATGTACTGGATTGTAGAGATGGTAGAGTCATACCTACAATCCAACTAATTGATATGACCACTAGAAGGAGTAGTGAGTCTCTTATAGTGAGGAAAACTAACATGACAGGACGTTTGACCAAAGCATCTGAAAGCCACTCAACACAGCTCTAAAAGAAATGCTTAATGCTAACATCACAGCATTTCTCCCACAAAGGTAAGTCTGGCTTATGGCTTATGAAGGTATTAAGTTGTTATGTGATATAATTATCTTTTCTAAGTTGCCGTTTGTTGATCCATGCTTCTTATAAAAAGTGTCCATTCTGACCTTCATTCAATGATTCCAAACAGACCTCTAGTGCAACTATTGATAGTATAAATATGCAGAAAAATGAGATGATTTGTGGTTTTACTGTGGCTGTTTTCTGTCTAAAAACAGAGCAAAGCTAATAGTGCTATAATTTGAACTATCAGCTGATGCAGCATGCGAACACTATACGACACAATGGGCCGTATCTCTAAAAGTCCCAATTTGCGCGTACTAATTTGTGAATGTAGTCTAGAATTTTGCGTGTGGGGGTGAATTACAAAGACTGGCTGTGCAAAAATTAAAACAAGTGCAAAGTCTTGGAGACCGCTGTATTTAAATGAGGATTTTGCATGCGCTACTGGAGATAATACACTGTAAAAACTGCTTTGGGATACACCAGCACTAATGGGAACAGTGACTGAAAGGATCCAGATGCATGGAAATGCAACATTGGAGGAGTTTAGTCATAGAAGGTATTGTATGACTCATTCATTCATTTATTTTTCAGTTTTTAAGTGGGCGGCCCATGGGGGTTGTTGGATTGACATCATAATTTTGCCACACTGTAGCCTAATGTTGGTGTGTAATTTTAATCTCAATTGTCATATCAAGTGGAAAAGAGTCCCATAAAGTGTGTGTGTGGGGGGGGTGGGGGGGGGGGCGTTATATGTCGCAAAACGTTTTTCTTC
>JAQQZY010000001.1:5954844-5965095 GCA_030068375.1 Ostorhinchus rueppellii
TCTCTCTCTCTCTCTCTCTCTCTCTCTCTCTCTCTCTCTCTCTCTCTCTCTCTCTCTCTCTCTCTCTCTCTCTATAATCAGCTCTATCAAGCCCTGTAATCAGCCTGACTCTGTTCTCTAGTATATATTGATCCCTCTGCTGTTTGTTCCCCACCAGATTGTTCCCTGATCATGCATGACTATCCAGCGTTACTCCTTTCTGTCGTTCCTGCTTCTGACCCACTTCTGTCCTCGACCTGCCTCGTCTGCTCCCTGCTCCCGACCTTGTTTCTGTCTGACCACGTTTCGCTGCCTGTTCTCCGGTTGATTCACCTGCCTTCAGTCTGGATCACATCTCTGAGCCTGATCCCCTTTAACCCAACCTGCCCTTCGACCCCGACTACGCCCGTTACCTTCGTCTGTGCTGGATCACCTGGTTTTTGACCCCTGGACTGTCCCCGACCTTCTGTTCTGCCTGTCCCTGGATCTCCAGAGGTTCAGATCTGTATCCACTGAGCCTATCTCATTGGTGATATTACACCATATCGTTACGAAGAGGATTCTTCAGTGAACTGTTTTTTGTTTTTCTATCAAGACTGTTGAACTGTGTGTTTGCAAGCAGTGGGACATTAAAGCTGATTGTAAACTATATTCCTGTCTGTTGGTCCTGCATTTGGGTTCATACTTGGTTCATTAAAAGTGGCCACTCCCACCAGGTCTCTCCCTCAGTTTGTCACCTGTCTGCAGTACTTGTTTTGTTGTTTTCTACTGTCAACGGTATGAATAGGGCTGGGCAATAAAATGATAATAATATATATCATGAAATAACTTTACCTTGATAGAAATATGAGACATGCTCAATACAATCTTGATCAAATTCATTCTTCCATGTTTTGAGAGACATAAGAACAGCCAATCATAATTAAGTAGTGCAGCACCAAACTAATCACACTAGAGCCACGTTAAGTTAGGTTGACACACACGGCATAGGTGTAAGAGCAGCCGCAGCACACACACTAATGTTTGGGCTACAGTGGGAGGTAATGAGTGTTCCCTCAGGAGAAAATTTGATAGAGAACTCGGACGATTGGGTTATTGAAAAGTAGGGTGTGGCATAGAAGCCAGGAGTCGGGCATTCAAAGCATGTTAGGTTTCATTTTCAGTTTACACCAGTTATGGCAGTTAAGGAACATGCCCCCACGTATGTACCCCCGGTACTGTTTCATGAAGATGGTCTGTTTTGTTTGTGTTCTCTTTTAAAACTTAATAATATTTGCCTACTGGTCAGACTTTTAGTTCAGTTTTAAATCTATGGACCTGTTTTATTTATTTTAAACATTTGTATAATGTTCTTCAGCGCATTTGTCATGTTCATCCTCTGACAGAAGATAAGTAATATTTATATCAAAAATCATATGCTGATGTCTTCACAGCTAACTTATGAGTAACTGAAAATTGGACAAAAATTATGATTTGATTTACATCGTTATACATATCTTTTTTTTAGTTGTTTTTTTTTATGTCCCATAATATTGATATTATCTGATATGAAATTTTTTTTATTGTGATATGATTGTTTTCCATATTGCTCAGCCCTAGGAAAGAAGCAACAAAGTTTTTTTTTTTTCACTCACTGCATTTTACATAGTATGTTTTCTATAATGGACTTTTTACCCCTTAGAGACAAGGACTATTTTCCTTTTCTAAATAATTTATTAACTTTTATCATTATATTATTCTCTGTATTTTGCATTTTTCAGTTTAAAGCAGGAATTTTCTCATATTTAATTCAAAGGTTTTCACTAAAACAGAGAAAAGGGAGGGGAAAGTGACCTTTTCAGCAAAATACACAGAAACAAACATCAGCAGCCACTTCAGGTTGTCAGACTACATGGGTTTTACTGGTGGATCAGTGTTGCAGAAGATGGTGGTGTTTCCCCACATTCACTACAGAGCCTTTGAATGTCCAAGTGGGTCAAATCTAAGGATACTGAAAAGTTGAGAAACTGCATTTTATCTGAAGTACAGTATTTACACGTATTGATAGACCTAGTGGTTCAAAAGCTGTTAAACATTTTAGATCAGCTTGGCCTTTGTTCACCAGCATCTGTTTAGGTCTTTAAGGGTTAAACAGGTGTGGTATTTTGGTTTCAATGCATACAAGGGGCATTACTTTTCTTTAATTTTGCTTTATAGTCTGCCTTCTCACCATGATGTGTGGACCAAAGAGCAGTCCATATTACATGACATATCTATGTAAAAGACACAAGACCAAAGAGACAACAGAGAGACTTGACCTTGGAGACTATAATATGTCAGCTATTAAATTAAAAGTCTAAGTCAACATAAAGGATGTAATGCAGAGTTAGTTTGGAACAGAAACCACCACTAGAAACACTTTCACTTTTTGAGCACATGTCACAGCTTGAACTTTTCTTGGAGTAAACAAGTTGAATTGATGGTAAATGGACTGCACTCATATAACGCATTTTCCACACCTTCATGGTGCCCTCAAAGTACTTCACAAAGCCTCACATTAACCCATTCACACACACACACTCACATGCCAGTAGGCTGATGCTTCCATGCAAGGTGTTGCCAGACCTACTGGGAGTAATTTAGGGTTCTGTGTCTTGCTCAAGGACATTTTGACATGTGGGCAGCCAGAGCCAGATTTGAACCGCCAACCCTTCGGTCATTGGATGACCCACTCTACCAACTAAGCCACAGCCCCCTACTTACCCTTTCACCAGAGCATTTTGACCACAAGTTTCCAAAACGATGTTGTTTTCAGTTCTGACCTAAATACATATTGTCAGTTAATGAAACTTAAATGTAATGAGACAGTCACTGAAGTTGAGAAGTCACTGGCAGAATAAACAAACAACAGACAATAGACAATGTCAAGAAGTGCAGTGTGATATCAGTGATGTTGGCATTAGAAATAAGGAATTACAGAGAATGTTAGACTCAACAAAAAGCCGCCCCCACAACATTAATGCAGCATTAAAAGCAAACATCTGTGAAAGTCACATTGGTTGACATGTCTCATTGTTTTAGAAAAGATTTGTTTTCCACAGTAGGATAGTTCTAAGACATTTTTTAAAAAGTATTTAATTAACTTCGTATAAGCATCCTTTGTGTAGCAACACATGACCATCTTTTCTGTGATTGTGTAAACAGTCATTGTGTTCATTGCACAAGATGAACGTTAAGTCGGCTGGAGTTGTCTTTGTCGTCTCATACACAGCAGGCTGAAGGTTTGATTAGGTCCACAACTTCTATGTAAAGCTATTTGCTGATCATCTGATCGCCATGTGAGACACGAAAGTGATTATTTCAGCAGTAGCAAACATAGAAAAGCCAATCTTCAATTTGAAACCACTTCCTTGTTTTGCTACACTTACATAATTGCAGAGCTGTGTTATACAAGATTGCAGATCTCAGCCTGAGAACCGTGTAACACATTCAGTGAGAACATGACCTGAAAAAAAAAGCACATAATCTAGACTAGATGACATCTTTATATCAAGACGGATACCATAACTATGACCTTTTCCTACACCTACAGCCCAGTTAAGGATCATTATATTAACACTATAAAACCATGTATGCTAAATGTAAAACACAAGTTCTCAAATATACAGTGCAGCATCCTAAAATGCACAGTAAAATCAAACTTAAAACATGATTAAAAGTAAAGCATTTTAAAGCAGCATAGGGTTTCCTTCTCTGTGGGTTCTAGCCAAGCCAAATGTTGGCTGAGACTGCATAACGTGCTGTACCTCTCTTAGTAAAATTGACGCTGACATTTAGGGTTAATACCGCTTGTCACTGTGATTTCTGCAAATATGGCTTTACCGCTAAGTGTTCCAGCAGCTGTGTGTGTGTGTGCGTGTGATTGTGTCTGCATGCGGTGTGGACTAAAACTGTCATTATATCTGAATCCAGTCATAATGTCCACACCTAGCAAGAGCCTTCCAGAGGTCACAAAACACACACATTTCTCAAAGTGTAGCCATCCAGAATATAGGAGGAAACACCCGCTACCCACCCAGTGACCCTCACCCTACCTCTCCCCTGCACCCCTCTCACCACCCTACCCCTTCAGTTCCACCCTACAGCGCAGGTCTGACAGTGTGAGCACTAAAAGCCTGCAGTGTGTCACTGTGGACGGGAGGGAGCCAAGGTGAGGGGTACGGGTGAGGAGGAGACAATGGAAACCACCATGGGAAACAGGAATGTGAATCAGTCTTCAAATTCACACACACACACACACACACACACACACAAACACACACAAGCACACACAATATGGCAACTATTGTATGATACATGAAAACAGGCCACCTGGCATTCACACACACGCCGTCGCCCAGGTCAGTGGTCAATTTAGTGACGACACCCAGTGAGATACTTCATGCAGCGTCTGCCAGGAGAAAAAGTGTCTGACAATGATTGCGTTTCTTAGCTTGTTTTTAAGCCTATAATAGATTCCAAAACAGCGAATCTGTAATTAACTGTTTAAAGATTATAAGAACTGAATCTCTCTCTTCCCCTCTTGGTAATTTCTGTGACTGGTTGCTGGCTGGGGGTGACAGGGGCCTTCCCTTGCCGATGACTCACTGATGAGCCTGTTTTGGACGAGCTGACTGCCAACAATGAGTCTGGAAAGTCAGAACAGGGATATTCCAGAGATACAGTTGCACCATGTAGTGATAATTGTAACTTGGCGTGTTCAGATGTTTAATAAACGAGTTCATTTTTATTTAGGTAAGGAAATGATATCAGCATGCCTGTTTGATGGCTCGTGGGAGTTTCTTTTCAGGAGGGTGTGATTGCGCTTCAAGAGGTTATAGCCCTCTACACCCTCGTTTCCTGCATCTTTTACACTGTCATAGAGCCACAGGAGTGACTCACTGGACACATATCCACCCTCCCAGCACCCTGCTTCACCCTAAAAACACTCAGACTCTTTTAAATGGCTGGCTTTGATCAAACTGACAGTTTAAAGGGGTATGTGAAGTGTGTGTGTGGCTGGAGACAGAAGGCTTGCGGTTGTGTGGTGGCTGGTGTCGTTGTTATTTGGTTTGGGGTTGATGTTGACTTCGATGCTCTGAACTTGACTAACTACATGCAGAACTGCAGGCTCCAAAATAACCTCTTATTTCTAGAGTTGAGCAGCTCTGGGCAAAGTGCCACAAACTGACAACATACATGTACTGTACACACACACACACATACACACACACACACACTAGACTGCTGAATAATAAGCATGGGTGTGCACACAGCGAAGCAGATGAAAATATGTGCCTACACAGATAGACTGAGAACACCCAACAAGTTCAGAGGCATCAAGCTGGAATGAGCTGCAACTGAGAATAATTTTAAGTTCACAAGCCAAACATACACACGCATTTCTAATATTATTTTAGTGCTTTGGCTTTAAAGAGTGTGTGACATTATCAGAAAACAAACACAGCTCTGAAGTTCATAGCCCTGACAACCACACATGCATCACACTCAAATACACAGACACACACGTAAGTCTGACACATGACATGGTGGGACTGAAATACAACAGACTAGGTACTCTTTAATGCTGTTTTAAAGCTGCATTCTTTATTTAATGGTGCCGTACTGCACACATTGTCTCTGTTACAGCTTAACTTTTGGCAGTGTGCGTCTGTGTGTGTATGATTCTGGTCATTGTAAGAGTTTAACAGCTGGCTCATTATCTGAGTTTATACACACACATATGAAATACCCATCAGGCTCAACCACATCAATTCGTCTAAAATATTACCTCAATTTATTCAGTCTATTTCAGGTTTCATTTGCATGTGCGTATACATGTACATTAGCTCTTTTTTGCAGCATGTGTGTGAATGTGTGACTTTTATCTTCAAGGGGTCACAACTATAAACAATGGCGCATGTTTTAAGTCTGGAAAAGAAGACGGACAGCTTTAGTTGGTAACCAAAACAATGTGCGCAGATTTTCTTTAAACCATTAGATCAGTTATTATCACCCAGATTTTGTCTTTTTTATGTTTCTCTGAAGCCACAAATTGGTCCTGATTGACAGATAAAAATCCTCAGATCTGAGAAAGTGAAAAGTTTACAAAATGCTTGCAGCACCATTTTTTTTTTTTTTTTTTGAAAATTCAATATCCAAGCAGATTTTTGTTTTCTTTCTTCATAACTTTTAAATATTTAGAATAAACACATAAATTCTCAGATTTCTTGTTTAAATAGAAAGCAAAAGTGGTCAGCTCTATCTAAACAGAGGTATTACAGAGCCGTGAGGTGTTTAGATTTTCTCTGAGTAGAACAACATCTGGATGATGAACACAGACTGAAGTGAAAATCTGGCAGCGGCTGAAGAGAAGAGGGTGTTAAGAAGTCCACTTTCCATCACCTCCAACTCAGTCTGTCATCGCTGAGAGCTGCGGCGAAGTGTATAATGTAAAACAAATCTCGTCACTGGAACATCTCTGTGTTTCTGGCGTTAAAAGATTTAACACAAAAGGCTCACAGGCCTCAATCTATGTTGCAGAGTTTTGATGTGGAGGGTTAGCCAACCAGCTGACGTTAACACCCTCAAATTTTCTCTCCTTTATTCATCCTATTCTCCGTGGTTACTGGGGCGACGCCATCTTGTTTATTTTGTGCTAGAACTTTCGGTGGCGCAGCGGAGTCATTGGCAAGCATACATATCAAAGGTAAAAAGAAATGAGGTAAAATGACCAGTATTATCTGTGCAGTCCGTGGTTGCCACAATAATTGGAAGAAAAAATGTTTGTCTCTTCAACAAGAGTGTTTTACTCACAGGAAGAGAAGGGGTGAATGTTGTGGGCCGGCCTTTAACCTTTATCCGCCTCCTCATGGTGAAGAAGACCGGTGAATTTGGCTGAGGGCGCTTAACTTAAAAAAAAAAAACACACACACACACACACAGAAAAAGCCATATGTCTGTTCATTTCACCTCATGGATGGGAAACCTACAACCTAGCACCCATATCCTGAGAAATGCCTTGGCTATGAAGCTCCGGAGCAACGTCCACGCCGACAGCTTGTGAGGCCATCAGGTAAATTCACATACAGTTTACATTCCCCTAACACCAGTTTGCTGAGGTAGATGCTAGCTACATTTGTGCTAACAGCTAACATTCTGTTACTGACTGCTTGTTAACCCACGGTTTAAAAGATTTTAAAACGATGTAGTTTAGGAGTGAATGCTTTAAAATAGTGTTAACCCTGGTTAAACCGGAAGTTCCAGCACAAAGTGGAAGAAAAAAAATAGTTAAAACGGGCGGGGCAGAATGAGGTGAATACAAAATATTTGTGCAGTTCAGGTAGCTAACAGATTATAACAGATGTGATACTTTCATCTTGGCTTAAAATGTAGGTTTCAAAGACTATGTATATTTCATGATAAGATGACCTAACCAAATGTCATATCTGTTCTCATATAGTAATAAAGGTTATGAACGCGTCATTAGGAGCAGCATCTTTAAAATAACAGCAGTATTAATGGCCACTCTCATTATCCTCTCGCTGTACTGTTCTCACTGTCTTCATATTGCTGTGGCTGCTAGAAGTAACACACAAAGTGAGCTTGTGGAAATGCCACAGGCGACAGCTTATGACAAAACTGAGTCTACAAGAAGCTATTAGCAAGCTTGCCAAAGAGTCATTAGCAAACAGTGAAGTTTTCACTAAGTATGAGCAGACAGACGCAGTCATGTAAGCTGTAAAACTGTGTTCCTTTTTCTTTTATCCTGTCAGAACTGTTCCTGGAGAGCAAAGAAATGGAAAATCCTCATATTGATTTCTGGGGTGAAAAAAGATGAGCCTGAGGCAGAAATAATGTGCCCACAAGTAGCAGATGATAAGTGCATATGGTTGTTTATGCGTGGGACTGTGTGTGTGAAAAAGACTTATTGGTGCCACATATGTGAGAGTAACGGCTGGCAGTTTTGTCACCAAGAGTGTGAAGCATCACATCGTGGCGGTACATCTCTGTGACAGCTCCCAGCCTAAATACCACAGCTGGACTTTGACAGTGATAACTACTGACAAGGAGAGTGAGAGGAGAAAGGAAGGAAAGGGTAGGACCCTTGTAGATAGCAGCTGTAGGCTTGACTTCATGGCTTCACAAAGCGCTTTGAGCAAGAGGCTCTGACAATGCAATTGCACTTAAAAGGGGGACTCCATGAATCTTAGATCTGCTCCTGCATGGTTCAAAAACAGGTTAGAAAAAATACTGCAATACTTTTGAGGACAGGCTGCAATTCAAGGGCAGGAAATACAGATGATTTTAAAGTTAACTTTGGACTTTCACCAGCACTGTATGTAACTAAATTACATACTGTCTTTGTGGTCTCTTTCAAAAATTATTATTATTATTTCATTTATTTATTTATTTATTTATTTATTTATTTTTACATGTAATCTTTCCTGAGTGATTTCTTACAATTTATTATATCTGTGCATTTTGCTTTTTTCAGTGCAAAGGAGGTGTTTCTATATTTAATCATGCAAATCAGAAATCCAAAAAAGAGAAAGCTGGGGGGGATGTTTTTTCGGCAAAATATGTCATTAAGTGAACATAAAAGCAAGTGTCTACAAACACTATCATTTGTCAAACTGCATGAAGCAACGACACTGTTTCCATATTCACTACAGAGCCTCTGGATGTCCAAATGAGTCATATATGATGTCGCTGAAAAGCAAAGAAACTACAGTCTACCCAAATTATTTCAATGTATTCACACAATTTAGTGGTTCAAACTTTATTAAACATTTTGGTCTTTGAGGGTTAAGTTGCATTTACATGTATGTAAGTATCTGTGGACATTTCCTATGAAACAGCAAATAAGTGAGTGCATCTGTCTCTTGTGTCTCCTTGTTTGAGCCTCAGTTAAACACATCCTTTTACTGTCTTAATAAAGAGCTCTGGGTTGTACTCACCTCTAAGGGCAAACACCTATAAAATACACATAAAGGAGAACAAGGAAAGGTCTCTCTCCCTAGGTTATGAAGCAAGATGGTCTCATTGCTCATCTTTACAGCTGTCAGTTAGCAGACAAGGCCAGATGCGTGCGTCAGCCTTTTCTTTAATGGGGAGCATAGCCAGTCTACATGCCCATTGATTTACCTCCTCCATCCTCGCTATCTCTTCTATCACCCACAGTTTAGATCAGCACGAGTTAGATCAAATTTGCCCTGGCTGTGCACACCCGTGTGTAATGAAAATGAAGAAGAGCAAAGAAAAAAAAAACACTGTGTTGTGTATTGGTGTGTGTTCAATCACTTTCACCTCGTTGCATTTGTGCTTTTGCATCCGTTCTGTCTGCAGCACTAAATTGAGCAGCTGTATTGTATCCTGTGAACAAAAGAGGCCCATTTGTATAAATTTGGCTTGTAGAGGGTTTGGCTCTCAAATGCGCCCCTAGCGAAGCAGATTTGATTACACGGGTATCTGTTGCACTGCCTCAGCGGATAAAACAGGCCTCCATCAATGAATGGTAGAAGTCAATGTGTCCCCCAACACCTCAAACAAAACTTCATGTATTAACGACAGAGTCAGCTGTAAAAAAAAAAAAAAAAAAAAAAAGAAAAGAAAAAAGAAACTGAAAACCCCTGATGATCTATGTCTGCATGTTACACAAGTTTAATTTCAGTGAAAATTTATATTTTTAAACTTTTATTTCTACTGTTTTTGCACTTGGAAAAAGTGACAGACCTCACATTACATGCTGTTTTACACTGCCCACCTTAGAGAAGGCAAAGGTTTTTGGTTTGTTTCTTTGTTTGTTAACACTTTAGCAGCAAAATTGTTGGTTGGATTCATACCAAATTAGTTTTTAGATTGCCAGTGACCCAGAATGATTACATTTTAGGAAAAGTAGGTCTAACTTCACATTTGTTAGGTATTTTCAAAAAAAATAAATTTCCCCCGTTTACTTATAATGAAATTTAATAAATACATTTTTCTATGATGTCTATGTCTGTGCTGACCAGAGCTGTCATGTAACAAAGTAGTAGTAACAGTAACAAGTACTGTACTTTGGTACCTTATGTAAGTAGAAATTTTGGTGTCTATACTTTACTGGATTAATTATTTTTCAGCCATTTTTTTACTTCTACTCCTTACATTTTTACGTAATTATCTGTACTTTCTACTCCTCACCTCATTTTAAACATAGCCTTGTTGCTCCTATTTCATTTTGGCTTGTTTTCATTCCGGCTTGTCATCATTAAT
>JAQQZY010000001.1:5970897-5983513 GCA_030068375.1 Ostorhinchus rueppellii
GAAAGAAAGAAAGAAAGAAAGAAAGAAAGAAAGAAAGAAAGAAAGAAAGAAAGAAAGAAAGAAAGAAAGAAATCAAACAGTAATGATCACACTCAAAGTATTACTCAGTCTCTTCATTTCTATCAGTGAGAACACTGTATCAGCAAAGTAGGATCTGCAGGGAGTGAACATCAGAGCTGTCCAACGAAACCTGTTTCAACTTTCCACAGTATATCAAGTTTGGAGAGTCTACTTTTACAATGAACACTATTAGTCTGTGATAATCCACAGACTGGATAGTCTCTAATAAGTATCCAGAGCTGTAAATTTCTGTTCCCAAATACTGTAATCTAATGTTATCATAAGCTTTTAATACGCCCCAAAGACTTATTCAACTAGACTTCCTGATTTTTATTTTACCGGTGTTGTACTGCAAAACCCTGTCTTGAATGAAAAGACTTGTCAATTCTGATGAATTACATTAAAAACATGCATGTATTGATTATCTAAAAAAAAATTCAAGTATATTCTGGGTCTTTGAAGGTTTTATCAGTCAATTTTCTTAGATTTGTCAAACTCAAGTAAATTAAAAAAAAAAAAACTCATGAACTGAATAAAAAGGTTTTAAAAAACCAGAGATCAACTCAAGATCCTTTAAAACTTTTCTTTGGTCATATATGAATAAAAAAGCTATTGTCCTTCTGAAGCCACAACAAAAACTTTTCATCTTTAACCGTCGCTTTCAGGCTAAATTCCTGATTTTGGATTCCAGCATGGGAAAAAATAAATGAAACTGACAAAATGAAAACAGAATAAAACAAGCTTGGAAGTGACTTAACCCATACAGACCCAGTGCTATTTTTGTGTTAGTTCCCAAATAAACGTCTCTGTCTATTTCACCTTTCTTAAGAAATTTATCATAAATTATTTAGTCTCTCTATTGTGCATGTTGTCAATAAAAATCATGTATTTTCATATATTGGAAATTTTGAATGTCCAAGTGGGTCATATCTGATGACCATGAAAAAAGGACAAACTGCATTTTACACCAATTATTTACATTATTTACAAACATTTTAGATTAGTCAATGCTTTTAGATACTATTTGGGTCTTAATGGGTTAAACAGAACAAAATGAAAGGGAGAAAAAAGACCCTTTAAACTCTTTTATGAACATGCACCTTGGTCTGTTGACCCACAAGCATCTATGATCTCTGGGATACTTTTGGTGAACCAGAGGCTTGGAATCAGGCCACAAAGAGCATGAAATAGGCTTTTATCATAATCACGGCCTCCAGTCTTTTGTGGTAGCCACTGCAGAAAATCCCCACCCTGCATCCTGTGCGGTACTGCTGCTGGATCGCCACACAAGTTCTTTTGAGGCTCGGGTAACAGCACAAAAGAAGTGCACCAATCATGTAACAATCATGTGGATTGATGAAGACTCTCATTCAAATGCAAAATCACAATGGAGCTGCCAGGTTCCTATCAGCGCTGCAGAGTCGAGTGTGGCCTCGCAGAGTTCACACAGAGATGTGAAGCAGACTGAAACAGACTGCAGGAGGAACTGAAAGAACAGGTTGTGTTTCATCTGGATTCATCTCAGCTGGTAGATTAAAGGCAGGTGTTTACACAAGCCTTCAGCTGAGAAACTCCATATGCCCCCACCCCTCCATGTATGTGTACATGTGTGAGTATGAAGTAGTAGTGCACGTGTGTGTGTTCTGTCTAAATGTGAAATCAGATTAAAATGGGGGAGAATCTGAGGGGGTGAGGTGATCTGAAAGAAAGTGCTTGGCTACGCTCGCTTTACTCTGAGGTATTTGTGTGAATGACTTTGTGTGTATGAGTGTGTTTCTACGTTGGGGGTTGTTAGGACTGGAATTGCAGTTCTTGGCTTTCAGGTATTTAACCTAGAGGTAGGTGTGTGTGTGTGTGTGTGTGTGTGTGTGTGTGTGTGTGTGTGTGTGTGTGTGTGTGTGTGTGTGTGTGTAAAGAGTAAAGTTAAAGCCCACCTGCTGATGGTCCTGATAAGAAGCCTTCAGGGCTCTGTCTTACATTTACAACATCCACAGGTTGGACAAAAAACTTACCAGAACATGATCACAATAACAGATCAACTGTAATTACATATTCATATCAGGTTTTCAGGTGATTTACAGGTACACTTGGAGAAACTCTAGCTATTTATTGCCTGAAAATACAATCAGATTAAATCAATCAAATGAGACAGAAGTGTGTGTGAAACCTTCCCATGTTCCCGTGTGGATGAAACAAGGAGGATACTGTCTTTTTGTGCCAGTTTGAGATATAGCAGTAGTGACAACAAAGATAACAATATCAAAGTAGAGAGTTTGGTCATTTGCACAGTCCTCCACAAAGACAGTCAGTTCACCACCGAGGCAGCCTTGTTAAAAAAAAAAAAAAAGCATAGAAACGCTGAGCAACAGTTTGTAGCATAGTTAAATGGAAAAACACAGTCACATTTGTATAACCTGTGGTCATTTTCATGCTTTTTTTTTTTTTTTTATGACCCAATTCTAAATTCAACTGTGAACACAAATTAACTACATGAACAAAGACAATGAAAGATCTGTATTGTTTTTACAGGGTGAGAGCACACATGCAAACCACAATGAATGTAAAACTCTGAGCTGTCTGCCATATCTAGTAAATATCAGTCAGTATCTGCTTCTTCACAGATTTAGCAAAATGGTGGACAAAACAATTAAACTGCTTGGTAACGGTGTACTGCAACTGTGCCAACAGGGGTTGCTACTAGCAACAACACCTAAATAAAAGCAACAGATGATGGAAGAACGGTTTTCATTTTCTACTGGGGATGAGCCATAAAAAAAAAAAAAAACCTCCATGTTGCTGTGCTGTTCGTGAGCCTATGTGTAAATGAGAGTATTGATGATCAGTAAAGTGAGCAACAGTGGCAGAAATAAAGTAAATATCCTACAGGGCATTTTTAGATCCACTGTAACAAGTAAAACATTGAATCAATAGGTCACACATTAAAAAAAATAAAAATAAAAAATTGCTGAATTAATTTAGTTCACTCAACCAATTTTTTTTTTATGTGTGACCTATTGAAGAAACATTTTAAAGTTGATTCAATGTTTTACTTTTTACAGTGTGGGGCACCAAATATTTTAAAAATGTGACAATACGGCTGTATCCTCCAAATGAGAATATTTGAATAATTACAGACAATAATCTAAATAAACACAAAAGATATTCCCATGGGTTTAAATAAATGCAAAGTATTCAGTGAAAGGAGAGAAGATGGAGCAAATTAGCAACACAACAAACTCATCTGCAGACTAAATGTTATAAATAACTTGTGGATTTTTCCAGAAGTGGATTATTATTCTTTCAACACACACTATTATCTTAGAGGAGAACAACATTTCTGGTTGTCTCAAAGTAACGGTCTGTTCTGTACCTTGGTCATGGAACAATCTGTAAAAGTCACGACAGCTTCAGCATTTCATTACCCTGAGTGAATTCAAATCCCTGCTGACAAACTGTCTAACAGAAGTGTGTCATTGCTGTTAAACTGGATGTCAGTGATTTTGTGTTGTTTCAATTGTATATAAGTTTTTATTCTGTCTGTTTTGTTGTACAGTACCAATGTGCCTTTTAGCCACGTCTGCCTCACTAAAGAAATTTTATCTGAAGGGACTTTCTGTTTAAATAAATAAATTCATTCATTCATTCATGGATCAATATGATTTTTTTTTTCTTTTTTTTTATCATGCCATGAAAATAATGTTATGTGGACCTACAGAAGCTTCACAAAAGTAAAACATGAATCAACTCAAAAAAATTTCTTCAATAGGTCACACTTAAAAAAAAAAAAAATTAGTTGAGTGAACCAAATTCAATGATATCAAATTATATTCAATGTAATTAATTTGGTTCGTTCAACAATTTTTTACGTGTGACCTATTGAAGAAAAATGTTTAAGTTGATTCATGTTTTACTTTTTACAGTGTGTAAAAAATGTATTAACTTTAGATGAGTTGTAGTCTGTGACTTTAGACGTTGAACTTCCAAAGATCCAAAGGTCCTTCTATTCCTCTCAACTTCTTCATCATGTTTTTGTAGCACAGCAGAACAGATTTCTTTCAAGCTGGTCAACCGTCTTCATAAATCCAAGGCTGATTTGTATTCATCTTGCTAACTTAATTAAACTAGGTTGTAACCACAATGAGTCAAAACTTCAATTCCCACTCAGACTGTAAAATGTTACAGCGTTCTAAATGCTTTCCATTTACTACTGTCATCACTAGACTTGTTGACAGAGAAAACATTAACACGTTTTTTATATAAGTGAGGGGACAGTGTGTATGAAGCAGGGCCCCTTGGTGCCCCCTCTTGGAAAGGGATGTTATTGATGGTACCGGCAGTATATTCACAAAGCAAAGCCCCACCAGACACCTAGAGTGCTGAAGCAGCAGTCACCTTTGACCTCTGGCATATAAACAAAATAAAAGTCACATGGTACTTGAAATTGTGCACACACAGAGACCTCTCTTTTAACTGTAATGAATGTCAATCAAAATATGTGTTAATGTCAGACGAAAGGGCGTCACCGGTGATATACAGCCCTACTGTAGGAGAGAAGAGCGAGACGAGAGAAAGATATAAAAAAACATGAGGGTGGAGGGGCAGGCAGTTTAACAGCTGTATTCATATATCATCTACCCTTCTGATAACGCTTCTCTGCTGTCACACACAGACACACAAACCACAAGCAGCAAATATGGCCAGTAAATGAGTTTCCACCTCCTTGCTGCACTTTCAGTGATGCCTATTTGTCTCTGGTGACTTTTGTGGAAACTTGCTCTTTCAGTTCCTAATAATGTTCCTCTCTCTGAATTGTATTCCTTTCTGTTAAATATATTAGAAACAACCCCCATCCCAATACTTCTTTCACCCCCCCCCCCCCCTGTCTTTCTCTTTCAGTAATAGAACAAGGTTTATAAGGCTCGGCAGGCCCAGCTAATCTAACCCACATGCCAATAGCACTGTGCCCATTCTCTTTGCTGCTCTAATGAAGCTAACACAGACTCTGAACTCTGTGTGTGTATGTGTGTGTGCACGTGGGAACACCAGACCTGGCAAAAGAAATCCACTTCAGTCTGGGCCAACAGTGAGACACAGCAGGGAGGGAGAGCAGGAAAGTAAGAAAAGCAGAGTTTCTCACTTTAAATCAATTATGATTTACGTACACACAGATACGTAAACATAAGCTCGTCTACACACCAGCGTTTCAGCTAATTGATTGTAAGTGTGTGGTGTGTGTAGACTCGCTGCTCATGATTGCCTTTAAGTGTGCGGTGTGTTTCTGGCTGACACTAATAGACCACACAGCAGTTCTCCCCTCTTTACCCACCCACACAGACATAATTTAATCAAGCATCACATCTAACGCAATCATAGTGCGCTTCTTTATATGGTCACATGTAAAATTACTTGAAGTTATTACCAGATAAGGCTGGAGTTTTCTGTGTGAGTGCATATAGTGCAAAGCAGCACAGGGAACTCATTTTTGTGTGTATGTGCTTTTGTCCGCATTGCACCGAAGCACACATGTTGTTGTAAAATCCTGGAAATGTCTGTCAGTGAATGTGAGCGTGAGTGTGATGACGGATGGAGTGTGTGTTAGAGTGACTAATATTGGCTGTGCAATCTCACACATTCCCAATTCCCAACTCTCTACCATGAGATTCAGGAAGGACTGCAGGAAACGAGGATGGGATGTCTCTGTAGGTATATGTGAGTTTAAAAGTGAGACACTTTTTTCTTTAATTTTATATGTTTGACTGGAGGAAGTCAGGAAAAGGGAGGGGATCTCTACAGAGAATACTCCAGTTTTCTCTCCAAGTATGTTGAAGATATATGTGTTCCATCATTGTATGTATGTCCAGTGTGTGTGTAAGTAACAACTGCTGCATGTGCTCGTCCCACAGTTGGTGAGACATCCTGTAAGGCTTGGCAGCGCAGCAGGAGGCAGTGTGCCCTTTTGACTCCACTGCATGTGTATGTGAATATTTATCTGTGGATGTGTGTGTGCATGCATGTGTTCACATGTGTCTGCTGACAGGATTTACTATTCATCAGTCCATCCTGTCATCAGCTCGTAACTCCTGGACCAGCTGGGATCCTGAAAAGAGTCAGACAACCAACTAAAAGTGTATGATCATCATGTCAGTTTGTGTTGCACTATAAGAAGCAAAACATGCAATCCTTCATGTCTTATGAGAACAGTCATCAAATGACATGTTCTACAAATATCTGAGTGGGTCTGAAGAGCAAGTGAGAAGTTTACATTTCATCTTCATTTCTGACAAAATAATCCTGCCATCACTTCCACTTTGTCGACCTTCTCATGAAATGTTTTCATGCAAATTAGGTGCAAATTTCTGAGCATCACAAGGACATCTTGTGCATGAACATATTTTCACCACAGGAACTAGGTAACTTTAGCAACCCTGTGTTTCCACAGCAAGGACTCATGACTAAATTTAGTTCAGGAGACTTTATTTTACTCCAAAAATAGTTTGTGCTTGTGTACTTTCTGATAGTTCAGGATGGGTTGTTTGCAGCAGTGAGTATTTTAATTTGTCGGCCTACACATTTCAGCGAGCAAACCTGTACCTGTGTAGTTTTTCATTGTGTTTTGACATGCATGTAACAGATCCTTATCTTCTTTAGCATCTGTGCTGAGGTCAAAATGCAGCAGGTATTTAGAATAGCTGTATACTTCTGAATTGCTGTCCATTGGGACCATGATGGAAAGTGAACTGGTCTCAAGCCACTTCCTGGACCACAGTTCTGGGGTTAAATGCTCTGGGTACTTGGGATGGTAGCTTCCAAGTTGGCTTAAATTTGAGGAGTGAAACTGTACTCTTGCCTTTGGAAACAGCAGCTGACAGAAAGTTTCAATGAAGTTGAAGTTCATTCAGTTCTTGTGCCAGACAAACCTGTACCAGAATGAAAAGTGCACACACAGAGCACTCAATGAGCTCCAATTCCTTCCATCAATTGAGGAAGGAAAGTTCTTATTTCTTGTTGATAGATAGACAAAGATCATATCTTGAATCCTAACAATTTACAGTCACATCAGTGTGCCAGTGCTAGAGCAGCTGTGTGAGCGTCTCATACAGTAGATCCACTGACACCTAGGAGAGCAGACCAACACTCACATAATCAGACTTTAGCAAAAACTGGACTACAGTATTAACTGATTTAATTGAATACGTGATTATGATAAGAATTGATTGCTGGAAGCCTTTTTAACTGGCAAGGTTTTTCTTCTGTTACGTATTGGAGAATGAGATCGAGGGGATTACTATAAAAGTCTGTAAAAGATTTAAAGGGAAAGACTTGGCACATACATGTGACAATAATATGTTGGACACATTTACATGAAAAAGCCTAAAAAAGTGGTACCAGCAATATATCCTTGGACCATATTTAGGTTTGATTACAGAACACAATTATCATGGTGTCATTTATGTCACACGATACTTATGTAATGTCACAATAAATGTCAGAACTTTTTTTATGGCCATAGTTGCATTAATATTTAATCAAGATGTTGTACTGACGATGGGACAACTATGTCAAGTGTTTTCCACCACACCCCAGTGATTCTCAATGGGTTTTAGGCAGAGCCGGCCCAAGCCTCCATTGGGCCCTAAGCAAAATTGGATTTTGGGGCCCTCTGTTTGATTTTTTCATTTTATTTGTGTTTTGCTCCCCTTCCTCTTTCTTCCTCTTTCTTTTTTCAGCCTCAGGTGGATACGTCCTTTTTTGTGGCATTGTTTTGATTGGAAGTACTCGTGAGTTGGATGTGTAGTGCGCACTACACGGCAGGAGGCACACATGATGGTGCAGCGGAGTTTTCACATTTAAACAGAGGCAGGAAGAATCACTAGGCCTACATCAACAGCACCACAGAAAAGTGTGTTTTTGTAGTAGTAAATAGTAGAATTTTGATCATATATAAATTGTCACTCATGCATGCAATACAATTTTTTTTAATTGCTCTTGGGGGCCCCCTAGTGGTCGCGGGGCCCTAAGCAGGCACTTACTTTGCTTATGCCTTGGGCCGACTCTGGTTTTAGGTGTGGACTCTGTGGTGTCCAATCCATATGTAAAGATCGTGCCTCCTGAACCACAATATGAGCCTGATGAATCCTGACATTGTCCAGTCTTTATGCTCTCTGTCAAACTGATGGTTGTTTGAGAAATGAGAAGTTATGCACAATATCAGTTCAATTTAAGGAAATATATTATCCTATTGAAAACTATTAACTATTTATATAGTTAATTCCAGGTTTTGTATTTCTTTTCCATCTATAAACCTTTGGCTTCTTGTTATCCTCTTATTTATTGCAATCTGTTTATAAAAATGATGCGGGGTAGTGGGGTTTAATGGTGTGCATTTATGTGCATGTGTTTGTGTGTTACTGTGAGGTGGATTACTGATCACAGTGACTTTCCCGTCTCCTTCCCTGTCGGTTCCCGCAGTCACGATGCGAATGCAGCTTCAAACTGACACCAAAAAGAGAGACGGGGGAAGACAGAAAGAGAGAGACAGGAGCGTCTGGGGCCTGTCAGTCAGTCCAACAGATGGACAGAATGACAGGTTGACTAGCTGACACTGAGTCTGAAAATACAGAGAGCTGTGATTGGCTGATCCCTCTAAGGAGACGATATGGTATTCTGTGGTCATTTTGGCCTAAGCTGTCACTGATCCACTGAATGTCACGCACAGAATATATTACACGAGGACGGGACATTAACCATTCATTATTTCTGTGTTCATCATAGTAGACTTAGTTTGGTCTGCTTTTATTTTTAACACCATTTTCCTTTACGACAATTCTCAAAATAGCATGAATTCAATTGTTTTAGTTTTTTCTGCTTTGTTTATTCCTTCATTTTGCCTTAGCTTTTAATAAAAGTAAGATTATTTCCATTCTTTACTGATCCTCATCTTGCTATTACATCTTATCTCTTGTCTTCCTCACAACACGGAGATCAAACGCCCTGCAGAATCACAGAGAAGGAGGCGTCCTTGTCCTGAAGGGGAAGCGATAACTGGAGAACCTCAATATGTCCTGATGATGGGATCGATAGAGCTCAAAGGGCTGATCCAAACATATGGTACTACTATTGTGCATCTGGAACTCATCTGAATATTATCTACATACTTTGGACTTAAAATAGAATGGGCAAGAGACTGGAAAGAGAGACTGAAAAGTGAAAGGTTAAAAAAAAAGGATTTCAAACTTTTTTTTCCCCATTTTCTTTATGTTAAATTCATTAATATACAACTAAATATGTAATGTTTACCATAAAGTCTCCCAGTTAAAAGTTTTCTGTTTGTATGTTGTGTAGGTGTGCTTACGTGGGCATCTATAAGTGTGTGTGCCTTTGCATATTTAAGTGTGTGCTGGTTGCGGGGTTATTGATTTGCAAGGGTGAATGCGTGTTGAAATTCAAGGTGGGCTTTCCGTCTCGTCCGTTCCCCTTGGCTGACAGAGCTCCCTGTAGATCTGCATGCACTCTACACACTCTCTGTTCTCTAATTCATTAGTTTCACTCTCACACAACTATCAAACACCATCATCTGGCATAGAAGTAGCTGCTGAAGCAAGTCTGCAATTCACCTTTAGGGAGGAAATGCACAATGCAGCATACGAAATGCAATACAGATGTAGAAAGTATAGAGCTTTCACTTTTTTTTTTCTGTTGAACCATAAACATGACTGTGGCTTTTGTTCATGTATGTAAGATATTTATAAGGTATTTTACAAAGTTTTTTATAGTTTCCTTTTTGTCAAGTGTGTTTTTTGTGATGACTTATCAAGCGTTTAAGATGTAGCACTAGTCATGATCTCATTTATAAGTTGTGCAGCAGAGAGAGTGACAAAAAGAGAAAGGCAGAGTGTGGAAAGGCAACAAAAGCTTTGCTCAGCATTGAATTTTTTGTTGTTAGATTGTTATTTTTGAGTGTCAACTACACTGTAAAATTATTCCACTATTATTTAACTTGGGAGGTCACTTTAATAACCATTGATTCCTGGCTTCACATTTGTTCCAGTGCATTGACTAATGCCAGAAAGTTGCCCAGTGCTTCCAGAGGCACAACTGTTTTCTGAGGAGCTGCTCAGTAGCTGTACTGTAAGCAGAATTTGCTTTAGGAAACTGTTTTAACCCATAAAGACCCAGTATGACTTTTCTGTCAGGTCCCAAATAATTTTTTTCTCTCTATTTAACCTTTTATTATATCATTTATCACAATTTATTGTAATGTTATCTTCTGTATTTTGTATTTTTCCAGTGAAAATCAAGTATTTTCTTATATTCAATTTACTGATCATGTAGATCTTCATTAAAGCTCAGATTAAAGTTGAGGGTTATTATTATATCCAAAAGAGAGAAAATTTAAGAAAAAACAACTTTTAACCAAATCAATCAATAACTGAACCTAAACCCAATGTGTCCATCCACTGTCACTGATGGTGAATCAGTGTTGTAGAAGATGATGGTATTTCCATGTTCACTATGGAGCCTCTGAACATCCAAATGGATCATATGTGATGACCATGAAAAGATGAAGAACTGTATTTTACACCAATTATTTACATAGACTGATAGGATTAGTGGGTCAGAAGTTAGTAAACTGCCTAAATCAGTAGATGCTTTTGGTCACCAGTGGATGTTTGAGTAGGTTAGGTTAAAGGTCAAATAATGTTTTTTATTTGACTTAACCTGCCACACTTCCAAAATGAATCACTTGATAAGAGAAACTACATCCTTTTCAATTATATACAGTCAAATATAATATACCAATAGTATATCAATAGTAAACAGTCAATATAATATTTGGTTCACTTTTGTAGTATACTTTTATATGAATTTATAGCATTCAGTACTGATATAATAAAAATAAACAGAAGCTAATGATGATAGTTAATATGAAATTGCAGTATTTTTGGGTCAGATGTGTTTCATACCCATCAAGGTGTTCTAACTGGTTACGTTAAAGAGTCACTCATTATACTCCTTAGTGTTGGATTAGTCTGCTAGAGCTCCACAGATCCACTATGGTGAGTCAACAGGAAAGTGATCCTGTGAGGTTCTTCTGGACTGCCAGGCCTATTTTCCAGTACTCTTTAATGAGCCCTTCCTGCCCTAGTAATGCTGTCAACCTGGTCAGGTGTAAGTTGGACCTTGAATGTTTTCTTTTCCACAGGGGTCCTCTGAATCATTCACTGTATGCCATCACCTACTCCTCCACATCCAGAAGAGCTCATTGAAATGGGTTGGGCCTCTGGTTTGGATGCCACTTGGAAGCCTCCCTGGTGAGGTGTTTAGTACATGTCCAAAGGCAGTAGACCAGGGACAGACTCAGCACACACTGGTGAGTTTATATCACTGAGCTTATTGGGAGCATCTATGTGTTTCAGGGAGAAGGAGATCTGGTTGTTTCTGCTGCAACTGCTGTCCAAACATCCTGGACCCAGAATATTTAATAAAAATAAATGAATTGATGAACAGGCAGACTGATGGGCCATTATGCTCCAAACTACCATGCTTTACCCACTCAGAATGAATCCAACAATGTAGATGGATCAAAATATCCTGCAACTAAAATTTCCAATTTCTCTGATATAACCATTGTGTTTTATCTGGATGCACCAGTGCTTTTAAATCTGTACCATCTGGATGCTTCATCCAGTGTTTAGTCATGCTAAACCTGTAACTATTAGAAACTCCTTTGAAACCTTTATGGTGGATAACTGGGCCACTTACGCCGTTAAAAATACATCTGTGAAAATTGTGCTTTTTAACAAATGCATGCTTTTTCAGTTCTTAAGAGAATACTGTAGACAGACTAGGATTGATCGTTATTACCAGCTGAAAATATACCATTGGCTCAATAAAAAATACACCATAAATTTAGAAACAAATTAGCTAATTTGCATTGAAATAAATCTTCTATAGAGTATTTGTTTTGAAATTTTCTCCTGTAGAGCTGGCAATGGTCAAATGTACGTGAGTGAGTTCCTTGATCCAGATAACTGAAACTGGCCTTTTCCATTTCTGTCCAAAAAGGAGTTCTGTTTTCCTTTCCTCTATATTCCCAGCCTCCAAGAGTTGAAAATAAGAGCTTTGGCTTGTTCATCCTCTTTTTTGCTCAGGGACTAGGAGCATCACCACCTACAGAGCGGAGTTAAGTGACCTTTTGAATGCTGACCTCCTTTTGAACAGTGACCTCCGGCCAGGTTCAAGAGTCACCACAGCAACATACCAGGCCTGTCATCCACAGGGCCTGGTTAACCACTGCCCAGCGAGCAGGATGTTTGTTTGCGTGTGTGTGTGTGTGTGTGTGTGTGTTCGTGAAAAGGAGAAACAACATATGCTTGAGCATGTCAGTGTAACTGAAGAGCTTTCTAAGTGTGACACAAATAAAAGGTCTCTGTGAGCCTCAAGACACCCAACTTGCATTACGTCCCCTCGACATTCATACACATACACGCACACACACACACACACACACACACACACACACACACACACACACACACACACACACACACACACA
>JAQQZY010000001.1:5989991-6005468 GCA_030068375.1 Ostorhinchus rueppellii
CTCTACACATTTGCTACACTCTGGCTGACTCAGAAATGAGGCCCAATGTCCAAAAAACCGGAGTGTCACTTTAAATACGGTTACGTGAGTAGTTACATGACCCATGTATGGTACACAAAATAAAACGTAGTGATTTTCTAAGCAGATAAAATGGGTAATTATATTGTATGGAGGAATTACACTTGGGAGAACTTCGATGTTGGTGCAGTAATATCATCACTCCTGTTTTTTTTCCAGGATGCAATTGAGTCCACGCACAGAGATAAGAGGGGTCTGTATCAACTCGTCTAAAATTAGGGAAGAACATAGTTCAGTATGGAAAACCAGTGGTGTGTCCCTTTAATCCGCGCATCACGAGTGAGGGGGGCTTTATCAACAGAACGCACAGCATCGGGGAGGTTCACTGTCACTTTTATTTTTATTTTGCAAAGGGAAACAGGAGAATGTTGTTGTAGGGTGGATCATTGGTGCAGTCATATGTATCTATATCACACTGCCCACTTACAGTACCAATCAGGTGAAATTGAATCATTTTCCATGGTACACCTGATGATTTCTCACGGCACACTGGTTGGGAAACACTGGCCTAGAACAATCAAGTTTTAAAGTTGCTTTATAAACTAGAAAAGCAGAGAGTACAGACATCCGCCAAGGTAGTGTTTGTACTTTCCTCCACTAGATGGCGCTGAACAACCTCATATGCAACTCTGTGTCACCATGCCCTATCACCCAATGATAAAGAAACCTTTAAACAAATTCCTGGATCCAGACGGTGATCCGGATCACCACCAAAATGTAATCACTTGTTCCTTGTCCCATTTGTAACAATTCCCGAAAATTTCATCCAAATCAGTTCAGAACTTGCATTGGATTGGATTGGATTGGATTGGTTTGGACAGGTTGATATGTATCCAAGCCTTTGGACGAGAGACTACTCACTGTCGTATGGTGTGTCTTATCAGTGAGCCACAGGACTTATCAGAAACACAAGTCCCCTAACAGATACATAACTGCATTACATGCAACACTGTCCAGATTTATGCAAGTGATATAAACACTGACAGATTCAAACTTAGAAATATTATTTCTATCTGTATGATCCATCGCAGCAGCCTCAAAATGCAAGAATTACAGTCTATGCAGGAATATGTGTTGGGGGTTTCTGTGTCTTCCTTCACACTGAGCATGGTGTTTATTCTTTGTGATAAGGATGAGGACATTTCTCAAAATGCCGTCACTTTGATTTTGCCAATGACAGTCCAGAATCCACTCCCAGCCTCAGGCTACTGCATATAGGCTGGTAGTAAATGAAACCACCAGCTGATGCTTTATAAAGACACGTTAGACAATTACTTTAAGGGGTGAATACTTGGAGGTACAGAGTTTATTTGTTTTATGCTCTCTACTCTCAAGGAAGTATTTAAAGTATATTTTCTAATCTTTAATAACAGGATGGTAGTGTGATGTTGCACGGATGTAGCTATCATGCATTTATAAGAACTCTCCAGATTTTCCTTTGATGGTAAATGAAGAAATTCTTTAGTTATATTGTAGTTTACTTATGACTACCATGTTATTATATTGGTAAACAAAAGCAGCATGACAAGATATAAATTGTATAAATATGCACAACTTAAAGGAAAAATATTTCTAAGAAGCTGCTCCGAGTCACTCAGGTTTGTGCAGAAAAATCCAAAAGCCTTATGAAGTCAGTCTCAAAGGGAACAATGTGTTTTAAGTAGATACGTTTTATGCCTGAACTTTAATATTTTACTTTTATTCAGCTTTAAAACTCCTCTACAGAGACAAAACGGAGACAGATTAGAAGAATAAGCGATAACTAAACAATCCAATAAAGCAGACTTTGTGACTCTATGTTTTGGCTATATAATAACCTGATGAAGGTGTACATTTGACCTTGCATGTGTTTTTAGTTTGGCTATTTTAGCTATTTCCTTCCTCCTCCCTCCCTTACTTCTTTCTCTCTCCCCATCATGCCCTGGGGTGAGGTCTGGCCCAGTGCACCTCCACTTAAAATGACTCTCCCCCCTCCAGCCCCCCTCCCCCTGTGCTGTGTATGTGTGTGCATTGGCATGAGCGTTTGTCATTAAAGTCAAGTGCATTATTGTGTGAAGCATTAATGATAATCCTCCCTAGCGCTCCTGTGCTGTATAAGCCCCTCGAGGTCCTTTTTACCTTTTACCTCCAGAAAAACACACATCTAACTGAGCCTCTGTTTTACTTAAAGAGCTGCCCAGATGCACAAAAGACAGACAGCTCCGACAGAGAGGGAGAAAGAGGGGGGTCAGTTGAAACCAGCAGGAAAGAGCAGAACGTATGAAAGACTTCTTCAAATCGGCAACAGCTTGGTGTCTCCCAGCACAGCAGTAAAGCTCTCCAGGTCTCTGCATGCATGTCCATACACACTTCTGCCTCAATTAAGCCCGCCTTTTCTCACTTTACCGGCCTTCCTTCCTTCTTCCTCTTTACCTTTCTCATCCATCGTTCCAATTTACAGCTTATCACTCAGACTCAGAACACAGCCTCTAAAATGTAGCATATATCTATTGAACCAGCCTCTGCATACCGACAGAGCTTTAGAAAAGAAATGCTCACAAACATTACTATCTGTTACAGCGACCATCTTTTATTTAAAGCCAGGAATTCTCAGCAGATGTCTTTATGTATTTCCTTGCACAATGTAGCAGTATGTTTGGACATGGGAAACTGAATGAAGGCCCGCACTGGATTCTGTACAGACAAGAATACTACACTTCTGTGGTAATCACAATGGCTATACTCCAAACATAACACTTATCCCCAGGACTCTACCTCACACACATTCACATATACTGTAAATGCACATATAAGTCAAACACACATGCACAAAAAACACCCAGGTAATCATTTCCATCTTTTCTTTGCAGTCATATTCTTCTTCCCTTCATATGTTTTCATAAAATCAATGCCAAGGGTCTCAAAAAGGCTCAAATAAGTGTTTTTGGGTTTTTGTTTTTTTTTTAAATCCCATTTAAAGGGCCCCACTCAATGTGTCATGGGCATCTGTACCATGTCAAAGATTATACAGGAGGCTGGTGCCAAAAAGACCCTGGACTCTCCTATTCTATGACGACTGTGGTTTCACCCTAGTAAAAATCTCATTTTGATTCATTCGATGTTCAGATAATTAAAGATGTTGGATCCAAGTATTAGCACAAATAGCACACTCAGTTCATCAGCTGTGACAAATCACCACCGTCAAACAGCCAGGCACGAGCTTCTAGGCATAAAATTCTTCGGGGGTGTTTTTCTAATGTACATAGCCACATCTAATTAAACACGATCCTCTCTGGTATGTGCCCACCATAGTGTAGTTGAATAAAATCTTTTTTTTTTTTTTAGAATTCTGGGGGGCGGGGGTTCTCAACACCACATACATAAGTGTGTAAAGGACTGAGGTTTCTAAACCTTCACTTATACTGTAGTTAACTCAGCAAGACATCTTGAATTTAGGACAAGATGAAACCAGAATGAAATAACTGGAAACATGCATAACTTTCAGTTTGAGGGTGCACATCAGAAGGAAAATGGGTATATTCTGAGCTGGCCCAGCAAGCCACTGCAGTTATTAGTGTGAACACTAAAACTCTAACTAATACCAGCTAAATCCTGTTTATGTTCAATATGTGAGGTATTTCTTTTATTGTATGTATGGAAAACTGGTTCTAATCATCTTAAGAATCCATGAGCTCATGGAATGCACCTGTATATTTAATAGACCTAAAACATCTTAGCTACAGTCATCCACACTGCCCTCTTCAGGGAACAATGCAAAACTGAGGAGATGATAAGTGATGGAATAGATGGAAAACGTCAAAAAGGAGGAATGAGTAGGCTGAAAAAGATGGATGAATTGGTCCTTGTCTTGCTATAGTTATTTTGAGCGCATGCTTTGTTCGTCGGTGTAATGAGTTCTCTTGATTTCTTCATTCTGTGGCTATATTTGATATTTGGTAGTTTGTCAGTATAGTCTATTTCTTGCTGTTGTTTTTGGAGCTGTTGAGGTAGTGAAAATGGGGAAAATTAAAATGTGTAGCTACTGTGCCCCTCTTCTGAACTACATAACAAGATCCAGGTGCATTTTTACACAGTTACACACACACACACGCACCTTCAAATGTCCGAGCAGTCAGGCATGTGTGGTGTTACTGTAATGAGATATGCTGGTGGCTAAGGTGTTAAAAGTTCCTCTGGGCTGCTGTAGAGGTAGCAGAGGGACCACCACCTCGGTGCTAAGCTGCCGCTCATTTCCTGATCACTTATTGTGTCACTCTGAAGCTACATTAGGTTGCTAAACCACTTTGGCAAATGCATATGCACATACTTGTTCGTACACATATATTGTACACACACAGCATTGTAGTGACCCTGCACGTAGTCATCCCCATCCCCAGGGCACACTGGGCTGTATGCTGTTGGTCACGCTCCGGCCCAGAAATGCTGTTCACTAGGCTGCTGTCTTTCATCACCATCTCCACAGCAACCACGCTGTAAGTCACCGTGACAACGAATTCCACCTGGGCCTGTGACACTTGCTGTTTCCTCCAAGCTCAACATTCAGCCACAGCTCACTATCTGCTTTATAGCTCTGTTTCATATGTTCTTGGAATTTCCTATCCCGTCTCTGTCTGCTTGTCACTCCATCACCAATGCACTCTCCATGAACAAGTTTTTGTTTTAGTTGGTCTCATTTAGCATGTGCTTCATTACTGAATTCATAGCTGAATTAATGTACCATTGAGTCTTTTGGCAAATTGAGTTTGAGGCCCTTGCTGAGGCCATGTTCTCCTCACTAACTGTATCTTACATAAGTGAATATTTCATACAAAAATACAACCCCAATATCAAAAAAGTTAGGATTTCACATGAAATTTTGGTATAAAGACAGAATGCAACGATTTGAAAATCTCATAAGCTCATATTTTATTCATTATAGAACAGAGAACATGTCAAGTGGTTTGAGAAAAAACATCACTTCCAAAAGTATATACATTTTAAAAAATGACTTTGACAGCTTCAAAATATCTCCAAAACAAACCCTGGAAAAGTAGAAGAAGAAAAGAAAAGTAGTATTAAAAAGAAACAGCTGGAGGAATTTTTGGAACTAATGTTAATAAGCTACAGGTCAGTAACATGAGTGCATATTAAAAATCATCTTAGAAAGGCAAAATTTTTCTGAATTAAAGACACGAATATCTCATCATCTAAAACCAAAAATTCACCAACTCAAAAATCTTCAGAAATCATAAATCAACACCGGATGCGTGGAATCTCTGGGCCCTCCAGTGGCACTGTATAAACATTAGACATGACTCAGTAATGGAAATCATTTCATTAGCTCAGGAACACTTCTAAAATCACTGTCTGTGAGCACAGATTGCAGTGCCATCCATATATGCAGGTTAAAGTTTGATATTGTAATAAGGAAGCCATGTGAACACAATCCAGAAGGACAGGCCAAAGGTCTTTTAAGTGGACTTAAGAAACCTAGAAAATTGTTACAAGGTCAAAGGAATCAAAATTTGAAATTCTTTTTGGAAAGCCATGGACAGCACTTCCTCAGGACCAGAGAGTAGAGGGGCCATCCACTTTGTTATCACCTCTCAGTCCAAAATCTTACCTCTTTAATGATACGGAGGTACATAAGTTCCTAGGGAATGGGCAGCTTGCATATCCTGAAAAGCACCATCTATAGTGAAAGGTATATACGGTTTGTCGAATAACATATGCTATCATCCATATGATGTCTTTTGCAGGGAAGGCCTAGCATACTTTAGCAAGATGATGCTAAACTGCATTCTACAGCTATTACAGCATGGCTTCATAGAAGAGAGCAGGGGCTAAAGTGACCTGCCTGCAGTCCAGACTTTTCACCAGCTGAAGTGTTTAACGTATAACGAAATAAGATACAACAAAGACCCAGTTTTCCTGAGCAGCTAGAATCCTATATCAGATAAGTATAGAACAACATTCCTCTCCCAAAATTAAAGCGACTGTTCTCCTCAGTTTCCAGATGTTTACAGACTGTCATTAATAATCATGGAATAGTACATAGTGGTAAACAAAACCTGTCCCAAGTTTTTGGAGATGTGTTGCTGCTGTTAAATTCAAAATTGCTTTATTGTGGTAATTAAAGGTACATTTTATCAGTTTAAACATTTAATATATTTTCCATTCTCTATTGTGAGTAAAATATAGGTTTGTGTGATTTGCAAATCATTGCATTCTGTTGCTGTTTTACATGGTGTCCTACATTTTTTTGGGTTGGTTCAGGTTTATACATCCCATTTAGTAAAATGGACTTCATACTTTTGTTTAAATCTCCAGATACTGTTTAGTTCTCATATGGTATACAGCACTGCCTCAGCACCAATAATTAATATATATTATTATAACTTAATTATACAGATGCAGTTTCATTGGGTTTCATGCTTTTAATTTTGTAAATGACATTTGAAAGACAATGCTTATACAACTACAGTGTACTACTATTACAGTGTAATAGTAGTACACTGTAATAGAGACACCAGCTAAAGTCAAAATGTTAATTTAATGTATACAGCATAAAATTTCAAATCACAAATTATCCTTAAAGGGTTTTACAGTGAATACAAAATACAATACTTTGTATCCTTAGACCCTTAATTTGAATAATGCTCTGAAACCCCAAAATAAGTTTTTCCCACAATGGGTACAATGCCCTCAAACAACAAAAACCCCATTGTTTGCTTATCATAGCAGCTGATATCTTGTAATGACACATTTTCCAGAGTAAAACTACAGTTAATCAAATTTAACAAATGAAACAGGATATTTGGGGGCCTAGGAGGTCTGGAACAATTGCTCAATTGACTGAATTTAAATCCGAAACCATGGACCAGAGAACTTAATTAATAATGAAAAGCTTTTGAAGAATATAACTTTATAAAAATAAAACGTACCATTGGGGTACAGTGTGTCCTACACTTACACATTACTTTGTGGCGCTTTCGAACAGAGGTAAACCAGAAGTGCTCTGCTGCCCTCATGTGGTTTTATTGAAGAGAAGCTCGTAGTCCATAAATGGCCCAGATGATACCATCATTACCATATTACAGTTTTTCACAATTACTAAGTCACATTTTTGCAAAGCTGCACCCTTTTCTCACAACTTTAAACACAAAACCCATAATTCAAACTACGCTCAAAAAATCCGTTACTCTTCTTGCAACAGCAAACAATTGCCTCAAAACTGTTTCACCTGCACTCAAAAGCAAACACTGCTTTCAGATCACACACACAACTAGGCAACATGTAGACACTACAGAGCAGTCATCACACACTACACAGCAAAATCGAAAATACTGCATCCAACACATGCCAAACATAATGTTTATTGAAAGATCAAAGAAAACTGTAAAACAAAAATAGCCTTACTGTAAAACACTCACAGTAATGCATTCACAATCTTGTACATATTCAAATCAAATTGATGACAGATTCATTCTACTTCAACATCATGTCTTTGAGCACTTCATGCACATCACAGGCTATATTGTCCCTGCAAGCAATGAAGGAAAAGCCCTCTGGTCTGTCAGATCCAGCCTTAACAACACTCCACACTTCCGTCACCACAGACCATCTCCATTGCTATTAAAGGATTTTCCCTGGTATATGGGTTCAGTCATAGGCCTTCCACCACCATGCAGAGAAACATTCTACTACTGGGTTCAGGAAAGGGCTGTATGGTGGAAGGCAAACATTTATGAATCTCTGACTGATATTGAACCACTCCTGTATCGAGCATTGTCCCAAACCACAACATACACAGGATCCTCTGCCTCTTAGGTTGTTTCCATCCATTGCTGGTGTCTGGTGCACTCTGAACTGGCTTCTATTATGTGCAGTTGGTTTGAAAATAGTGTGTTCAGTTTTTTTGGTTGTGTCTACTTGTTGACAACTGTGTTGTGTTTGTTTAACGTTTGCCTCCTGTGCATCACAGTGACAAATGTTTTAGACTGAGAAAGTGTGTAAAGTTGTGCAAAAAAAAGTGTGCTACAAGTGTGAAAATTGTGTGTAAGTATGAGAATCAGCATAAGGTTGTGCAAAAAGAGTGATTGCTTTGATAAATGAGTTTACACTACTGAGTAGTTGAGTCAGAATGGGGTTTAGTGTGTTGTAATTCAGAAAAACTGTAAACAGACATAAGAGCTCTGACTCTCCCTGGTAGTTCTTATGTGCTTGTGGATCTTATATAGGCTATAAAACTCTTATGAGTCTGTTTTTACTGGGCATGCACATTTATTATTATATCATGCACCAACTTCAGTTGGCTATTTATTTGTGACAAAATCACATTTACACTTTTGGCTATTCACACCCCTGATTATTACACTCTTTGTAATTTGGTCCAAAGAAAAGACTTTCACTGATTTTGATTAATTTTACTGCATTGTAGAAATAAGCATTAGCCATATATTTAAGAAAAAATGCAAACATTATACTTACATTGCAAATGGAATTACAAACACAAACAACAGATAAAACTGAAGGGGTGAACATGAGCGTAAAAAGGAAATGAAAACTGGCAAGAAAAAACAACACAGTACACTTAAAAATGAACAAAAATGTATGTGTCCTTCAGCAGCTCTTACTCGCTGAGAGGTCAATTAGACGACTTCATAATCTCTTTGACGTGTGGATCCAAACCGTTATCATACATTTTCCCACAGTTGTCTGTTGATCTTTACAAAGAGCTGAAGGTAACGGAACATGTAACTCACTATTAGCTGAGGTAGATCACGTTCATGTGCAGAGTGCAGCGCAGCGCCCCCTGCTGGCGGTCTGGGGTTTGAGCGCTGCTGCTGAACCGTCCACGGCAGCTTCCTCCTCAGACGGAGGGAGAGAGAGGGGGGAAGGCAGAATGGCGACCGTGCAGTGCTCCAAATGCACGGCAGAAAGGAAAGGTTTCCGGCGGGAATTGGATTCTTGGCGACACAAACTGATACACTGCGTTGGTATGATACATGTGCAGCTTTATATTGTATAATAAATTCACGTGCTTGCGAGAAATTCGCCCGGTACCATGGGTCGTTACCCCCAGCTATGTTACATCGCTAGCTAAAGCTATGTAGCGGCTAGCTAGCTAGTAGCACCATAGGTGGCCCGCTTTAGCCGTTAACTTAAGCTGCCCGGCTAATATCTACCAGCTGGCTAGCCTTCCGAGTTGGCTCCTTTTCTTTGTCCCAGAGCCCTGGTGAGCTAACCACTTGCCGACCATTATTACTGATGATTTCTTATGCCATAGACAGCATTTTATTTATACTACTTTACTTTATCGTATAGTATTTTGTTTGTCGATAAGTAACTCTAACAGAGATAGCTTAGGTGTTTATTGACGATATGTTGGCTATGCTAATGACAAGCTAACATTAACGATGTTGAGATCATTTGGGGGATGGGTTGTAATTTAGTTACGGTATAGCAGTTTATGTCAGTACAATATGATGAAAGCAGAAACTACAACACTCTCTGGTAGTGGTCGATCATTTACAGTTGGATAATTTTAACGCAGTTTTTATGCTGCCGAAGCCGGCAATATTTGACGAGCTCATTCAAAATTAACTCGATTCCTTACTGTAATGTTTCTTTTGACGTTATATTTAGAAGACACTTAGTGAAACATTGACATAAGCATTAAATACATTTTGTGGAAGTGTCGTGTTGACATTTTGTGGTTAATTATATGTAGATTGTACAACATCGTTTACCTTGGGCCTGTTCGATGTTTAATAGCCTGATGTCAGCTGTTAGTTAAGTTGCACCTGTGTTGATAAACTGCTCTGGTCTGTATCCGTTAAAACATACTGTACGTAATGTTTATCATGTAAAGCATGCAACTGGTGTTGATGTCAAAGCAGTTTTTATACTACGTTTTAAATGTATGTTGCAGGGTTTGAAAGCATTCTGGAGGGAATCTATGGTCCACTACTGCTGAGAGACCTTAATTTATTTGACGGTAGGTTGTGTTATATATATGGACATTACATTATTTGTATGTGCCATTGTCCTTTGCAGAGTATTCATGGTAGCAGCAATAGCACTTGAGTTGTTATGAAGACGTATTTACTAGCCAGAGTCACTCTTAGGTTACCTGCTTGATCTGGATGTAATGTTATGCCTGTTATTTATTTGATAGTAAAATGATTATTTTTGCAAGAATCTTCATATACAGCTTCTTATGTAAAATGAATTTGATTAGTTAAGATTGTTATTTTAAAAATAAGCTTCTCTTATCTATGCTGTTGTGAAAATGTCCACACATTTGCAGTTTTTGGCACTAAGATCAAATTCAATTTGATCATAGGAATAGTTAACGAAATATGACTTGGTAGATGTCAGCTGAGTTTCAAAGGTCAATATAACAATTATAGTTAAAGAAAATTTCATCTTGGTATGGTGTATAATATTAAAACAAACTGTGTATTTCTGCCTTGTATTGAAGAGTAATTGCTCAGCAAGAGAACAGTAATTGGTCAACACATGGTTTTCTTAGCACAGAACTGGTATTTTGTTATTCAGTTTGAAATCTGCCATTGCCTTTTCTCATACTTTTATAGTGCTTAGTTTATGTGAACAGAATTGCACAGAAAACAAATATTTTTTACTTTAGTTGGCCTCCCCAAAATTGTTACTCCACCCTAAAATGGCTTTTAATATCTTTAAGACTGTGAACCCGATGAAGTTGTTGACTGGTCCCCAGAAGGAAGCTGCTCTTTCTGCTCATTCTGCAACCTTTCCTTGGATAAACTCAGTGTAAGAAATGGAATCACCATATGTCATAAATATGGACTTAAACATAAAATATTACAGTCTATAACAGCTGAACTGAATTGTTGACACTTACATTTTGGTCATTGTGTTATATGTGCAGTAATAGATAGCATCTGTAGTGTATTGTTCCTTGTACATTCATTAGCATACCTCAGTTCTTCACACTAGCCAGTTGCCAATCTGGAAGTGTAAAATGTCTTAAGGATTAATAGGAACCATAGCAACAGTATTTAATAAGGAATCAAACATTTTGCTTTTATTTGTAAATTGTCTTGTATTTCCCCTCCATTCAGGATCAAGTAGCCACGCCTCCCCTCTCCTCTCCATCTGATTACTCTCCCTGTCACGTTCCAACTGTCTCTGAGAGCAGCCAATCAGCTCACAGGTTCCTCCAAGCTGTATTTCACAAGAAAGGTCAGTCAAATGTATAATCAAAGTTGTCAAGTTGTATTATGGGAAAACATGCTCAGGGGCTCAATTCTTAGCTATTTATGTTAACTTATATACTAAGTAAATGTTGAGCTAACCCCTAATCCTTACTCACAACTTAATTGTGAGCAAGTTGTTAAACAAAGCAGAGGCCATTCACTTCCATGCGCTCTGTTTTTCTCTTCCTTAATTTGTATTCTTATTTATCTGTGTTTCACTGCTGCACAAATAATTGCCTCTTAGGGACAAATAAAGTATTGAGTACATGTAGTATATTAGACAACACAATATTTCCTTCTCATGACCTTATTTTGGCTGTGTACTGTGTGTATTTTAACCATGAGTCAAAAAAGGCAACGTAGTTCAGGAATACTTTTTCTTACACTGCAAATACACGAATAGTAAGAAAAAACTAATTCAGATATGTAGAAGGTGGTTTGTGTTGGTTTCAAATTTATTCTGGCTTTCTTAAAACCAAAACTGTGTACGGCAGGGATTAAAGTTCTCCATTTGTAGACGGATTTCCATCAGTTGGAAAAAGAGGGAGGAAAAAAAAGTTGCACGCACATTTGTTGTGATTGAGTTTTGACTATGGAATTAATGACGCTGTTGTAAACCAATAAAGCCAGCTAGAGCCTTACTATTAGCCAATCAGAAACAGAGGAGGGCGGCTTCACCCCTGCCCCCCAGACTTATGCCTCCAGCATCATGGGCAGGAGCCCGCTGGAGCTTCCCTCAGGCATTGTGCTCCGGTGATGAAAAAACAAAGTACGAACGGGTCCACTGGTATTACGGGACAATGTAACCAGATAATCTTTAAAAAAAAAAAAAAAAAAAGCACCCCTCCTCTGGCCGGAAAAGCGGGGTTTTGGTGCCGCGCCAATGCACAGATGAGTAAGAAACGTCCATGACGCGGTAGCGGTGGTCCAGTAGGCACTCGGGGCTCCGGTCTGGCCCGGCGCGTACCACCGGTGGCATCCACCACCGCCCGGGCCTGCTGTCTGTCCCGCATCGGCTGCTTCACTCCAACAGTGGCAAGACACTCAAGTCACCGCCCGCGTTTCGGCGGTACAGTCGCTATAGCAACAGTGGCTCCAGATATGCGCCCTCACCCCCACCTGTGCCGAAACAGACATCAAGTGTGCTTGAATTATTTGGTTTTACCTCCAAAAAACAAAAGAAATAATTCAAACCTTGTGTTTAATTCTGGCACTATTGCACTTTTCTAAATTGTTCTACTTTTAATTGTTCTGTCCTGTTCTTCGAAGAGGAATAAAACCTGCACAGAAAAGATTTGTAGATGGTTATTTGTTTGACTACATTACAAACTGAGTCAAGCCCTGCAAAAAATTAGTTTAATTGAATAGAACAAAACATGTAAGTTAAAAGCAAACAACAATAAATAAACCGCTCAAAACAACTTAAATGCTGTATTAGAGAAACTGAGGGAGAAATACCATTTAACCTTTATACTTGAAAGCTTTGGGAAACTATTGTGCACAAAAAAGGTGTCATTCTTAATGTGTGGTGCAGCCTATTGCAGGGGAATATGAACTGGGCTGGAAAAAAAAATTTCAGTCAAAAATATTTTTTTTGCTTTAATCCCTGGTACCACCATATGCAGTTATTTCTTGGTTACTTGCTCTGGTGTTATGTCTCTAGACTGTTTTTTTTTTTTTTTCGTGCACAGACATATTAAAATCTTGGTGATACCGGTCAAAATGTCTTAGGACAAACCTAAACCACTTTTACACAGATGTCCTGGAAAAAAGGCAAGATGATGATTCCACCTTTTTTCCACCATTCACTAATTTACACGGTCTAGTCAAAGGGGTAACAAAGGTGAGACAGGCTGGACTTTGACACAGTGGACCTGAGTTCTGGAATCAAAGGAGCGGTGATGCAGCGTATAGTGCACATGTGGAGACACTAGCATGGATTTTGCGGCAGCACCAGTGGCACCTGCAGCATCCCTGGCACGAAGCCACAGCACTCTTGGCACAAAGCTGTGGCACCCAGGCAGCTACCGCAGATATCCCTACCAGTGCCTTTGTAAGTGCCCACTGTCTCAGCTGCGAGGGTCGCCGTCATCAAAACGTCACACCTTGGTTGTGAAATGAGAGGTGTTTCTTTTGCATAGCGTTTCGGAATCATGATTCCACCTTTATCGTGGCTCTGTTGCTATCTCCAGAGGCGTTACAATGCCGTGCTAAAGGTAGGACCGAATGATCCCATTTCATTTACACCAGTAGTCTCAAACTCAACTTACCTGGGGGCCGCTGGAGGTAGAGTCTGGCTCAGGCTGGGCCGCATTAAGTATTCCACAAAAAAGTTTTTTGTTTTTACTTTACTCACAAGTCATAACATGTACTTTCTGATGAACTCTCCTTTGAATGGCTTTCCAGTGCTAGCAATCATCTCACTCACCACATAGCTAGCTTCAACTGCTGCTTTATTCTTTTTGTTTGCTTTCTTAAATAAATCTTATTGCCTCAATAGACATTTTTAAGATTAGCGACCGGGTTCTTTCTCTCATCTCTGGTATTTTGTAAACTCCACAGCATGTTTAGTTGAGTAATGACGTCAGACAATGTATTCCTTATACATCACAACTTTCTCTGTGCATATAGACATGTAGGGGTGCCCCTGTGCTCGACAAAAAGATACTCTGTCTCCCACTTTTCCTGAAATTGTCTGTGCTTGTTGCCAACCTTTTTCTTTATGGTACATTTTAAAAGAGACATGGCTGGAACTGGGTGATGGCATATATTTTCTGTCCACTTGGTGTCACTCCGGAATATGTTTCAGCCAACTTACTAATGTTCATACGTCCCCAAGTACTTCACTTCGCAGTTGGCTAGCTGGACAACTGTTGAGAACAAATGCCAGTGGAAGCTATTATGAGATTATCTATGGTAGCCCATTAGTGATAAAAATAAAGAAAATAAAAGGGGGGCAACTACCTTTCTCTAGGCCACTCAATGTGGCCTAGAGAAAGGCTACAGCTTTTACTGTTCTTGAACACACCAGACTTTTCACTAACTCTATAGTCTTGTGTTACTAGTTAATCACAAACAATCATAAGAGTATCCATAACCACATTCTGATATTTTGAGAGAAATGGGTCATATTTGCTTTGTCAAAAGAAAAAAGTAATATAACCCCAGTCAAGTCTTGCTTTGCTGGTAGTTTCACTTTTGTGTGCCAAGGTTCAGGGATATTATAGTTTGGTTTTGCTGCTAGCACACTAGTAGTGGTGTCACATGAGTTGCCTTCAAAATGCTCGTGAGTGAATGAGTGTGTTAAAGTTGGCACTGACAGATTATAGATCAGTGCTAAGTTTTATACTTGTGCCACTTTACAACCCTGGAAGTAAATATCAAGCAAAAGGCTTAAGGTGACAAAAGGGTTATTCTTAGTAGTGCTTGGCAATATTGAATATACAATAATGGTCTTTTTTTGCCCTATATAAATGACACTATTGAAGTATTGGGCTGTGTTGTGTAACATCACGATACTCAGAGGTCGCGTTAACTGAAAATATTCTGTCATTGACGGATTGGTTTTTTAAAGGTGACGGAAATTTCTGAAAGCTGTCTGTCATTTTGACAGATTGAAATACTGAGGGTAATCTACTAAAGAAAGGTTCACACAAAACTGTGAACAGAACCTGCTCACAGGATTGTTGGTCTGTCTCTTAACAAGGCATCAAACAGTCCATAATGGCATCCTATCTGTACATATAAGCCTACATTGCCACTGTTCACAACTACGCTGAATACAACACAGCAGAGTCCCATACCAGGTTGGGTAACCTGCAAAAACATGCAGGGACAGGTTAAAAACAAAACAAAAAAAAAACAAGGAGACTTTGGGGTTATGGGCACAGGTAACATTAAACAAAATGCAGGCGGGTAGGAGGCAAGGAAGTGAGAAAATAAAAGAAGATTCATGGATGGTAGGGCTGCTCAATTAATAAAATTTTAATCGTGATTATGATTTTGGCTCCAGACGATCTCAAAATTCATGTAGTCGAGGAAAAACGATTATTTGATTTCCATTCTAAGACACGTTTTTTTCTACTACTGTGCTGTACTCGCATCATGTAACTCTGTGCTGCTGTACGACTAGCGAACCATTCAAGCTAAACTTCGTACACAGGATTTCCTTTTCTTG
>JAQQZY010000001.1:6005568-6021420 GCA_030068375.1 Ostorhinchus rueppellii
CAAGACATAATCGTGATTTCAATATGGATCAAAATAATCGTGATTATGATTTTTTTCCATAATCGAGCAGCCCTAATGGATGGAACTGTGGTAAATCCACAGCCGGTTTGTTTTATTTTTGAAGTGAGTTACACATCCGGCCACAGATGTCATTCAGCAGCGTTGATGGCATGTGTTTTAGCTTAAACTAAAGCCCTTAAAAGTGAGTCACTGTGTAGACATTGTATTGAATTACAGGTCGGGTTGCGGGGCTAATATACATGGGTACAAGTGGGTTTGGAAAGTGGACCTGTGCAGGACTCTGTAAAAGCAGTACTTCTTTCAAATGACCCCCCATTAGTTCACCCGATGTTGATCCTGTGTCTGGTTGATGGCAGGTATGCGTATTGATCAGTCATTGTCAAATCTTGTCTCATTATTCAGCTGACTTTAGCCAAAATTACATGCTACTTTGCTTTCACAAAATGTCAGGACAGCCAGGTCTGCTTAGTTATTTTAAAAAGTCACGCAAATGTGATGGCATTGATAAATGTAATGAAAAAAGACGGATTAATGCGGTGGAGGCTGAAGGACAAGTAATAGTGATAACAATTATCAGCCATCAGGAACTACAGTTACTGCATCACTTAGATGTTTTTGAACATTAATACTACTAAATATGTCTCATTAAAAATTTAATTTGAAGTGACGATAATAAGGTGCTATGATGGAATTTTTTGCAACTCTCCATCAAAATGACAGAAGATAAAAATGTCTAGCGCAGCCTCTGATGACACTTAATTTATGCCTTTTCTGTGTCTCTCTTCATTAGATGTGTCTCTGGGCTATGATTCCAACGTCCCTCTCATTGCCCAGGAGTTAATGAAAAAGATGATACATCAGTTTGCCATGGAGTATGCATCCAAGTGCCTACTCCACACCAGTGGAAAGGGTGTGCCAACAAGGACCTCCTCCCCATTATCAGAAACATCAGATGCCCCTCTTGACCTCACAGTGAGCCGTACACAGGATGAGAAAGAGACAGAACCTCAACCAGGTAGGGAAGACGTGAAACACCTACTGAAGTAGGTAGTGAAGTAAATGTTAACCCACTTCCAACAGTTGTAAGACCCTTACCCTTGCAAAATGTTACGACACTCACTGAATGTACCACTGCAATGTGACTTGAATCCTAACCTATTTTAATCGATTATCCCTATCACAGATGGCGTGCTCGACCTCTCCAACAGGAACTCTGCTTGCTCAGCAACTTCAAAATCCTCATCCTCCACATCTAATCACAAAGCCTCAGGGTAAGACATATTTTATGGTGATTATCCTTTGTCTTTAAGCTTCAGTGGTATTTGGTCTTATGAGACAATTCATGAGGAAGCCCTTTCATTACAATAATTATAAAACCTGGAGTAATTTTACACTAAGAATTATTGTTTACACCAAGTAGAAATGTTCATATATTTGGAAAGTTCCATTTTTGAGGTCAGTCTTGTAGCTATATACATTTGCTTTTAGGCATTTAGCAAGAATAAGTTTAAATGGCTGTCAATACGATGTTCTGTGCTATTTACCAGTATTGCTTGATTTAAATCAACTAATGATTAACTCTCTGACCTCTGTGCATACTACTATTTGGCACTGTTTTGGGCCCATTAATTATTAACTATTCTGAGACGCTAGTTTGTGTTTGGTATTTTGGATCTATGGGGTTGACTCTTTTATCTCTTGAGCGGTAACGTCACAGCAATGGCATTGTATTATAACATTTGCCAGCAGCTCAGGATTGTACAATGAAGAGCACATTGCAGTACCTTACAATGATTTTACCTCCTTTTTTACTGATCCATTTATGATGAGTTTGATTATTTAACCTTCAAGCATGTAGGACTCTCGCTGAAGGATATCTCAAAACTACAGGGGTTATGTGTGAGTGCCAAAATAACCCCAGCCATTCACAGACTGTCCCACCTGGACGTGAAGAGGCTTGGCTGCACACAGAGAATGCCTGTGCATGAGAGGCATACAGCACTGTGTGAGAACACAGACTGAAAACAGACAGACAGGAAAGATAACAGCCACAGTGATGTTACCAACACAAGGCATAAAGGAGTGGACCCCTCGCTCTGCATCTCCCCTGTTCCCTATGCCAAACTCAAACCCCTTCATCACCTCCATCCTGACCCTGATGTTTGGTCCTCCCATCCTTAGGAGGCAGCACAGGCAGAAGGAGTACATTGAGAGGAGCCTGGAGCTGTCTGAGGGTTTGCTGTCAAAGGCCTTGAAGGATATACGTTCAGGGAGGCTACAGGAACAGCGAGCGGCGTTGCTTTATGGAATACCACTTCACACCCTGAGGCAAGGCCTTGAAAATTGGGCTGAAGGGGGGTTGGGAATACTTCAACTGGCACCAGGAAGCAGAGATTTCAGAGATGAAGTGACATCATACAATGTGATGTCATCTATGCTGGGAGGTGAAGCCCGTCTTGTTCTACAGAAGGTGGCAGCATGGGCAGAACGAGCAGAAATTGGTGGAACTGAGGAGAATGGAGACTTGAGTTTCCCTTCACCATCTCTCACCTTTTTTCAGCCAAGTGGTCTACAGAAGACCCTCCCCCATTCTTTTCCCCAGCTCAGGGATGGTCTCCAGCCCCCATCAAGCCCCACTCCCAGTTTGGAGCCTCCGCCGCCCCTCCGTATTCCTCAGGTCCGTTCCACGTCAGACCATAATCGGTCAATCACAGCTGAGTATTGCAGCGCAAATGAAAACTTACATCACCGTACCTCATCAACAGAGGGCACTGCCAGTCTGTCAACATCTGCTGCTAGACCTTCATCTCTATTCAAAATCAGACCTCCTGTCCTGGCTCATGGCTGTGTGGGTAGTGCCAACCAATCACCTCATCGCCTGGGACCACGTGGCTCCTCAGTAGATGATTTAGAAGAGGGGGCTGACCGCCGGGATAAAGACAAACAACCAAGGAAGAAACGTGGAAGATATCGACAATATGACCATGAACTGTTGGAGGAGGCAATCTCTATGGTGATGGCAGGTCGCATGAGTGTGTCTAAGGCCCAGGGAGTTTATGGGGTGCCCCATAGCACACTGGAATACAAAGTTAAAGAGCGTACTGGGACACTGAAGAACCCACCTAAGAGGAAATCAGCCAACGTCTGTCCATCCGGTTCCAACTTGTCTGGTTCTGGCGCCATCAGTTCCAATAACTCAGGGACTCTTGCCTCAGCTGCTGCAGCAAAGAGGTTCTAGACAACAAAATGCCTCTAGAACTCCTCAACACTTGAACTCATCACCTCTTACAAGATAAACAAGTTTTTTGGAGACACTTAAAACACAAAACATGCCTTCTCAAGATAAATGGATATTAATATTCAGGTCTTTTAACTGTTTGTCTGTAATGTGATAGTCATACTTTTACTTGTGTTTCTCCTGCTTAGGCCAGGGCTTTTATAAATATATAATAAATAAGTCACAAAGTTTTCAAAAGGTACTGATCAGTATCAATTGGAGCTGCCAAAATTGGCAAAATTAAAAAAACGTACTGAAGAATCAAGATAAGCTAAAAATGCAGCCTTTTTCATATAAAACCTTCAGATAATGTTTACCTGGGATTTGTTTTTATAGTACTGTGATTTTTATATTTCTCCAAGGAGAATACTGACATTCATTGCTCACTTTCCAGATCACCCAGGAGAAAGCATGAGAAACATAGTTGTGCTACTCACAACTTCACAAAGTATGACTATCATCTTTTCTAGCCGATAGATTATTAGGTTATTCAGGTTTGATTCAATTCTTAAAACTCCTTGTTAATGGAGTGTTGATGATTGTCATTTGCAGCTTTTTCCCTCTGGGTGTCTTACCTAGGCTACTGAAGTGACTTAGAGCCATTGTAACAGATTTTAAAACTCATGACTATTGTTAGACACCTCTGCAAACAGTGATTGTACAGTGTAACCTGCTGAGGTGGCTACATCTTCATCATGAGTTTTTGTTGGAAGAGATTATCTTACAAAAGCCATTTTTTGTCCACATAGTTTCCTCTCTATCTGTGCAAGCTAGTCTGAACATTGTATTGAGTGTAGATGGAATGCTACTGTGCAGCATGTTTTATAATGTGCACTGATAAGCTTGGGAAATGTATGTTATTGTGTATTGTTTGTGAAAAATGTTCTTTTATGGTCACATGTATACTAATTCTGCTACTGTAGCTGTATTACTGTAAACCTCTACATGACTGCTGCTTAAAACTTTACTTTATGGGACCATTTCCCTGGCACAAAGATGCACAGCTAAAACAAAGACGCTTATTTCAACTAATGGGATTCCAAGGTGACATACAGTGAAATATGTGAAATGTAAATTACAGGTTTGTTTTTTGGAATGGATAGGGTAATGCGTGGTCTAAAGGAGGTTATTGTAAATTGTTAAAGGATGGCATGATGACAGTGACTTGATACAGTACAAGACTTACAGGTAACTTTGCCTGGGTCTGGAAAATGTTGTGTCTGAGATGGGCTTATTTCATTAGCAGTGCTACTACCAAAGCAGCAGTTCATGGTTACCTACCGAAAGCTGCTTCAATTTGTTTTGCTGTGATGTTAGCCTGCCTGTCTCTCTTTCTAACCTCATTACCACATATACCTCTAAACTTTTATCTGCCTGTAGCCCAGTGTCAGGTTTCACTTCAAGGCCTCTGTGTTTTGATATTGAATATGCTGGGGTATGAGCTCTTATTTAGCTTGGGAACATTATGAGCTCTTTGTCTCTCAAGGAACAACACCTAAGTGTAAATGTATTGACATCAACAACACTTAAGCATCAAGTAAATGCATTATGTTTATTATGTGTTATTTGTAGTTTGAATGCTACTAGTTACAACTGTTTGGTAAAGCTTTTATTTATCTCAGTGGCATTTTAGACTATACAAATTCCGAATGTCTCTGGTCATAACAGTACACAGTGTCTGTGTCTGGGCCAAAGCATAGTGCAGCATGATGTCTATACTCTGGGAACTATCTGATCTTAATAGTAAAGGGCGGTTTGTAAACGATCCTATACTGCGGTTAAGAAAATAAACATTTATTATTTGCAGCATAGCATTACTGGGATTGTTTTCAAATTGTTCAACAGCATTTTTTTGTTTGTATTAGGACTGAACTGCTGGCAAATCTTTCTAACATCTAAACAGAAATCTGCTATTTATGCATAAATCAATTATTGCACTTTGATTTATAAGAAGCATTTCATTGTTGTTTTTTGTGTTGTTGCTGCATACTTATTTATTGATTATGCTTCATAACTGTGATTTTACTAGTTTGATTGTTGTGGTTCTTGATTCGTAATGAGGCACTCTGATGCAATGTGAAATGTGTATTGCTACAACTGCATGAATGCTTTTAATGTTATGTAATTTATTTAATCCTGAAATGACATCCCTGAATATTGTGCTTGTTTAGTGTTTGTCAAAATGAAATTATTTAAGTATTTTTAACAAAACAAAATTATTTGGTTGTCATAAAAAAACAGCAGTAGCACTACTGAATGTAAGTCTCTCATATTGCATCCAACACTTACTGAAAATGTTCAAGGTCTGGTACAAGGTCATACCAAATCGCTAAAAAAATACCATCCATTATCACACTTTAAATGCCATACCACTAAAGCCAACTTTGTAGTGAAAATAATTTCTCTTAAGAATAGATATGAGTATTATATGAGTTGAACATTTGGAAAAGTTTTGATGTGTTAGCTTGTTGATGAAAAGTGCTGTTGAAAAACTTCACTTTGAGCGTTTCTACAATCGTTTCCTTCTGCATCTCGCAGAATATTGTCATTTGCCTTCAGCAAGTCATCAATAAAACAGGTCTCTAAGATTAACTTGAGGGGTTGTCAGAGTTTTATATATACTGAGAAACTTTGTGTGTATTTATGTTTCGAGTTGTTTTGGAAAAGCACTCTTAATGCTTTTTTCAAAATCCATTATGGTACAACATAAATTTACGACTCATTTTCTGTTGGATATCTGTTGGCATGGTCACCGCAGTTTCTGTTCAAGGTCAACATACATAAGTATCTGTAAGAAAAGACAAATTCTGTATCTGGGTTTAAAGTGTTTAAATCCGGTTTTACTTAGATTTATTGCAACTGTGTGTTAGTAATTTCAAATGGTGTGTCATCTTCTCTGCTACATTGTCTTACCACTTGATTTTCTTCAATGTAAAGAAGTTTTGGAGGTTTTTTATTATTATTTTCTAACCAAGGTAAGCAGAGACAGGAAGAGAATTTTCATCCAACAGGCTCCAGTAGATGTCTTTACCTACCACTGATAATCAGACTCACGAAAGCCTCAGCAGTCTCCTAACTCACCTCTCTGCTCTCTGCGTTTTTGCTTCTAGCTGCCGGCTGTCATCATTTGCAAAGGAATCAGGAGAAGTGGGACTGCAAGGGACTAAGTGTCATCACGTCTGTGCATTGGATGCCGTTTTCAACTCACTTTGCCCATCACACCGTTCCTTACTGTACCAAATCCTGAAGCTGGCAAAGCAGGAAAAGTTGCTGCTTTTCACTCATCAAAAAGCTGTTGGTCAAACGGAGTCTTACTGCTGTCATTGTGATGCGAACCCTCAGGATAATGTTACACCGAATCAAGTTGAGCTAAGTGGCTGTAAAGGCTCGAACAGCAACCAGCACTTCCCTTTAACTGATTGTGATCATCAAGGTCATGGCAGCACATGGTGCCATCAAGGAGACTCCAAGTCCAATTGTAGCATCCATCACTACCCTTTAAAAGACTGTAAAAGTGGGGCGTCTCAATGCACAAACTACTGCTGTAAGCAGAGATGTGAGAGAGAAACTTGCACTCCTTTGTGTCCCAAGAGGCTGCACTGCATTTCCTGCCAAAGCCAAGCTTTAGGTCATATCAATAATAGGTGCTCATTTGCAAACTCTCCTTCATTACCTGTGTCCCCTTCTGTGTGCACTTCATCAAGTTTTCTCCCCTCCGCACCCTGCTGTAACCAACACAGCCCCTGTTCTTGCCCTTGTTATTTAAACCCCGGCTGTCTTACTCAAGCAAGAAACACAATAGAAGGGGGGGTTGGGGATAGGGATCCTCCATGCCCCATTCTCAAGAGAGAGCAGAGTCCTTCTCCTCCACCTCTTTCCCCTATACCATCAGACATTGATAAGCAAAGTGATGAAAAGCCACCATCTCTTCTTCACCATATACAAGAGGAGAAAACTGGGCTGACCGATAAAGACTGTGGTGCAAATACAGGCCACAAGAAAGCAGAGATGGATGCAGATGCAAAAGAAAGACAAGACTGTAGAACTCCAAGGAACAGTCAGGTTGAGAGGAATCCCAGTGGGACTTTACTGCAAGATGTTGTGAATCGGTTCAGTGAGAGATTGGATACAATCAGACCTTTGGAGAAGGATGCACCTCTGACTTGTTCAGGTGTTTCTGTCATGGAAAAGGAGCAGCTACAGGTTCCTTCAACCAGTCAGAATCTGCAGTTTCATGCTGATGCTCATCTAACTGAAATTATCACTACGGTGCTTCACACGGGCAGTGCAAGTGAATACAATCTGAGTGAGCTGTTCAATCGCCAGGATAACAAAGTGACTAAATCACCCAACACCCGCTCCAGACGTCGTCAAGAAGTCCTTGCTGCTCTAGCAACACCTGCTGATGATGCTTCAACCCGAAGGCACACCTTACAAATTAAACGGGAGCTTGCCTTGCTTGACCAGTCCTGCAATAGGAAGAAGGTGCCACCAGCAAAGAAGGCTAGAAAAAATATTAGTATAACCACATCAAGCACTTCAGACCTAATTAAAGAGGAATCTAAGGGAGAAACAGAGGTAGTTGTTATGGAGGAAACAATGAACATGCTCACTACTGAAACTGAGAAAGATGAAATAAAAGACATACAGACATTTGGAGTTACAGATGGAGGTCAAGTAATTAAAACAGAGGAGAATGAAAAGGTAATATTTGGAGAAAAAAATCATTTAACTCTCCTAGACAGCCAAATACCCACCCCTACATTTCTGAGCATGCACTGCCACAGACGTTCAAGAGGTGACATATCACAGTCACAGCTGATGACGATGAAAGCAACATCATTAAAATGTCACAACAGAACCAATAGCACAGATAGTGCAGGAAGCAGTTGTGGAAAAGACAGGACTGAAGCAGAAAGCCCATCAGGTAAAAGGTCTGATGATGAAGATAAAACAGGCTCTAATAGAAAGTGCCAAAGTCCTCTTTGCCAGAAAAAGAAATATCAGTTAAACCACTCCAAGGAGGCAAGAAAATCCAGAAGAAACATAGTCCCACCACAGCGCTTTTCCTCTTATGTCACAGAGCCTCGCAAGATGTACTTTGTTGCATGTTTCTCAGAAAGTATCTTTAATCATAGAACCATCAAGGACAAAGATTTGATACCAAGCACCTTGGATGTTTCTCCTAACCAGCCAGATGCAAATGATGCCCGAATAGAACAAAGAAAAAAAGAATCACCTGATAGTACAGGTGAACTTTTCTGTAAACCAACACACACAGAACTTTTTGAAACATTAAACACAAATGATGAAAGCAAGGTCTCTCCACCAGCTCTGACCACCAAAGAGAAGAGTCTTGCTAAACACAATTTAGCAGATTGCAGCAAATGTATACCTGAACCTCGCAGAAGCCTACGGCCATCACCAAAAAAATTACAGAACTCAACAGCAGGTTCAGAAAAGTCAAAAAGCTTGTCAGATGTTAAAGTCATCAATAATCCTGCTACATATGATGGAAGTCCTTCTAACTCCCATCTACAGTACACTAGTCCAATCAAGCTCATGTTTGTATCACAGGTAAAGGATAAGGAGGGAATCAAATATAGTCTCAAATCAGCAGGCTTTGGTTCTAGTGCACATGCAGAGGAATGTTTTGACCCATGTGAAGAATCTTCCTGGTCAGGGACACCTGAGAAGAACAAAAACAAGAGGGCTGAGTCTGCTTCGTCACAAAAAACATCACCACTAAAGTCTGCTACCTCACCTACCAAGTCTTATTCATCACCCAGGTCTGCTTCCTCACCAGCCAAATCTGCCTCTTCACCCAAGACTGTTTCTTCACCAGCCAAATCTGCCTCTTCCCCCAGGTCACCTTCCTCATCACCCAAATCTGTGTCTTCTCCCAAGTCAGCTTCTTCATCACCTAAAACAGGTTCCAGAAGATCTGGTGAAATTACACCAACCAAGCGTGCAGCTGAGAGCCAGAGGTCATCGGGTGACTTGCTGTCGTTCCATGAAACCACTCCCCCAAAACGACGTCCTGGGCGTCCCAAAAAGCTGGGACCACAACTAGAGAATAAAATTAAAAGGCCAATTGGTCGGCCTCGCAAGATGAAGGCTGAGGAACCGGTAAAGAAAGAAACAACAAAGAATGGAAATTCTGCTGTACCATCTGAAAGTGAAGAGAACGTTAACAAGAACCTCAAAATAACAGTTGTTTATGGCCGTTCAAGAAGAAACAAACGGATGGTGTCTGAGAGTTTTGACCAGCTGCAAACAGAATTCCATGATGCTTGGCAAGCAGTGAGCCTGAACAGTGACTGGAGTATGTTAATGCAAAACTCAAAGACCAGTTCAAGACATATAAAAACTGCGTCAACAGAATTGTCCCAGGAGTTGACTCTTGTGAGACCTGTGAAAGAGTTTACTACTCACTCCAGCAGCAACATCAAATGTCAGGTGCATGATGATGCTGCACCCTCAAGGAAACCAGGTAGGCCTGCAAAAGTTAAAATCTCTGGAATTTCAGTCACAGTTACCACAGTATCCCCTCGACAACGCAAAATTCAGATAAATAAGGACACCAGGCAGTCCACACAAAATCTAAATCATAAGAAAACACTCATACCAGAATTAAAATCTGCCAAAGAGTCCAGGACAATCTCTCGTCAGTCAGCTAGCAAAAGCTGTCAAATGGAGGAAAGGACAGAAACAAAAGACGAAAGGAAAGACAAAGAGCCAGAACTGCCTGTTGCAGTTCGTCACTCGCTGAGAGTGAGAAAGCCCTCTATCTACTTCTTGCATGCAGTTGCCACAGCCACATCAAGATCATACAGTCGTAGCAATGCTCTGCTACGACGCTCAAAACAGCTTTTGTTAAACAAGGCCTGCAGTGAAAGGAAACAAGGGGCGGCCCACAGTAACACGGAAACATCAGGGGAGGAAAGACATTTATATGGACAAGAGAGGAAGAACATCTCTCGGGACCTGAGCCACGTGGCAGGAGTGTCTGTAGACTCAATCTTCGCTCGAAAAGAGACACTTAGGTGGTGGGCAGCATCTGCACAGGAGAAAACCTTGAACCAGGAGCTTGCCAGACGAATACGACTCATCTCTGACACCTGGGTGTCAGACACTGTGGATAACAAAGAGCAAACAGAGCTTAACACTAAATTGGACACAAAATGTAGCAGTTCTTCGAGTAAGAAATCAAAACGTTCCTCTGTGGTTCGAACACTGTTTGACTGTTCTCCCAACAAACCACGGTCATGTAGTATGCAGCAGCTCTGCTCCTGGTTTATGCAGACCACAGAGACACAGTCTCTGGCTATTGTAAAGAAAGCAAGCTCCCGTAATCCCTATGAGCTCATGCATTTCCCTCGTTCTACCAACAAAAAAAGTGTTTGCCACAGTCCCCAAGCAGAGCGCCTTCGCAAACACATCAAAAAGTTTGCCAAAACTGTGCCAAAAAGCCCTTTTCACTATGACGTGGCTCAAAAAAGGTTAAGAAAGAGGAAAAATGTATCCCATAAAATTAGACGTCAGCTTTTCGCTACCACTCGTGCAACAGGCAAACTCAAACACAGAATCCAAAATAAAACATTTTGCAAATACCAGACCACACTTTTTAGGGCAAGGACAAGGTTCCTGACGCAGAAAGAAAGGGAGAGGGAGCAAAAGAGACAGAGGAAAGGGAGAGGGAATGTAAAAGCAGTATCAAGTAGCTCAGATGGATTTGTAGTAAGTGAACTACACCCAAAACGAAAAGCATTACATAGATCAACAAAGGGTCACATGTCTGTTGGTTTGGAGAATACCTCCAGTTCTGTTGGACAGACTGTGGCACCTGTGGATGCACCCAAAGAGCAGAACCTGTGCTCTAAAGCCTGGAGTCCTGAGACACTGAAGGAGTGCCGTGTTTTTCTGAGGAAGATCAACTCGCCAGACAATGAGTCAATAGAGGAAGAGTGGGACTCTTGTACTGTCACACTGGATGATGGGTCACCTTCAGCATTACTGTTTGCTGGAAAAGGGAGGAAACTTGTAGGAGTTGTTAAAACTGTGAAAACTAAACGAAAAAGGAGTCTGAATGGGACTGCCTCAAGAGACTTGGCAAGTCCTGCACCTAAATCAGTCCAGGGGCAGGATGAGGGGCCAGTGGGTAGGCAAAAAGGCAACTATAGGATGGGGATTGTGTCTACTGAACCACCACAGCCACCACCAGCGAAAATGTTGAGACAATCGCGAATGAGAGGCCTGTCGGGATTGAGATGGCGCGACTTTGTGTTTGGTAACTAACTTTCTTCTTTCTTTGAATACCACTAAAGGCATCAACTTAACGAGTAGCCATTCATATTAAATCCAAAGCAAACTTGTGGTTTCTTTTTCTTTTTTGACAGAAAACTAAATGAAGCAGGAGGCTTCCTCCATCCTGGGAAAAGGGACTGTGGTTTAACATGGTGCCTTTGGACATTGAGCTGACCACGTAGACTGATCATCCCACTATGGTTCAGTCTTACACTCAGCAAATATGTAGCAGTTTAACTTAACAAAAGCTTGATGTTGCACTATTTTTATCCATGGATATGTATGTACAGAATGTCTGATTTTTTTTATTTTTTGTCAACTTGCCTTTGTCTTTTTAAACATGTAGATCAAATCATTACATAAAACAAAGTTTTAGTGGGGAAAGTGTTTGTACAGTTGGCCCTGTCCGAGTGCTGGAGGGACGACAAAGCTAGACTGCTAACAGCCAGTTCCTACAAAACATCATGATAAAGGAAAGCGACTATTTTCAGATAACCATTTAAATCAAGTATATACAGTACATTTCTACTGTGAGTAATTGTCTCCCCAGTTAAAACACAATAGACAAAATCCTGTAAACCCTTGTTTTGGTGCTAAAATTTATAATTGCTAATTTAATCATTTGTTCTATGTTTTACATCTGAAAAAGTATGTGAAATTGATTTTTAACCTAAACTCAGCCTGAGCCTTGTGCAGGTTGCAATGTGAGGCTCGTTACTGTAGACGTATTGCAAGCCAATAGCCAAAACATGTTCTAAATAAATGAAGGAATATATTTAGGTGTGACCAAGCAAAATCGTCACACCTCTGGTTTTATTTCCTTATCTGTAAAGACCAAATATTTTGTGACTTTTTTTTTTTTCCTCAATGTAATTTCTAGAGTTGTGAATTTCAGTTTCAATGTAACATCAGGACAAATGGTCTTTTTTTTGTCATTACACGACTGTCATCTTGTTTTCCCAAAGCACACGCTATATGTCAGTGTAAGATTTACTTGTTGCACTCTATTCCACTTGAGATTATCACCCACTACACAGATTCCTTCCTGATATTTTTGCACATCCCATGTCCCACTACCAACCCTACTGTAAAACTACAGAATCTGTTTGGTGCAATACAAACCCAGAAGATTTATCAGTATGTAGTAGTTATTTTATTGCTGACAGACGAATGGATGTACGTACACAAGTACCGATGGCCTGGGATGTCATTTCAGTTGTTTCCATAGCCATGTAATGTGATCTCAAAGGATATTGCTCTATACTTTTTTCCCCACCAGATCTGTAACTGTTGTAATAGCATTCATGTATTTTTGTCCTAATGTACTAGCATTATTTGTTTAAAAGCAGGTGGGAGATTTTTTTAATCTAGTTTCCACCTACCTCCGCTGTGGCTCAGCTAGGCCTACTGCTTTGTGGTTTTTATCAGCCGTGTGACAAAAGGCCAGAGAGGTGAAGAGTAAACTCTTACCTTGGCTAGATATTGTGGTTTCCTGCCCTCCACCTGGCTGGTTGTTAGATCTGAGATGTGTGGCCATAGGTCAAAACTTAAAACCTTTAGTGTGTGTAGTGTGCCTGACTACCCCTGTATGCGTGTCACTATGGTTGCCATTTCAACATGAGGGAAGAGTGCTTATCTAGTCTTGATGAATCGCTCTCTGTTGAAGAACCTGGTGCTAAACATCTGTTGTATATTTTCTTTATCATGTTTTTATACCGTCCATTACAGACACAGCAAAGAAGTGTCTGCTATTGGAACAATAAAGATTCTTTTGAAATACAGTGACCAGTATCATTGTCATTGATACTGTGTAAATATGCCGAACACAAGTGATAAATTACCCAGCTTTTTTCAGTGATTCTCAAGTATTGATATTTTCTATGTGATGTACGTGTAGTTTGCAATTTTATTCAATATGTGCAGCCAAATCAAATATTTTCAACCCCACAGATCTGAAACGGTATTGCTCAATCATAGAGTGAGATCATAAATTGAGGTGTGAAGGGGTTCTTGATTAGTTTGATTTTATGCCACCGGTGCTCCTATCCCACTGACACTTCTAGTCCCTTGCATTTTCTCATCTGCTTCTTGTCCAGTGAGAGCTACATATCCAAATGTGTTCAGTTTGAATGTTTGTCATAAATTTGTCATGTTCTTCACAAGTTGAAGTTTTCTTTCATCTTAACCTCATCAAGCATTTTATAAAAAAAAAAAGCAAAAACTAGTGAATTAACTGGAAAATGCATTTCCACAAGGCTGAAAACAGAACTTTTTCAACCTCGTGGAAAGTAGTGTTTCACAATGCCAGAAACAAAAAAAGTTGAATAGAAGTGTAATAGTTTAAACTCATGTGACTTGTATAAAGTTTAAATTTGGTTGCAATGTTGAAATTACTTGTAGTTGAAGTTTAAAGAGGGGGAGTTTGATGGACTGTCCTATTCATTTCAATGAGAAAAAAGTTGAATATTTTTCAGAGTAAAGTTGGAGAAGCATAAGGCCCAATCCCAATTCACCCCTTAGCCCTAACCCTTGGCACTACCCCTTGAAATGGAACTGCAAGAGGTAGGGGTTGAAACACTCCCCTATGAAATGGGACACCCCTCCGTGACCTGTTACGTCATTGGCAGTCATCACTGCTGCTATAAACGGATGCAAAAACTTTTTCTGAAAGTATTCACCATGTCATCGGTAGCTGTAACCGTCTGTTCCATGGGCTTTGGTCATCTTTTTATGGCCATCAACTATAAACCACAGAAATGCAATCTGTAACACTGAAACGGTCGATCCAATGATTAAGTTGTTTATGAAGAAAGTACTTGCATTTGTGTATTTCTTTAATCACTGCTGTGTTTACTTCTATCTTGCCAATGATCCAAACAGAATTATGTGAAATTCCTACCCCTTCGTTTGAAGTATGGTCTTGAAAAATCTCAGTTTCAAAGGGTATACAACCCTTCACCTTAGCCCTTCCTCTCTGTCTAATTGAGAATCAGGACAACTGAAATAAATGAAACTAAAGGGGAGTATGAATAAATGACAAACTAAAGATGGCTACAAAGTGAAGATTTATATGAATTGATGTAATAAAAGTAAAGATGTGTATGAATGAAGTAAAAATGAAATTGAAGATGTGTGTGAACTGATGACATGAAAAACATTTTTCCCTTCACCCTCTGCTGATCTAAATGGAGTCAACTGGCAGATCTCCGTAGGACGGACACCTTCTTACCAATCCCCTTCCACGGCGCCAGTTTCCCACATGCAGACCAATGTGCTGAAAAAAAAAAAAAAAAATTCTTTTAAGGACTGGCCACCTCACTCCCACCCTACAGAGTCTGACTGGGCCCACTGGCAAAAGGCCCCTGGAGCTGGCCCCAGACTAACAGACCATTGGACCATGGATCCTATTTATAACCTCTGCGGATGATCAGTCAATCAAAACTTTATTTATAAAGCACTTTTCATGCAATAAGTGCAACACAAAGTGCTAGACAGAAAAATAAAAACAGAAGTGCAACACTGAACCCACATATCCACAGCACACCCTCCTGCATAGCCAGCCATCCACCCACCTACCCCACAGAACTGTTCATGCGATAACATGGCAGGGCACTGAGGATCCATGGGAGGAAACCCACCAATAGGGGGGCTTGTCCATACTGGGAGGGATCGAAGCCCATGACCACAGGGACCCCCGACCCAGACAGACCAGGGGGGACTCCACACACAAGGCAGAGCCTCTGGGTCCAAGGGGTCTCCAGGAGGACGTCCCAGCGGGCAGACCAGATGGAGCGCCCCATGAGAAAACACTGGAGCTAAAAGGCCAAACAGCAAATGACTAATTAAATCTGTAAATACACAAAATGTTAAAGATAAAAGAACTCAGTTAAAAGCCAAACTAAACTGATGTCATAAAGCAAGTAATGAGTGACATGAGTTACTTAAGTCATCACTTGATAAAGAAGAAACCCTACAGTCTGTACCATGTGCATAATACAATAGATTTTGTAAATAACCCTGAATACACTCAGAAAATTCACCTTTGTAAATGTGTTTTTGACGTGGTTTTTATTTTTGTCTGTGAAGCATAATTTCCGGTTGGGATTTAGCAGACTTATTTTGAAGAACAACTTCCTTTAGACAAAAATAGCGGTTAAAAAAGGGACAAAGGAAGAATAAGTTTCATGCAGAGTTGAGTTTAGTGTTTTGATTTAGCTGCCCCTCTGAAGAGGCACAAGGTATGTTTG
>JAQQZY010000001.1:6021520-6032466 GCA_030068375.1 Ostorhinchus rueppellii
GTTGAGTTTCAGTTAAGCTAGTTGTTACGGTTTCTTTGCCAATGTGAAATGTAAGTGCATTGTAATTACACGTTTTTGTGTGTGTGTGTGTGTGTGTGTGTGTGTGTGTGTGTGTGTGTGTGTGTGTGTGTGTTTATGTATTTCAGCTCTTACGGCAGATTTACGGATTTACCTTAATTAAATCTAAAAAAAAATCGCCAGTCAATTGTTCACCTTCTTTGGGGGGATATGCTGCAGTAAGAGCTTACCTCAGAATTCCAAGAAAAGCGAGCCACGTCGCTAAAGGATGCATCAAGTTGACTGGATTCGGGCTACAGATTTAATAACACAACTGTGTCAGAAATACTTCAGATTTTCCTAATTTCCTCGTACACACAATGATTTAAAAAAACCAAAAACCAAAAAACCCTGTTCTACCAGCACTGGGGATCCACAGGCTCTAGATGTGGTAGTTTTTATGCTGTTGTGATTGTTCATGCTGTACCGCATTTGTCCAGCAGTCACCGCCAAAGTGTCCTTGGTATTGCAACGTGACTTCCAAAATTATTAATATCTCTCAAAATATTAATTAAATTCAAATCATTCAAATTTTATTTATATAGTGCTAAATCATAACAAAACTTGTCTCATGACACTTTACATGTAGATCTGGTCCAAACCACACTCTGAAGCCAATTTACAGAACCTGACAGAATATTTAGTCCTATCAACTTGCGGTTTTCTCTTGTCTGTTCCTTGACCAAATATATGCAAGTAAGCCAAACCCAACATGAGATTATGAATTGTGTTCAGATGACACACCCCTTTTAACTGGCTTCTTATCTGTACGCAATCATGTGACAGACTAATCTCATGAAATCATGTTGTGAAATCAGTTTATAACCTCGCCCAGGAGGTATTATGATCGCCCGAGTTTGTGTGTGTGTTTGTTTGTTCGTTCGTTCGTTCGCAACTTCATCCGGCCACAAGGGGGCGATCAGGATTCTTTTCTAACAAAGTTAATCAAAGGCACTTTTTTCCAATAAGTGGCCCGGCTTCTTCACCCTCACACTGTTGAAGAGGAATGTTTGTGGAAGTGACGACTTTTCACGGCTAGTTTCAGCCAAAGATCACCTAGTTCTATGTGTTAGCGTTTCATGGAATACAAGAATGCCCAAGTATTAGCCTGATCCAGTGCAGGACGTAGACGGGCATTAGTGCTGAGACGACAGAGACTTTCAAGGCACTTCTGAACTTTAAAAGGAGGTGAGTTTTGCTTGTGTCCATCACTCAGAAAATAACGGAACAAAGTGTTTCTATGTGTGAGGAGCATACACTGTAGGATATGGATTCCTTTGTTTCTGAAGTACCACAAAAATGGCTGAGTCTCTCTCTCATATTTATTTATATAAAAAGTGCCATACCCACATTTTGTAATAACTATTATATGTGGGTGTTATTACATATGTGCAATATGTAATAAGTTATTACAAAATTTGGTCAAGAATTTTATTTATGACAGGAAAAGTTACATATTGCACCATTATTACATAATGTGGCACAACAGATCTGAACTCCTCTGTTGACTTAAAAGCAAATTTGAGTTCATTGATTTACTACTTTCCTGGTTCGTCTTTTTCCCCCAATGATGGCAAGGATACTTTTATAGTTTTTACAAATAAAATTCAAATAAAGCTTTATACACAGAAATGTTTTACAGTATTTTATGAAATGCAAAGTCGATGTTATTTAAAAAGGAGAACTAAAATTGAGATGGGTCAGATTCTGTTACATTTAGGTAATTTATTGAAAGTTAAAACATAAGTATTTTCACTCAGAGGTGTAATTCACAATTAGAATTTAAAGACTGTAAAATAAACTGTAACTTGGTTTCCATTTATGAACCAACAACCCGTTCTATGATGGGATTCTCAGGCCACGTCCTGGTTGATGAGGGTACTCAGGTCCATCTTTGTCTTCTCCAAAGCTGCAGCCTTCGTCCTCCGTGATGAACGAACCACATGAACCGACTCTGGGACATTTTCTCCATCACTGTGGCCCAAAGAAAACAACAAGATCAGTATACAAAAATTACAGTCAATGTAACAAATGCCATCTGTTCCTGTGCTGACGGAATACACACACCTCTCTTCTGATGACTCCGCCCTCCTGCTGGGCTTCCTGCCCCCTTTGGCTGTGGCCACTTTCCTCTGACCTGTGCACAAACAGCCATGTAACATCACTAAGCTGAGCCAACACCTGGGCTTTAGTGATGATTATGAGGATGGATTAGATTTTTATAGCACTGTTCAAGGCACCCAAAATGCTTTTACATAATTGATCCATTATTCTTTCGCTCTTACATTCTCATTCTCACTTTGAGTGCTAGATTTAAAGTGTACCTGTACTGGTCACATTCACAACAACAATTGTACTTTGTCTATTACTTACAAGTAAGAGAAGCACAAATTCAGAAAAAAAAAAAAAAAATTACTTATTTAATTAAAGAATAAATAAACAATCACCATAAATGCACCACACTGAACCTTTTTGTTATGAGTTGTGAGTGGGGGCAGAACCTATGGGGAGCAGCCATTGCCAGTTGTAATGGGCCTTTTCCGCTGCACATTTTCGTAACAGTCCCACATGGTAAAGTTCAACTGCACCCCCATTTTTTTTCCCTTTTCCACTGGGGGTTGGAGCTGTGACCTGTTACGATTTTTCGTACCCGTTTTAGAGGTGGCTCGAGCCGTGCTGAGCCGGCACTAAAACGTGACGTCAACAGTGCAGTCCAGTGATTGGTCAGAGGAAATGTCGACATACGTGTGACAAAGCTTGGGGATGTTAAATAATCACTCACCACGTGTGACAAAGAAGATTTTTGAGAACATGGAAGACCAGCAAAAGAAAGCCATCTGCGGCGTGACACTATTAGTCGCCTGAAAACAAAGTCATGGCATTGTCGACCCCGCCAACTCACCCACTTGAACTAGTCCTGACTAGTAACAGCTGGCAGTGGAAAAACAACTGTGCCGGTCCCACAAGTGGGTAGAGTCGTGTTGTGCTGAAGCGTGCAGAGTAGAGTGGTGTAGGGTTTACAGTGGAAAAGTGCCAGTTACATACCGTCGTTGTTTCCGGGTGATGGGTGCGAGTAAACAAGCAGCAGTCAATGAGCGAGATATAGCGGAAAGCACAAGTTCATGTTCGTTGTTTGTGCTGCCGTAACCTTGGCACTCCACCATCATCATACAGACGTGACCCAGCACTGATACCGAGTCATTTTAGACTGGCTTCTGCAGCATGGGGTCAGTGACTAGTCCATCATATTCCAGCTAATCAGACAATACAACAATTCTGTGTCACTACCGGTGCTGGAACAGCCCTTGAAGGAGGCAACTCGTCTGTCCAAGCCTGACTGACTTGGTACTCCTATGTACTTGACGGGACACAAGTTGCCTGATGGAACCACAACTATAATACGTGACATTTGGCATAGCTTGCACTGAAAATCCACTACAAGTACCCTTTAAGGATTACTTATCAATTTTTTTTTTTTTTTATCATATTTAAGGCCTTAATTTAGGTAAGACTTTAAGGATATGTCGACACTCGGATTTAAAAGGCGGTCTGACATGTAGCTGCATGAAATTGAATCCATTTAAGACTGAAAGACTGAAAACTCATCTTATGTCATTTGTGTAACTCAGCAAAGCAACAGCATCAGGTTAAAAGAATATGGATATTACTGCTACAACACACTGGAACCTGTTGAGAGCTGATGAAACGAGATAGGTCAAAGTTGTCATAGACACTTTAGGTATATTGACAGATTCACAGCTTCGCCTCATGCAGTAACAGGCAACAAAATATTGAACCTTAAAGCGGTGGGAAGTCTTTATTTATTTGCATTCAGAGAGGGAAAGCAGGGTCTGATTGCAAATGATGACTCCAGACAAATTTGGAGATGGATGTTCATGAACAGGGTTTTTGTCTCAGACAGATGAAAGGTCATAAAAACAGAGCTGCCAGAAGCATCTGTAGTTTTGGATGGGTGTACAGAATCTGCATTACCTCTTTTGGCTCTCTTAGCAGATTTAGATGGATCATCTGTTGCAGCTTCTGTGGAAAAAAAGACAGCTTTTATATTTTACGCCTCCGTGTTTGCTTGATGTGCTCGTATTGACAGGCGCCAAGTAAGATGAAGTGAGCTGTAAATTAATCCACTTCAGGTACTAAGAAATAATCCTTTTACATCAAGCCTCATTTACAGGCACCAAACTTTACGTGTATTGTAAATTTAGTCAGGGGTAAGCACTGAAGAGGCAACATTTCAATTACTATAGCTTAGCAGGCTGCAGTTTTCTTTTGTACAGATTGCTTTAGCATGTTTACCATCTGCATTAACGTCAAGTGGCTGTAATGCGCTGGCACTGAGAAGCTCAGCTTGTTCTCTAGAATCCACAAGCTGTAAAAGCATCTTCTCCAGAGCACGCAGACAGACACGATCCTTCACAACCTGAAGATAAATACAGGCAAACACAAATGAATATCTGAATGAATGCTTATCATAGCTATATAGTAAGTATTAAAACAGCTGTGTGTTTATGTGCCCACATGTACCTGCACAAGCTCCTGCATTAGGGTCTGCAGGTCCTTCCTGACAGTCTCATCTCTGCTGAGTTCCAGATTGCTCAGAGTCTTGGCATAGAGACGTACCTCAGGGGCTGTAGGGTCCTTTAGCATCTCCCCACACATACGCACCGCCAAGTAATCATGGACACACACCTCCTGACAAATGCATGCAGGCACATACCCAATACAACAATTAAAATGTACGGGGTGTTGAATTCTGCACATTAGCATTTGGAGCACATAAAATTCTGCATATTATTATTATTGATAATGAATGGGCAGACTTTACTTGTGTTAAAAGAAAATTAATATGATCAGTGGAGCAAAAGCAATATGCGAAAAACCCAATGAGCCAATAAAATCACAAGTACACAAAAAATGTCTCATCGGGGATGATATGGAGTGATTGCTGAGGGGTTTTTGAGTTCCCATCAGTGTGATGCTGGTGTTTACCTCTGTGTTGGTTGGGGGTTTAATAAGTGTAGTTGGGCGGGTCAGTTCAACCAGCAGTTCGACCACATTATTAATATCCACCTCAGCAAGTGGAGAGGTGGCTGGGGCATTCATCAGAGTCCGTACAGTTGGCAGGAAACTCTCTTCCACAACCTCCTGATGGGCCCTAATACACACAAAGCAACACGCCATATTAGTTTATGGGAATACTGAACAAGTAATACAAATACAACTGTACACGCACTATGGCTGAGGGCAACATTCACAAGAGCTTCAATTTACATAGAATGAATGAGAACATCAGAAACAAAGCACAGTTCAGCACTGCATCACTGTGCACTAAAGAGACTCCCACTTATTCTCTGGATGCATTTCATGAAACAATGACCATTCCCACTAAAACTGTCAAAATAACCACTCAATTACTTTTTTCTGCACATTGTTCAGTGCTAGTCATATTTTACTAAGAAATAAACAATAGTTAGTGGGAGGGAACAGTAAATTTGTGTGAATGACCTGCTCTCGCAGGCATAGAGTTGGAAGAACACGCCGAGGCAGTGGCGCAGACGGGTGTCATCTTCAGTGACTGGATTGTACCACAGCAGAGTGAGGCGGGAGAATATTTTGGCACTCGAGATACGCCCAGTGTACATAAGTTTAGAGAGGCCTTCAGCTGCTTCTGTTCGTAGGTCAGACACCTGTGAACAATAGACCAACACAAACAAAAACACACCGTTTCTACACCACGTACTACTGAACCACTGTGGCATGGTGTTACAATGCATTTTCTCCAATGTTTTGCAGATATTTGATCACTCTTTATATTATTAACAAACTCAATGACTGTAATGCGTTTGCCATTATTATTTGATATTACTAAAGCTGTACATTGCCAGATGTGGTCACACACACCTCACTGTCCAGAAACTCTGATAACATCACAAGTACACTCTGAGTGGTGCCCTCTGATGCATCCCCCTTCTCAACTGAAGGTGCGTCCTCTTCCTGTCTGTCTGGTGACTGGGAGGGTGGAGCCATCTGAGTAGCGCCCGTGTCGGACAGCAGCTCGAAGCCGAACAGCAGCAGCAAATCGATGATAGCCCGCAAAGCACTGATCCGGATCTTTACCTCATCTAGCTGAGCAATCTGTAAACACACAAAGTTAAGTATCGCCAAAAGACATGAATGTGTTTACAAGGTTTAGAATTTACTAAAAATATTTTACTTGATATTTAATGTAAATAAATTTTCATTTGCTGAAAATAATCTCATAATCAGATCTCAGATTTTTGAAGCGCATTTTTTTAATGAAACCCAAATTCTGATTTGATATTCAACAGGCTTGTTTTAGGTTGGTAGAATACATGTATCCAACATTACCTGTAGCAACAGGACCATGTGTGTTTTTCCGAGGTCCTTACTGTGCAGAGTGCATGTTCCCAGACACACTACCGCCATGTTGCGGACACCGGGGTGTGCATTTGCAATACTGGGTAAGATCTGATACAAAGGGGGAGGGAAAAAAAAAAAAAAAAAAAAAAAAAGGCTTTCACCAAACTTCACTGTCAACATTTACCTTAAATAATGTAGTTAAGTTACATTCCTATTGCCAGTAATTAGTAATGATACACCTCAGGACTAGGCAGAACCACAAACTTTTTAAAAAATCCATTCAAAGGTATTGTCTGTAAATCCATTACTAAAGATAAGTTGTTTTTAGTTCTTAAATGGATTCAAATTAAAAGGTTTCAGCAGTCATTATACTCAACTACAACATGGGAGTTTTGCATACTAAAATCAATAAAACACTCCACATCTGCTTTTCAAAGAAAAAAAAAAAAATTGAATAGATGAGTAGTATTGACAGTCAACATGAGCATTGAACATTATGTTGATATATGTATGTGATGCTAATCAACAGATGTATGGTTTAGGTACACACCAATGAAGACATTAAAGCACTTATTGTTGGTCCAATTCGAGATTTGATATTCATCTGTTTAAGCAACTCTGCACACATCGTCAGACATCTCAGAAGAGTCTCTGGATCATTCTGAAATTCACAAAACAGAAATATTGATGAACTCTCACTGGTCCAATTTATTCCTTAAGAAATTCAGTTATTCAATAAATCACATAAGAAATACAGGGTGGGTGTTTCCTGCTGATTTTTGCACCTTCTCGCTGCACATCTCTTTGTCGATTGGCTGGTTGCTCTCTGCGATTTCCTGGAGGATCTGGTTCCTTTGATTCTCCAGCTCAGTGATGGAGTCCTTCAGCTCTGCGGCACGGTTGAACTCCTGAGTTGAGATACAGTCTTCCAGCGCCTGTTTGGTCTCCAAGATATGCACCTTCACCTCTGCAAGCTACATGGCATAGAGAGGAAGCAGGGAGAGGAAAATGTCATTCCTGAGTTGAAATACACTCGTGAGGATTCCTTACTGCTGAGACAGCTTGCTGCACCTCCACTAACAGGAAAACAACAGCTGAGCCTTAGAGCCGAGATGCCATCCCCTGCAGACTACTTACTGAAAAACAGAGCAATGGAGGGGCAAAGCAGGTGCACAGGAGGGATGCAAGTGAAAAGCACACCTGGGCAAACACTGATCTACATAGAGACCATTTAACCTATAGTATATATTAAAACTCAAAATGGAACAACAGTAATTGCACTAATACAAAGCTGTCCAATATTCCCTGTTTTTCTATTTTATATTAAGTAAACGGTGACATAAGTGTCTGCAATAAAAGGTAAACAATAAAAATAAGAGCAAAATGTGGAGCAATTAAAAAAAAAAAAAAGTACTAGACCTGGATACAGCAGACTAAGACCAGCTTGGCCTACATATACACCTTCCACCTCAATTGTTAAAACATGCTTTGCCTCCAAATACAAACCACCTGCCAGGTGAAGGTACTGAGGAATGGACAAATAGAAACTGACACAGAGAGAATGCAAATAGAACAAAAACCGGGGCAGGACAAAAGAGATTTAGAGAGAAAAGTAGGAAAGCAGTACAACTGTACATTTAGTCTACTGTGTACGCTCCATTTCAACATAGTTCAATTTATTTCTCCAGTTGTAACTTTTCTCCTAAATAGCATATCTTACTTTTTCCTCAAGTGAGAGTTTTCATTTACAGAAAAAAATAAAACAAAAACACAGGGCCAGTGGAAGGATTAGAGGATCTAAATATCACTCCTGGGTTCATCCATTTGGCAGAGCTACCCACCTGGACCTGCTGCCGTCGCCTCTTATTCTCATCCACTGGCTGACTGGCCTCCATGATGGGCTCCCTGACGTCTGAGATGATTTCTGCCACCTGAGTAACACAAAGGCAGCTCATTTCAACACTGATCTCAGTGCTAATGAAAGCACTACTGAATGGATAATCTGTTTAATTTTGTGATACCTGAACAACATAACTTGAATAGCATTAGACAGCCTTATGAATAATGTATTTTTCAACTCATCTTTTCAGTTCTGATTTTGATATGAGCACTGATATTTTGTTCTCAAAGATAAACTGGATTAAATGGAGAATCAAGAGTGTCCTCACAGTCTGTATGCGCCTTTGGTCATCTGAGATGAGAGTAAGGAGCTTTTCAGTGAGCAAAGACACCAGGGAGAAAGGCGTTTGAGGCAGAGCCAGCATCTCCTGCAGTACAGCCAACATGCGTTTCCTATAATAATATACAACAGAAGACCAAGGGAGAATGAAAAACAGCTCAGGTGATACATTTGGCACATCAAACATAAAATCTGTCTTGGCTCCACTTTGTCTTTTTGTCAGAGGGGACCACATGACTAATTCCAATTCTTTGTCGATTATTCGGTCTTTAAAAAAGGTGTCCACTAGTTCACAGCTCAACACAACTTCATGTACAACCCCAAATAAGAGGTGAAATCAGTAGGATGGTATGGGAAAATGGGGAGGAAAATAAATAAATAAATAAAAATCCAGAAATTCTAATTTTCTTTGAACACATTGTGCTTGATGGCATTTTAACTGAACCTTAAGAGAAAAAAAGGTTTTTATTTGTGTTATGTCTCTGGACAAATGGCTAAATAGGTGATGTAAAATACTGATTTTATTCCCAACTAGAGAAGCACTCTGAGAGCGCAGACCTCCGCCAAGGCAGTGTTTGTACTTTCATCCACTAGATGGCACTGAATGTACAGATCACCACCAAAATCTAATCACGTGTAGGATACCCCATTTCTGGCAATCTGTGAAAATTTCATGAAAATCCCGCCATAACTTTTTGAGTTATCTTGCTAACATACAAACGGCGGCAAAAACATAACCTCCTTGGCGGCGGTAATGACAGTTCCCAGTCCCCATCCTTATGACCTTTAACCATCTCGGTTTACTCTGTATTTCTCCTTTACTCAGTTACAATTACCTTCTGCTTCCTTTTCACCTTTTCTCCTCCACCCTTCATGACTCTATACCTTTCATTTTCATTTTACAATACATGCAATTTAAGCCGCACTTCATGTCACACCGATTGGACATTCCTTCATGTTCCAGATGTCATTACAGATCAGTACTGTGTGGTGAAGATGATATTTTCCTGACATGAAAGACTAATGGCTTTATATCCAAAGTTTCTAAAATGAGTTTTCTGGCACACGATGCAGCAGGTTTCAGAGTCTATTTTCAATATGGGCTCTCACTTTTTCAAAGGAAACTGCAGAAGCAGGTGCACACATATTTATGAACACGAATCAATTTCTCACATCCAGTTCACCATCTTCCTAAACAAACCTAGTCATCTTACCTGCTGCCCTCTTCATTGGTATCCAAACAACCAATGAGATGGATGAGTTGCTGTGAGATGAACTCTTTGGTCATGACCAGTTCCAGTTGGTTAAAGTTGGCCCTCTGTTCCTCTGACAGAATAGGCACTGCCTTTAGGTAGCTACAAAGATATAGAGTCAGAGTCATACAACTCAGAAATAACAGCAGCTCCTCGAGCTCAGACAGATTATATAATTCAGAGACAAAGATAAAATAGACTTGGTGCTACTGTATCCAAGTCATACGGGAACAACTCAAAATAAGTAACATACAAATATATCAAATTCAATACAGCTCATTTTTAGAAACTGTACTAACACTGCTTTAACAGTCAGCGATTGAGTGATTCACACACTTGGTCACTTATTTTTAAACTGACTCAACACATTCTAGTTGCACATACATTTTACCTGTAGCACTCACTGAAAGCCAAAATGCTGAAGGAGCATTTCAAAACATAGGTTCACACATATTTGCGAGCTTAAAAGAACAGCAGGGCAGTGTAAAAGAAATGCATAAATCCTGAGATTTTATATAGTCAAGACTATGAAAAGCAATCTATGATTTATTCAAAAAGAAATATTTCCCAAAGATTCTAAGCAAATAAGTAAGATACACAAGTTGTATTTATATGTTAACTGCACTGACGAAAGAAGATAGAGGGCCTTGTAGGTTTTTATTTAATCTGTGACCAGCATATAAATACTGTGGTATCACATTAGAAGCAAAATTTGATCTGCAAGGACTGAAATGTTAATGCAGGGCAGTTGAGTGTCTTAAGTGTAAGGATCTGAAGCTAGACTGAGCAGTAGTTGATCTTTTGGATCTCTGAGGGATGATAACTTGGTAACAACCGCTTTTGAAGTATCTCTTTAATTCTGTGAATAAATACACACATTTTCAGAGGTACTATGCCAAGACAAGTTATTTGCTTGTTTGATAGTCTATACAAATGCCACACTAAGTCAGTTAGTCATATTAGGTTAAAAATCAAGCCACGATTTAAAGCTTTTACTGAAGCCTCATAAAGTGCAACACAGTTACATACACAAAGAGATCCTCTGAGAACACTGGAAA
>JAQQZY010000001.1:6032566-6043325 GCA_030068375.1 Ostorhinchus rueppellii
ATTTAAAGCTTTTACTGAAGCCTCATAAAGTGCAACACAGTTACATACACAAAGAGATCCTCTGAGAACACTGGAAAGGCCTCCAGATACCTAGAGTTACAACACAGCCAATGTGGCAGCTGTGTTAGCTGTTGTGTTGAAAATGCTGACCATGACAAACTAATTACATTCAATTAAAACATGTCAAAAGTCGGTTTAGTCCACATGGACAAAAATACAGCTGACAAGAAGAAAAGAACAAAATTCAGTGAACCTTTGTCACTTCTATTACCCAAAGAGGTAGTCAGCATAAGTAGCAACATCTGGTAACACCTGCTCCAGCATTTCCTCTCCTTCATCTCCCTTGGCCTTGATGAACTCACACAGAGCTCTCCAATATAGCACAGTCTCACAGGTCAGTGAGTCCTCTGGGATCACCTTCCTGTTGGAAACATATTTAATCTTCAAATGCAGGAACAGTATTGATTTCACATGCAAGAGACTGTGCAAAGTAAGGGTACCTGTTGTCGAGTTGTACTCCGTTTTGCAGCAGTTCTTCAGGAAGTGTGCCTTTGAATATGGCTTTGAGTGTGTCCAAAGCCGTTTGAGCACAGTTTTCCACATCAAGTCTGTGGAGCAGTTCTATGGCGCCCCCCTCCAGCCGGCCCAGCCAAGCCGGCAGAAGACGAGAGCATACCACCTCCCTCACCACTTCTATAGGTCAAAGAAAACACATAATGAAATAATTATACAAAATATGAAACTTATTAAAGTTTTTGACACTGACAAAAAAAGTCACACACTTACACAACAACTGCCATTACCTGAGGTGTCATGAAGACCCTGCTGCAGCAGACTAACTCTTTGGGCAATAGTCAGAGCTTTAATGTGGACCCTGTCTGCTAAAACCTTAAATTAAAAAAAACACGATAAAGACAACAACAGAAAAAAAATGATGGTTTTATCCACAGAATTCAATCAAGACTTTACTTTTCTATTTATGTGCTTGTCATTTGTGATTATTTAAATGAATATGTGGCTACCTGGTAGGCTAACTTTCGAACATTCTCTTTGATGTCTCGGGTGCGTTTGAGTACTTTAGGAAGGGTTAACGGTGACATTGCGATGCATGAGAGAACAGCCCGTCGTACCTCTGCATTTGAATCATTTTCTAGAATCAACATGTAGGCTAAACAGTGGAAAGAAACAGTGAGTTATAGATTAAAACAGAGAAAAATAAACACAAAAGCTACTTTGATATTTTACTCGTTTAAAAACAAAAAAAAAACAAAAACAGAATAAAATGAAAAGGCAAACCATTGATTGTGGGACAGTCAGGATCTTTTGGCTGCTGCAGGCGGGTCATTGCCAAGGCAGCCTGAATCCTCACATTGGGAAACTTGTCAGTGACACGAACAAGCATGGCTTGGTGAATACGATCAAAAAGGTCATCATCGATCTGGGCATTTTCTGCCATGCTGCCCAGCAATTTGTTGATCAGCTGGCAGGCACGGAAACGCACTGCATGGCTATTGGCTTTATGAGACTGTGAGGGTAGAATAAATAGAAGAAAAGACAGATGAACAATTAGGTTATTAAGGAATTATGATAAGGCTAATATTAATTTACTCGTTGCAAAATTGCCCTTTCATGATTATTCAATAAAAACAGAACAAAGCAATAACATGTTTACATAATGCCTTTACCTCCAGCAAGAAATTGAAAATAAAACTCAGAAATGGGTGATCCTCAGGTTCTTCTTCCTCTTCCTCCTCCTCTTCTTCTTCTTGCTCATCTTCCCCCTCTGGTTTAGGTGGAGACTGAAAACTTGTGGCAAACTTTGCCACAAAGTCAATGACATTTTCAACACAGGGCTCACGCTTGTACACAATCATGGTGTACTTCAGATAATGGACAAACTCATCGTGGAACAGCGTTTTGTCCTCAAGCTGGAGTTGCAGGAAGGAAGTTGTCACCAACATAAAGAAGACAAGACAAAAAAAAACAACTTTACTTAAGCATAAATATGGGAAATATAGTCATCTGTGATTAAAATGTGTATTCAAGGCATATGGTAAATAAAGTGGTAGAACAAAGCATTTTCCCCATACTTTTTTTTTTTTTTTTTATACTTAATTACAGGGCTAGTGTTGCATTCAAGTTATCCAGATTCTATTAAAGTCAGGATGGCATTGGACTTTTCTTTTCATGTGTCGAGAAACTGTTTTGATGAGTTGACATCTACAAAAACCCTTCACAAACTAAGAAAAAACATTGAAGTGTGTAATATTTTGAACATCTTTATTCAGTACAGACAAAATTCAAGTCATCAGGGGTGAGAAAGGTGACTAAGATGTAATGCCCCTAGAGGTCTTGGATATGCTCCTCCAAGAGAACATATTAAACTCAAAATTAACCATATCAAAATGTTCTTAAATTAATATAGAGTAGATATTGGTGTAAAGCTGTGAGTAAGGGTCTTGTGATATATAAATTTACGGCATATATGAAATTACCTTGTTGTACTGGTTCTTCAGGCTCGCCACCAGCTTTGCCTTGTTATTGTGGCCTTTCTGGGCGCGCTGAAATGCCTCCTTGATGTCCATTTCATTATCTGCAGTCATCTTTCCTTCGCAGAAAACAAAGGTTAACCATCACATCAACACTCCTTGAAGTTATCTAGTTTTCATCAATGCTTTGACCAAACTAAAAATGCAGAGGCCTGTTTGTCTCCAGAGCCTCATTAGCTTACAGCTAACCCACAACCTCCTCACCTCGTTCAAACTCCCTCAAGAAAAGAAAACGTAACCAACAACATAGTTTATCCGGTGAAGTCCTGAGGGGTGAAACCCCCTTGGCACACTTTACAGCATATTATATGATCACCCTGAAGTATAACTGTACTATATAAATGTATTCACATTGACGAACGCTCAAAAAATCTTACCTTTTCTGTTTTCCTTGTCTCAACAGTACCGCCTGTTTTCAAATTTAACTGTAGTGTTCTCGCGAGATCAAGGCTAAGTATTCTCGTTTTTGTTTTATTTTGCCCGTGCTCTGGTCTTGCAGGTTCCGTCATTTTCAGGCACAGCGATGTTTCAAGTGCCATGTGTTGAATAAAGTCTGTTGTGGATATTTATGTTATTTTAATGATATATTATTGTATTCATAAAAGTAATAATTCATAAATGATAAGCCATAAAATAATAAATTAGGGGGAAATTGTGGTACTATTTCCCTATAAGAATAAACTCGGGAAATATTTTCGCCGTTTATCGCAAAAATGAGTGCTTTTTTCCCTTAGTTTTCTTATACGGGTTTCAGTTGCTACTGGTTAATATAATTAGTAGATATGTATGGGATGCAGGGGATAGTCAACTTAACAGACATATGGGTTTGTTAAATAAAAACAGCGATTTTTTTTTTTTGGGGGGGGGGGGGGGCTACGTTGTGTTATATACTGTCTAACAGATATGATCAAATTCAATCCGTGTGTTTTAAATGAATTAAATATCGTAATATCATTATATGAACAGATGGCACATGTATGCACAAATGAAGACGCTGTTTAAACAAAACACAAAAGAAAACATAACATCAAGATCATATGCAGGTGGACTCTGGAGGGATATAATGTGAAGTTATAGGAGAAGAGGTATTTATTTGAAAGACGTATTTGGATATTCCAAAGCAGGCTGACTGAGTAATTCCGGCTTAGTGTTCCCTCAACTTTTAAAAGAAATCTATACCCCATGATTACTACCACTATGAAACCATTTATACTGTTGTTGTTGTTGTTTTATGCATTCAAAATGAGATGACTAATTTTGTACTTCTGTGCATGTAAGCTACATAGATGTGCTGCTATCTGAGGTCACAGCTGCTAGGCAGCTGTGTAGGGGTCACAGATAGCTCACCCCTGGGAAGGACAGGAGAAAGTATCTCCACCAATACACCCATGGTATACACAGGCATGACAGAGCTTCTAGCAACAACAGTCATGCATTAGCCTACTCTGTCATTCTGTTGTCTTTATATCTGCGTGTATATGTGATTACCAGAGAGGTGAATTAGGCTATACTATTAAATATGCATAACTGTAGATCTAGAGGGTCTACAGGCCTTTCCATCAGTCTTTAAGCCAAAAGGAAGTGAAAAGGCAATCTGTCTACGAGGCTCATCACAAGACAACGCCTTCTGTCCTTTGTGTAACAGCCTATGGACTTAACACTGTTGTCCATCACGTAGGTTCATTCATTCATTCATTTTCTATACCCGCTTTATCCTCACAAGGGTCACATGGAGCCTATCCCAGCCACTTAAGGGCCAAGGCGGGGTACACCCTGGACAAGTCGCCAGTTCATCACAGGGCTGACATATAGAGACGAACAAACCTTTAGGCAATTTTAGATTAGCTGATTAACCTATCAATGCATGTCTTTGGGAGGAAGCCGGAGTACCCATGCACATACAAACTCTACACAGAAAGGTCCCACCAGTGACTGGTGTGGGAATTGAACCCTGGGCCTTCTTGCTGTGAGGAACTAGTGCTAACCACTGCACTGACTGCAAGTAGGTTTCTGTTTAGAGTAAGATCTGATTGGCGTTTGATTTGTTTAGAAACTAGAAAACATTTCATTTTAAATGGGGCCAAATAGTGCATTTTGGCCTCACCTCACTAATCCTAAGCAAAAGCTCAATAAAGATGCATTGTTTCACATTCAAATAAAACAGTAAATTGGTTGTATTGGTGTGATTCTTTACTGCTTGCTCTCTTTCCCCTTCCCGTACATGTGTTTTCTGGTAGTTTAGGCAGACACTGTAAATAACGGTGTTCTTAATGTTTTACCTGGTGAAATAAAAGGTATAATAATAATAATAATAATAATAATAATAATAATAATAATAATAATAATAATAATAATAATAATAATAATAATCATAGGTTAATTTGTGGTGATTAGGGTAATTTTGAGTCTCCTTGACCCAAACAGTGCAGTAAGGGGATGATGCAGGATGGATGTTAATGCAGTACCCTGCTGATGAAAACCATTAAACTCATTTGCAGTCATTACCAAAACCATCGTGCACCCAACTTGAGGGTTACTTATGCATAAGAAATTCGCAATTCTTTCATTCCAACAGTTGTAGCCTGTAAATATTTTCAGATGCATGCTGGTTCTTCTTTTCATTTTTCCTGACGACTTAAAATGAAGCAGACTATCAAATGCTCCTGTATGCGTGGACCCGTGTGGCCTGTGTGAATTGCTCTGTTTACGGTATCTCACTGATGGAGTGAAATCACACGACCAGACCCCAGAGATACCCCCCCTCCATGCCTCCACACGGTGAGAGGCATTGATACAGCAGCGCCGGTAGGGGCGGGGCAGCACTGCAGCAGTGCGCCTCTCGAGCTGTCTCCGGTAATGTTCCATAGGATACACACGCCCCTCTCCGCCCCTGCCAGGAGACAGGTGGTTGGACTATATGCCTCCATCCTCGAGCTCTCCCCGTTAAAATAAGAAAAAAAAAAATCTGTTGACAGCAGGGAAGGGTCGGTTGGCGCGAGCGCGTCCCCGATGGACTTCCAGCGTGTGACCTCCGCGATCACCGGGCGGACAGCGGGAGAGGGGGGAGACTACCGGAACGCACGAGGAGAGCCCCGCCGATCTACCACCAAATGTTTCCACGCGAATTGCTCGAGCTGCTGTTCACGGGAGGAGGTTTACCGACAGAGCAATGAGATCCGTGAATAAAAAGTTGACACGATTTTGATGGGAATTTTCATCTGAGAGGCGGCGGGTTCATTTCTGACTATCCTCCGGTCCGGGAAGTTCCCTTGGGGGTTTCGTTATGGCTTCAGGCGCCGGTAAGGCTCCACAGCCCCCCGGGCCGGGCTCCACCGTTAACGGGACTGCGGCAGAGTTCCCGAACATCGAGCAGGAGCTGTACGACTGCCAGATGCACAACAAAATGTGCAAGAAGATCGCTCAGCTCACCAAGGTAAGCCCCGCCGGTGGCACCGGGAGAGGCGCGCTGTCACCGGCTCCGTCAGACTGATGGGATGATCTGATGGCTGCCTCATCACTGCCATCTCCCACAAACACAGACTAATACTCCGAGGACGACCTGGAATCATCCTCTCATTGACCAACACTTATCACAGCAAAAATAAATGCTCTGGCTAAAACAGGCCTGAACAATTAATGAGAAAGCTGAAAAATATAGAAGCTCCAGTAAAAAAAAAAAAAAAAAGAAGTCTTCTACTAATAGACCCGTAAATTCATTGGTGTATGTGCTGTGCTTTTCAGTATTAGGTTCTAGAGAACTACTACATGTAGACCATCATCATCCCTTCGGAAAAGGAAGAGAAAACTTGGATCATTGTTCATTCGTGTTCGTGACTGAGACTGTAATCAGACAGTGATCACTGAGGATAGGTGTAGGCTGCAGATTTTTACCACAGACAGACCTGAAGGCACCAATTAACGATGATGCAACAACTATTCATTCAGTCAATATCATCACTGATTGGTTTGTTGGTAAACTGACAGATATAAAATTGTTGCAAAGGTTGCACAAAGCCTACAGTGATGTTTTCTTTGTCTGCACAATGGTCACAAATCCCCACAGATTTTGATTTACAGTGAGACAGAAACCAGCAAACCCTTATATTTCAGCAGCTGTTTGCAGTATCTGTAATACTGTATCTAAAATCAATGACTGGAGAGCCGATGGTGTTATTTCTTTAATAGATGCTGTGCGCGTGTCTTTGTTCATATGCAGAGATGCTTGACAGCTGCAGCAGCTCCATCTCTTCTGGCTTTTCATACAGTAAGCATTGCTATATGGGATTCTCCCTGTCTCTGCTTCACAATAATGCTTACAGAGGCAGGGCATGACCTATCGCTTGTTGAGCTATGACAATTACTGATGACTGTGCAGTTCCCATCCTCCCTTATGGGTTCACCTCTGTGTAGCCACTAGGTGTGTGTGTGTGTGTGTGTGTGTGTGTGTGTGTGTGTGTGTGTGTGTGTGTGTGTGCAGGAACATGTGTGCAATGCAATATGTGCAGTATTTGTTTACGTGTGTTTCCTTAAAGTGTTTCCTTTCATAAACACGGGTACACAAATAAAGATGACACAGATGAAGGGTCAGCACTTGTGTCTGTGCTTGTTAGAGGAATTTGCCTGCCTAGTCCTTCCACCTCTCATCTTCTTCATCCAGCCCCTTCACTCCTTCCATCCTAATATTTCCCTTCAGGAGACTGGACTCATTTCTCTGTCCTGAAACTTTATGCAAGCCCTGGTGTCTACTTTTGCTATTTGACCACAGTAAATTAATCCAAAACCCAGAGTGCTGATGAAATATAATCAAATCTGATCCTTGGTGTAAGCATTTTCTCTGAGCTTTGGGATGCTGGGCATGTGAGACATGGCTTATTTGAGTGTTTTCGGGCGGGGTGTGGAGAGGAGAGGAAGCGGGAAATGGGTCAGCTGTGGTAACCTTATATATTTAATAACCCCTACTCGGAGGCTGGCACACACACGCAGTCATGCACTTGTACTTAACACACCTCCTCACGTCTACCCGTCCCTCACTCCTCCACTCACCCATCCACACTTATGCTTGACTTATGCGACTCCCCTCCCCCCTTCCCTCTTCACCCCCCTCCCAACCTCTTTCTCACTCCCTTTTGCCAGTGAGAGTGGTCTGCCCTGCTTGAATGGGTGCTGCTAAAGATAAACCAGTAGCACGTCGGAGTGTGTTTACATGGCCGAACAAGCCAATGGGAAGAAAGCGGTAGCTGACCGTGTCAGGCCAGCTGTTGTGAATGTTCACATAAGCTTGTGCGTTAACAGACACACACTCACCCACAGCATTAAAGAGAAGAGGAGTCTCATTGTGTGACTCACTGAGATCAACAGTAGCATATTAAGGTGTGTGTTTGTGTGTATATATACACTCACACTTTTGATTGGCAGCTCTAATTCTGTCCATGTGATTTCCTGTACTTATCTAGCTTACACTGTCACAATGTTCCCTGCTTTGTAATCCAGCACACCCGGTACTCTCTTTGATATGTGTGGAGGTATGTGCATGCGTGTGTGTGTGTGTGTGTGTGGCAGAGGGTCTGATGTAAGAGAAAGTGTGTGCACGCTTGTCTCTTTGCCTAACCTCTCCTCTTGTGCAGCTACCATTCATTCGACATCTCATGACTGTTTCTATAGCCTCTTCTCAATTCTCCTTTACACTGTAGACAGAATATTAATTTCATGCTTTGCTGACTATGAAGTTATTGTCAATAAGCACAGGCAGTGTCTTGTGAGGCTACATGAATAACATTATCGACTAGCTGGATCAATATGGGGATCTTGAGACAGGATTTACAGTTGCGAGAGGCTCTTGTCACCCTTCGACCACACTGCCAAATGTCTTCACTTGTGCATCCACAAATCTGACCATGAGTGGGATCGCCTACCACTCCTTCAAATACATGTTTTGAACTTTTTAAAATATATTTTGTGCAGGTCTATAATCCATGCACAGTCTACAAGGACTCATACTTGAGATCAGAATCAAAATCAGCTTTATTCGCCAAGTTTGTACACAAACAAGGAATCTGACTCCGGTTTAACTTTGCTCACTCTGTACAAAAATGGCAAAATAAAAGACTAAGTACTAAATGAGGTAAAAACAATAACAAAAATATAGATGTAAATGTAAACATCCATAAATAAATCAAATCACAGTATTTGCAGTGCATGTGCCAAGTGGCAGGGTTGTTGAGGTAGGTAGTAGTGCAAACATGCATGTTGCATGTTATGGTTATATGACATGTGATAGTAAGTAGTAAAGCTTTTGAACTCAAAAAATATAGCTAGTGTTACCCATAAGCTAATGGTCCAAATCTGATAATAATTAGGCTGTAAATAAGTCTTCTTTTGATTTTGTTTCAGTTTAGTTTTATTTAATTTGATCCCTTGTGGGATGAATAAAGTGAATCTCCATTGCTCAATCAGAAAACCAAGCCAAATAAGGCTGTAGTGGCAACGCACTGAAGTGAGAAAGAGCAGGTTTCAGATTGGATTCATCTTTTCTTCTGTAGCAGTGGTGTTCTGTAGTCTTTAAAGTGTGGATGCAATAATTGAACAGTTCCCTGGATAAGTCGCCAGTTCATCGCAGGGCTGACATATAGAGACAAACAATCACTCACCTATGGGCAATTTAGATTAGCTGAATAACCTATCATGTCTTTGGATTGTGGGAGGAAACCGGAGTACCCGGAGACACAGACACGGGGAGAACATGCAAACTCCACACAGAAAGGTCCCAAGGATCGCCCAGGAATCGAACCTGGGTCCTTCTTGTTGTGAGGCACGAGTGCTAACCACTGCACCACCGTGTCGCCCAATGGGAATTAGAATGTTATTTTATGTTTTTTCTTTTTGTTTGTGCTGCCACACATGCGCACATATACACACACACACAGACTCAAACATACAAATTTAGGATAAAAACTTCAGTATAACATGACAGAGCTATGCAGTAAAACTGGCAACATGTCCAGGGTGTACCCCACCTTAGCCTACAGGTAACTAGGGTGGGCTCTGGCACCACCATGACCCTCATAAAGACTAAGTGGTTCAGAAGATGGATGGATGGATGATGGATGATGGATGGATAAATATCTACCACTGCTATCTACAGTATGTTGCTGATGGATGATGTGGATACTAATATTGGTGCATCCATAATAATGTCAATATGATACCATCTGCTACTGAATATTCAGTTGTGGCCTCATAAGTGATGCAGTGACTATCTGGGACCATTTGTTACATATATAGCATATTGTATACAGTGCTAAAGCTTTAGACTGGGTAATCTAACATGGGTACTGTATGTTTATCACATTCTATCATTTGAATATGAAATTTCCCAGTGAAATACTATATTATGGAGATAGAATGATTAAATGGCACACAGGCTGTATTTTAATGTGTCAGGACCAGCAGCTGATATTAGGCTTCTTAACTGGGAATACTAAGTTTGACAGAAAATAATAGCTGTATAAGTAAAAATTGCCTCCACCTAAACTTTTTATGGATAGTTTGACATCCCTTTGCATGTTTATTTACTAAATACTGTAAATACTTGAGTGTAGTGCTCAGTCATTCAGATTTATTTGTTTAGGTTTTCATTTCAGTTCAACATCTTTACTGAGTTAGTTTCACACATGCATATTGTGTGTCAAATACAGATGCATGTGTAAACAGCCTCTTTTTGAGCACTGATGCTTTTGCATTGTGTAGTTTCTAGACCAGATGAAATGGATGCCAACAAACAAACCAAACAAGATCACAACCTTAAATGTGTGCTGGTCTTTGATTTCAGTTATACTGATCTTGTTAAGCATCATACTTGTAGCTTCCCTCGACATTAATGACTCAGCAGCTGGAGTTCGACTGGTGCTCATTGTCTTAATTAAATTCATACACCGTGAAACTAAAAACATACAAACAATTTCACTCATAACAAAGTTAAAATTGAATCAAACAAGCAGCATCTGTGTTACAATTTTGCATTTCCTTTAGATAATTGTGCAAGGTATTAAATGATTAAATTGTCGCAAATAATTATCTCACTTCGCCTGCCAAGGGTGCGAAATTGATGGTGAGAGGTTGATCCGTTTTCTCACTGCTCACAATCAAATACACATCAAAATACAATACAATTAATGAACATGAAAATAGAAATAAAACCAGAATTACACCGA
>JAQQZY010000001.1:6046522-6059180 GCA_030068375.1 Ostorhinchus rueppellii
CAATCACTCTCACATTCACACCTATGGGCAATTTAGATTAGCCCATTAACCTATCAGTGCATGTCTTTGGATTGCGGAGTACCAGGAGAAAACCCACACAGAGAGGGAGAACATGCAAACTACACACAGAAAGGTCCCAAGGTCCCCCCCGAGAATCGAACCCAGGACCTTCTTGCTGTGAGGCACGAGTGCTAACCACTGCACACGGTAGAAAATATGATAATGAGAAATAAATGACAACTTGTAAGTAGGCATTGTTAAGATGCATGTTAATTAATATGAAATAAACAATAGTAAGGATTCAAGGGAGTTTTTTGTCATTCAATCAGAGAAAGAATTAAACTAGATACTGAGGACCTGTATTAGCCATCACCATAAATAACCAATAAATAATGAATATGTTAAAATCTGCTAAAATCAAGGCTAGTAATACAATAATTAATAAAAAAATTAAAATAAAATATAGGTCTACAATTTGGCTTAAAACGTAGAATAATCCCACTATCTACAGCCCTAACCTAAACATAACACACGTTGAAGTACAGTCCAGAGCAGCAGAACAAAGTGCAACGAGACCCCAAGATGCCAAGCTGAACCTTTTCCTGCATCTTTCTTTTGTTACTCCACAGGTGATTTATTCTCTGAACATGAGGAATGAGGAGCAAGAGGCCACTCTGCAGGCCTTGAACTATGCCCACCATGAGGAGCTCCACCGAGTCCTGATGGAGTCATGTCACGAAGGGGAGGGGTCAGCGCTTCGGATTCGCCTTCTTGAGCTGCAGGAGTCACTCGATGAACAGCAGAGAGCCGGAGCCCAGGTCCGTGTGTGTGTGTCTGGGTGGGCTCTGATGTGTGGGCCGCAGTCAAGGGCATGTTGTGTTGTTGTGATTTAATGTGTAATCTCCCCATGGGAGCAGCAAATCAATGTGACCTGTAAGAGTCATCCTAGCGGAGATTGCAGTTCCAGTTCAAGACCTCATACCTAATTTACATCCGGTGCTCAACAATAAAACACCCAATATTAGTCAGACATACCAACAGTATCAACTTTTATTTTGAAATATCCTCTGCTGCAATGGTGGTCATCTGCAGTATGAATATGAGTATGAGTATTAGTTTGCTATCACACAGGTTTATTACATAGATAGTGTTTTAACAAATGTACCCTTTTTGTGAGGCTGGAAGCATGTACAGCTCCAGAATAAATGAAGACAGACCATGGGGTTCTACGATTTGTGTGTGAGTAAAATTAGATTTAAAAAATAAAAAAATCTTGATACTGCTAAAAATATTTATCCTAAATAAAAGTACTGCCTTATGGTGTATTTAGTTGTATACACAGATAAAAATGTTAAAACAATTCAGTGTTTTCAGACCCACAAACTCATATTCATTTTTTCAGCAGTACAATATACATCAGAAAGAAATCAGAAATCAGTATTTGACAGAATAATCCTAATGTTCAAACTCAGCTTTTATACATCTTATGCTGCTCTTCTTATGCCACTATGCAAAACAGTGAGCACCCCAGCTGTTGACTGTGAATTGTGGACATCCGTTATCTTCGTGATCACAATGACAGACATTTTTAATTGGTCTGGACATTTGAAAGGGTCTTTTGTTCTTGTTTTGTTTCTAGAGTAACATAATATGGCAAATTAAGTTGTTGTGATGTGGCATAAAAATGAACTAAAGGTGTTGACCACAGTGTAAACACTATCAAATGACTATGGAAAAGGCATCAAACAAGATACTTTTTTTTTTTTTAACTAAATTTAAAAAAAAAAAATGTAATTGATTGTTTTTTGACACATCCACAATTAATATATTGCAAAAAGCAAACGAATTTGAAGCAATTACTACAATCTCTATTTAGAGATTTTTCAGTTTTTCTAGAAAGTGAAATTAGATTCATCAGATTGTCCAGCCCTACAGACACACGAGAGATTAACGAAAAATCTTCATTGGACAATATTCTGGGCTTCAGGATTCACTAAATTATTTCATAAGTATGAAAATGATATGAATCATTTACTATGGCCATCCCAGTCACAGATCTTAACTATGGTAGACAGCACTTGATGGGCCCACACCTTACAATTTATGTCAGTTGTCCTTTATTTTGTCATCTCTCTGTATTGTTTATGGTAGTGCAGAAGGCCTTCAGATTTTAATGCTTAACCTTTTGAACAAGTAGGGCTAGGCACAACAAACCCCGCCCCTTGCATGTATTGTAGCTTATTTTGGCTTCGATCCAGCTGAAGTCATCATGTCTATGCATATGCTGGTGTCAGTATATCAGCTGCCTCTGTATATGTGCCGAGTTTGAAGTAAATTGAATCAAAATTGATGTTTTTATAGACATGTGAAATGTCGCCCATTATAAATAAATAGAAGAAAAACAGATTTTAAAAAATCCTTAAAAATTTGAACTGTGACCTACTTTTCCCAAAATGTAATGACGTCTATTTGGGGTCACTGGTAATCTATAAACCCAATTTAGTATGAATTCAAACAATAGTTTTGCTGCAACTGAGATTTGAAATTTCACCCAATCCAAGTAAATGGGCAAAAAAAAGTTTTTAAAAATTAATATTAAAATTTGAATTTTGACCTACTGTTCCCAAAATAATCTCTATTATAAAGTGAGGTGACATATTCCTGTTAAAATCAAGGAAGTGTCCAAGACGTCTCTGGAAGTGAAAAATATTTATTTTAGATGTTTGGATGAACAGAGCTGAATACTGGTTCTACAGTATGTTGCTTTTTCTCTGTTAAAGAACATTTTTAGCTCGAGTCTTTTCTCACTTGAATCTGAGTTGGAAGGACAAGGGGACACTATAGGGTATTGTCCAGATTTTAAAGCTGCCTCAGGCAAATTTATGATTTGTGATGTTGAGCCATATGAATCTGAATTTTCCATCTGTTCTCATCTGTGAAGTGCTGTCTGTGATCGAGAGGGAGGATACTTATTTTTTCATGTTTTGTTTGGCCATTTTCCTTATTGTTTTTTGAAACTGTCACTATTTATTGCACTTAAAGTCGAAAGCCTTTTCATATTCACAGGAGCATTTTCCTTATACTTATGCACATGTGTAAAGTTTTGTTTTAGGTCTGTCACACAGGAAAATTTAGGATTTTTTTTTTCAGTAAAAACATTTTTTTCATCATTATTGACCATTATTATTATTACATATGTTTACAAGCATTTGGAAACGTTAGAGCAGATCCTAAAAAACATGCAAAAAGCTTCAATACAAAACAGGCCGAAGAAACTCCCATATGCAGTAACTATGACTATTAGATCTGGAAAAAGTCATTGAGTTCGTTTTGATGCTCACCTCAGCCTTCTACTGGAAGGGAAAACCTTCTAGGCTGTAAATAAAATTGACTCACTTAGCTTAACGAAATGTGTACTGAAAGATTTCAGGGCGTTTATAAGTAAGCGTAGTGTAACATATTTTATTCTGCGCCTTCAGGTACAGGCAGACTTTGAGTGTTTTCGCATCCAGGCGGAGGAGAAGGAGCGTGAAACTGAGGCAGAATTGAGAAAAGAGTTTGAAGACAAGCTCCAGGCTGCAGAAGAAGAGCTCCAGGAGGCCAAGGCCCAGATCAGTACAGCCCAGGAGGAGAGCCTGAGGTTGGGCAAAGAACTGGAGAAGGCTCAGGAGCAGATCCAGGAGCTGGATGGTAAATGTGAGGAGCTACGGAATGCAGCAGATGAGGATGACAGAAAAAGGAAAGAGGAGCAAAGGCAGCGAGAAGATGAGGAGAAAAGGAAAGAGGAGGAAGACAGACAAACAGAAGAGCGTGAGGACTCAGAGAGAGTAACAGCTCTATTAGAGGAGGTGAAGGCGCTGAAGGAGGAGAGGGATCACGCAGAGGATGAGAAGAGGCGAGCGGTGAAAGGGGAAAGGGATGCATGGGAGCAAAAGATGAACGATCTGAACGAGGAGAAAGAGGAGATGAGGAAGAAGATGGAAGCAGATTGGAGGGAGGAGCGGCGGAGGTGGGAAGAGAGAGAGGAAGAGGAGAAGAAAGGAATGCACAGCGCTTTACGAGAAAGAGTGAAGAGGGCGGAGGCGGAAGTGGAGAGTCACCTGGAGAAGCTGGATGAAAGCAAGAGAAGCATGGTCAAACTGCAGGAGCGAATACAGGTATGCACAGTCATCTGTAATCTGTTCACTCATGCAAATACTAGACTCCAACGCTGTGAACAGGGAGGTGAAGGAAAATTGAAATGTTGCAGAGCTCTGTCTCTGATGTACCCAGCTAATGATCGTCTTGATGGGAAAGGAGGGAGGTAGGAGTGGAAGCGGAGCTAGTCTAACCACACAGTGCCCTCCCTGAGTGCTATTCCCACTGCCAACTATCTGCTAATGAGTAGTTTGAGCAGGACAGATCCACTGCACCACCACCATTACCACCTCACACATGAGCATTAAGAAGCCCTATGAGAGCTGGCACAGAGCTGACATAAGCCCTCGCAGCAGACCATTAAAGGCTCGCAGCTGGGTTAGATAGCTCCCTGACTCACCACATTTCATTCCCCATTTTTTTCCTGTCACCCTCCCTGCCTCTCTTACTTGTGTTCTTTCTCTTCTTCCTACTTATCTGTGTCAAATTTGCTGTCGCCTTCTCTCCCTCTCCCTTTTTCGTTTTCCCCTTGTGCTGTGCTTTTTTCCTCACCTCACATCACTTACTCTCCTTTACTTGCCCCGGTGCCAATTCTCCCTCCCGGACCCATCATGCCTCCCTCCAGGACCTGGAGGAGGAGCTAGAACTGGATCGGAGGCGTGTGTCCGAGGCCGAGGGTGTGGTTAAACGGGCAGAGGAGGAGTTAGCTGTCGCCAAGGAGAGGCTGCTGCTGCAGGAAGATGAGCTGCAGAGCAGAGCAGGTTTGTTCTGCTTCCCTGTCTTTCTGTCTGTGTCTACCTGTCCTCTTGCCTGTTTCTTCTTACCTGTCTGTAGGAGAAAGTTCAGATTGGTTGAACTCAGCTGAGCTCAGTGCATTTCCATTATTCAATCTGACTCAGCGTTAATTAAGTTTGCACCTCACGCCATTATAATATATACAGAAAATGCAACAAACGCACATTATTCATCATCCTCAAAGGCAAGCCATTTCATCAAAGTGTCATTATACCCAGTCAGCAAAAATGCCCTGAATTTTATTTATTGCATGGAAATTATTTTTGTTTCAAGTCCTTACTCATTCAGTATTGGCCAGCTGTAAGTTCACTTTGTGTTTATTATGCATAATCAGTCAATATGCTTGTGCATGTGTGTGTGTTGAATTCACTCTGGTGTTGGTGTTTATTTTCTGTGTGTGTGTGTGTGTGTGTGTGTGTGTGTGTGTGTGTGTGTGTGTGTGTGTGTGTGTGTGTGTGTGTGTGTTTGTTAGAGGAACTCCTGAATCGTGGAGGCTGTGAGGTGTGTGTGTGCACTGAGGTGGACGAACTAAGAAGCCAGGTGAGCCGACTGCAAAGCAGGAACAGGGAGCTGGAGCTACAGAGCAGCGGCAGAAACAGTGACCATGCCCGGCAGATTCGCCAGGTAACACAACCACCGAATAAATTTAAGCTCAATACATGCAGTGATAGAGTACATATACCAAAAATCACATTTAAAAAGCTTCACTGTGGAAGTGTTTGAGATCCTTCTGTTATTTATTGAAATCCATATAATAGCTGAGGTAGCTCTGTGCTTAATATATTTGCAATACATAGTTGTGGAAAATATTACTAGACCATCATAAGTCATCAAAAACAATGGTTATGCAACCAAGTCCTAACTCCGATGTGGATCATGTGACTAAAACAGACAGAAAAGAAAACATGGAATGTCTAAAAGCACTGTTTTTGTCAGTACAATGCCGTAGATATTGATAAAAAAACTGAAGTGATTTTGGTTATTATCAAGAAAACAGGGAAAATGGATAGATATCAGCTCTGAAATTAAACTATTATGAGCTATTCATGTTGTTGTCATTGTATTTGTAAAAACACGTGTACCTTTAGTTTTTATCAGGCTTTAAAATGACCAAGAAATTGAAGAAAACATGAGTGGCCTAATAATTTTTTCTGCTACTGTATGTAAAATAATCATGAAACCCTCTCAGAGATGCTAATCCAGTTCTATACACATAAAAAAATACATTTACTGCACCTCAGTAAATTAATTTAATTGCAGAAAATGGGCAAAAATTTTGGTTGTTCACCATACAGCTGTTAGAGAGTGTCAACACATGTGCACATCCTGACCAGTGACATGAAAATACGAGACAATCTTTCAATGTTGCATCTCTATTTTTCTTCTGGTCCTCATTACATTTCAAATGTAATATCTCAAGATCAGTTTGACAACATGTCAAATGGTCACGTGTCAAATGAATTAATTAGATATTGGTGGCCAGAGGTAAAAGCCCAAGGTGCAAGGAGAATGGATGGCTCTTGTTTAGATAAAAGTTCATAATTTACAATTGAAATATAAAATAAATGTATTTTCCTGGCTTCAGTTTTAAAATAATCTTATTAAAGCATTGCTAAAACATGCTAATGATCCCAGTACCATTTTCTTGTTTTGTAATTTTTCCGGTTCATAGACAAGAGAAGGATATTAATAAATATTTCTATTAAAAAACTTTAATGTATGGTGCAGCAGTTTTCAGTGTTTCTGTAGATTGGCTCACATGTGCTTAATGTTGCTAACCTGTTAAGTATTGCTTTATGTCTACACATTTATAGCATGCTGAGGCCTTATCAAGTTTACGTTCTGAGATGGTGAGAGCCCAGACAGAGGAGCTGCGTCGCATCCAAAAACATGCAGATGATGACAGGGATAAACTGCAGAAGGACATAGAAAAAGAAAGACAAAACCTGCAAAAGGAGAGAGAGCAAGAAAAGGATGAGTTTGAGAAGGAAAGAAACAGACTGCGCAAGGAGAAAGAACAGGAAAGAGATGACCTGCACAGAGAAATTGAAGATGTCAAAGAGCGTCTGAGGAAGGAAAAGGAGGAGGAGTTGGACCGGCAACGCAAAGAGTTAGAAGTGGAGAGGGTTCGCGTTCGGGCGCAGATGGACAAGAATATAGAGCAGGTTGAGGCAGAGAGAGCCAATGTGCAACAGAAGCTGGAGGAGGAGAAGAAGAGACTGGCAGAGAAGGCTGAGGAGGACAAGAAGAGGCTGAAGGAGCAGGTACGCAAGGCGATAGAGGAGGTGATGAGGAGACACGCAGCTGAACTACACAGCGTCCAAGAAGCTCTGAGTTCTGAGAAGAAGACCAACCAAGAGGTCAGCATGAGCATCTGTCTGCATTTGACTGTGTTACACTTTGCTGAAAACATAGATCCATCAGTAGCTTTAGGGCAGTTTACACTCGCACAAAGAGAAAACAGGTTAAGGCACGGAACTGAGTAATGCATCCTCCTAAACTCAGAGTTTAGTAACTGATGTGTATGTTCAGTAGTTATCCTTGAATCTGATATCAGTGTATATACGAGTGCTGACCAATAAATAGGAATTTCCTTATTGTTGGAATATGAACATGTATGAAAAACACACAGCAAAAGGCTGCCTGACGTAAAAAATAACACAAATATATTTTTTTTAATCCACGCTGTGCATCCACACTCAGCATTCACACCATACAGCCAGCTACATGAAGCCCTGCCTACCCTCAGATTAAACATGGTCAGCTTGGTGTTCACTGTGGGTCTAGTTTGTTTATGTACTGCAAGTCATAGTAATGTTATAACACACTGCAGATTTTCCTCGTATTATGCAGGCCTACTTTTCTCCATTTCAGTTTTCCATTTCCAGTTTCAGCACTTTGACGGATGTTGCAGTGAGAGAACAGGCTCTCTAGTGAGGAGAATATATTTTTCTGCTGTGGCAGCTAACTACCATACAGGCGGGTGACAAATTAAAGGAAAAATCCAACATAAAGTGTCTCAGTGAGGTGCCAGAACAGCCTGGATGCACCTTGGCACTGATTCTACAAGCCTGCAAATTCATTTGGTGCTTTGACAATGGTGAGGGAGAGTGCTATCTCAGACGGCTGGAGAAAATTTCTCAGAAGTCCTCACTTTGGTTGAGATCTGGTGACTGTGAAGGTCATAGCTTATGATTCACATAATTTTCATACTCATCACACCCCCTCAGTGAGTCTTCATGTCCTATTACTGTCCTGTAAGAGGCCGCACCCATCAGGATTTTCCTTTAATTTGTCACTCCCTCTGCAGGTTTAATTAGTTTAGTTTCAGCAAGAGTCTTGATTTAATTATTTTGGATACAAGGCTGTATCACTTTGAGTTATGTTTCCTTTCATCCTGTCACACTGCTGCAACACTAATGCGACACTTTTCTCAGTCAGTGTGAAGCACATATGCGTCTGTTCAAGGCCTCACAAATCCATACTACACTTACAAATCAGATGTTGCCAACCTTTTTCTTTTTTCATTTCTTCACTGAGTATGACTCTCTTTTAAGAATAAAAAAAATCTTTCACTCAGTCAAAAAGACTAAAGTTAATGAATATTTTTAATATTCACTCTTAATGCAAAATACTAAAGTCATTTTATCACATAATTGCCTGCCCTTTAAGCTCTGTCATATGCACGTCTTTGTCACTGCTTATTAATTAGGCACAGTGATAAGATGATGACAGCATGGATGTGTTAAAATGACTAAATGTGTGGCTCTCATGATGATTAATGTTGATTAACATTCTTGGAAGGTATGTGCACATTTGGAGGAGGAGAGGAGAACTCATGAGGAGCTGTACAGTGGGCTGGAGAAGGAAAGGGAGGAGCTTAGGACGAAACTCAAAGACACAACCACTGAGGTGAAAGAAAATGTAGATATTATACGTGGAGTAGTAGATTAGATATTACACTGGAAATTGTGGATTAAGTGTTTTGTTTGCTCTTAGATATGTCGTCTGGAGTCGGTAATCCAACAGCAAGAAAAGAAGGAAAGGACAGCTCCTGATGCGCTTCCCACATGCGGACCTCGGTGCTCCCACCTGGAGGAGGAACTCCGTCAGGCCCGGACCCGACAGGCTCGAGTCCAGGAGGAGGCGGACCGGCAGCGGGACAGACAGCAGAGAGAGATAGCTTCCCTGAGAGCAGACAAACACCGACTGGAGGAGAAAGTGCTGGAGCAAAGTCGACTGAATACAGAGAGGAGCCTTTTAGAGCAGAGCCAGCGGCACATGGAGGACCGGATCAGGTAACAGGATGAACACCGACCTGCCAGGACTGCTTAGGCTTCCATTACAAAGTCCTGATTCTGTTTATATCTCCTCCTGCTCCCTTCTCAAAAGATATCAAGGATTGAAGCTGAGGGGCAAATCTTTGAAATCAGTACTCATAACGTACATAATGTACACTGACATGCGTCATATGTAATTTTAGTTTTGTCAGTTCAATTCAGTGTATTTTAGTAGAACATCAATTATTGTGTCCTGTCCTCAGTCAGAGATGCGATGTATCCAGAGGCTTTACTTTATTATGCATATTGAGTAACAGTAATGCACATTAACACTCACATTACTCTAAATGTAAAAAGGATTACCTATCTTATAAAAGGTATGACATAATTCCATCATAATTATTCTAATCCTGTAATATCATAAAGGAGCTCTGCATTTACAAATAGTGAAATAATCAAATTAGTACCATACCTATTTAAGCAAAGACATTTTTTATGAACCTCTTGAAATAAGGTTGAAGCGATGAAAAATAAGGCAATTCACTGAAATAGGAGAGTTGCAAAAAGAAATAAATGGTATTTTTGCATCTAGGTTAACTCTGATGTTCCTCTTTTTGATTTGTGCCTCCAGGGCAGAATGTGAGGATCGTCTCAGAGCAGAGTTCAGGATAGAGATGAATGCTGCTGTTGCTGAGAGTGAACAAAGATGGCAAAACCAAGAGAAGGAGCTGCAGACCCAGATTGAGGAACTACAGGCTGAGCTCAAAGAGCTGCAGTCACAGGTAAACCTCCAACTCCTATGATCTGTACAACACACTGACTTTCATAGCTGATGTCTGACTCCTGACTGAGGATGCTGGAGTTTACTTCACTAATCATATTCTGTTTGAACCACAGTTGTGGGCAACAATCCAAATGTCTACAACCATGTTTTGTCTAATGAGTGCCCCACAACTGCAGCACATGCAGTTAGCTCCAAGGTGATACAGTAAACCAGCATTTAATTAGCCTATATGCATTGACCTACATAGTTCAAAAGTGGAAAAGTAATAATCCATCCTGATGAAGCTGCTTTTGTACATTTGTTGTTTTGTGGCTTTTGACTCATTCTCATCACCAGAGCTGGCCCAAGCCTCCATTGGGCCCTAAGCAAAGTTGGATTTTGGGGCCCTATATTTCATTTTTTCATTTTATTTGCATTTTTTCTCCTCTTCCTCTTTTCAGCCCCAGAAGGATACATCCTTTTTTGTGACATTGTTTTGATTGGAAGTACTCATGAGTTGGATGTGTAGTGTGCACTACACAGCAGGAGGAACACATTATGGTGCAGCAGAGTTTAAACAGAGGCAGGAAGAATCACTAGGCCTACACTAACAGCACCAAAGAAAAGTGTGTTTTTGTACAATAGTAAAAGTTTGACCATAAATCGTCACTCATACATGCAAAAAGTAATTTTTTCCCTTAACTACTCTTTGGGGGTTCCTAGTGGCTGCAGGGCCCTAAGCAGGTGCTTAGTTTGCTTATGCCTTGGGCTGCCTCTGCTCATTGCAACATGATTATGACCAGAGATAATTATTTTCTTTCATGTGTCATCCAAATGCCCATTTGGCAATACTGACAAAAAAAAAAACTTTAATCTTATCTGTGCATTTGTTCTGTTGGTCTAGTAGAACAATTTATGATGCTAATCCGATGGCATTTGTTGTACATTAAGCCCTATGTGTCCGCTATTGTTTCTCCACTCCACTATTTATTAAAGACTGAAAAATGTACAGTAAATTAATTTTCCTGTTGGGGAGATGCTCATTATTGAGTGGGCAGCATGAAGATAGTTTTAGGAAGTGAAAGAAATCCTGATGATGTCTCAGACATTTTATTCTAAACGGAAAATTTGTCCAACCAACTTTTGGGTCTTAAAATGTTGAGCAAGTAGGAAAACATAATGAAATCTGTTAAGTTGCATTATGGGAAATGTGGGATCCAGCAATTTTGAAACTTTTAACCATAGTAGTGAATAACAATTGAGGTAATTTGAATAGTGCTCAGCTCTTAAATCTGTTTCATATATTTCTCTAGTTTTATGAAAGTGCAACAACTAATTGCCTGGCTCATTACACAGATAAGCCTGTTGTGACTGCACAATGAGCTCTGCAGTTATTTGTTTATTTTAGGAAATTCATTCGAGTTCATGAATTCTAAAAAAACATAGTTTCATTTAATTCAGTATTTGCCGCATGTTCATAATTTTAGGATTAATCTTGACACCACTTGGAGCATTGAAGTTCTCACGTTTTGTCTCCAATGCAGATGGAGCAAAAGAAGGCGGGTGCGGGAGATGATTGCCATGGCAACCCTGAGATTGACAGACTAAGAAAGGAGGTCCAAGACACGAAGGAGATAAACAAGAAACTGAGGGAGATGCTGCAGGTACACGCCCATACAAACATAAGATGCACACACACTGGGAAAAGTATTATGTACTCATAGGTTTGCACTGTGATGAATAATTTAGCAGCTTTGATGATAGTGCTGCAGCGAGGAGAGACAATGTCATGTTTTTCTATGCCTGTAGTGTACACATATGGTATATCTATGTGCCTTGGAAACATTTTAGTGTAAAAAAAAAAAACAAAAACAGGCATGTGGGATCTCAAAGCATGCAGGTATTGTAAAAGGTGTGTGTTAATGTGTTGGAGGAGCCCCAAACCCAGCCTTTAGCTGAGGAGAGACACAATCACGCCATGGCACTGCAGGCGTTAGAGAGAAAGGCAAAAGAAGATCTGCTGTCTGAGAGGAACAGACTACAGACACTGCACCACCTGGAGCTAGGTAACATACACCTGCACATGTACACGCAAACACATCCACACATGAGCATTAGCATAAGCGCATGCAGACAGTGACATACACACAGCTGCATGGACAAATGAACAAGTGCACATACAGCGATACACACTGAGATTATAAATTCAACACTGAAGTTGCTATTGCCATGGATACGCTTCACCATGGCAACAGCAGAAGGGTACCTGTACCAGTGGACCAAATTGATTTTGTTTTCTGTATGTATTTTTGTGTGTGCAATATCAGATAAGCAGCGGGCAGAGCTGACCCAGCAGCATACAGAGTGGAGCCGTCAGATGACCCAGAGGCACATGCAGCAGATAGAGGACCTACAGGCTCAACTACAGGCACACACACAGATGATGGCACTGCAACAGGTAACACACTGACAAAGTCCACAAACAGTACAAGTGGAACCCAACCAAGTCAGGGCGTCCATGAATCCTTAAAGAGTCTTAAACGTGATCATCCTTTATTATCGCCTTAATTATCCTTAAAGGTCCCATATTATGCCCCTTTTCAACTTATTAAAATTGTTCTCAAGTGTGTAAAAGACATGTCTGCGACCTGCATTTGTCAAAATGGACTTTGGATCAAATCTT
>JAQQZY010000001.1:6076864-6087544 GCA_030068375.1 Ostorhinchus rueppellii
TACACATATATATATATATACATATACATACACATATATACATACACACACACACACACACACACACACTATTCTGCAGTGCATTTCAAGAAGAAATATAAGGTCATTGGATTCAAATTTTAGACAATTTAACTCCATATTATGAATTTTTCAGGTTTTTCTTGACTGTGGGAGCCCTGTAATAACATACTGTGCATATAAAAAAGTTATATAAATAATATGATGTGAGTGAGTGATTGCAGTGCAGGACATAAGATAGGAAAAATGTCTGACCTATTTCTAGTCTGGACAGAGAGTAGTCGATAATGCGGATGAGTAGTCCTTTGGTTTCCAGGGAGTGTGTTTTTCCGTTCAGAAGGAAGCTGGCCTTCTTCTGCTTGGTTGTTTTGACCAGCACGTTACCCCAGTGGAGGTCCCTGCAGAAAGCAGAGGGGAAAGTTTATGTCACAAGACCCCAACAAATCATCAGCTGCACTGACATGGCATAAGCACCAAATACGTCATGAAGTTGGCTTACATCACAAGTCTGACACCGAATCCCACCTTCAGCACCTGTTGTGGCTGTCACAGTCCCTTTCACTTTCCTTCTGCTTCAACTGGGACTGACCAAAACATTTTACTGAGACTCTGATACTGAATATTAACCCATAAAGACCCAGTGCTACTTTTGTTGGCAGTTCCCAAATATTTTTTTTTCCCTCTATATTTAACATTTTCTGAGTGACTGAACACCATTTACTGTGAAATAATTAGTGGATTTGTCCTGTGGAAATCATATTTTCTAATATTTAATCTAATGGTCATATAGATGTTCATAAAACCTCAGATTAAAGTTGATGGTTATTGTGTCAAAAACAGAGAAAACTGCAGAAAAAGTTACTTTTTCAGTAAAATCTATCATTAACTGAACATTAAACAAGTGTGTCCATCCACTGTCATTTATCAACCTCCATCAGTTTTACTGGTGAATCAATGTCGTAGAAGATGATGTTTTCACTTTAACTACAGAGCTTCTGACTGTCCAAATGGGTCATAGCCAATGACCATGAACAGATGACAAACTGCATTTTACACCAACTTTTTTTTATTATTTTTTTTTACATGTATTGATAGGATTAGGAGACCATCAGGTATTAAACATTTTAGCTCAGCCGATTTTGGTTGGTGGTGGATGTTTGGGTCTTTATGGGTTAAAGAGGCTGATTAATGATAGTGGGAAATAAAATATGCATTGTGTCAAAATTGTATTCACAAACTTCACTGACAGACAGACAACAGACGGTTAGATTTTTATTGCATGTTCTATTAATCTCTGTTTTGCAGGTAAGTGCAAGAACAAACTGGGTTCAGTGATAGGTTTATTAAGCTTTCCCAAATTTTTCCTCTCACCTCAGAAATAAAAACATGAGAATATTACACTGAATGAAGCAATTATGACCTCAAAAATACAAATTAACATCTATTGTTATAGAATTTATTCTATGACATTATATGGTTTTTATTAATGAACCTGTACCTCTATTAAAGCTGACCGTAAACTCAACTGAAAAAGCATAATTCAGTAACATTTCCACAATATCTACTGTTCAATTTCACCCTAAACTGAAGGGTTTATTAATGAGGACTAGTAAATAAATGAAATTATGTCCATAATCATAAAAATGTTGGGTATTTGATCTAATAAATGACCTGACTTGAGGATCATGTCTAAAATGTTTCTCTGGATTTCTTCTTATGCCATATGATATTCAATTTGGTTTTGCATTGGAGGTTTTTAATATACAGTAGCGTGGGAGTGATTGTTGGCAGTTGTTATAAAACTGTTAGACTAAGCTCCTTTTTTGGCTTATACACAGATAAACACAAAAACGCAAAACAGAAAACTGAGACAGCAATTACAAGCTTCGCTTCTGTGACTGAAACTGCTTTTAAAGTCAAGTCTCATCCTGCTCAGAGTACACGAGGCTGATGTGCGCATACTAAATGAGAACACTGTGGACACAAGATGATACAACCCATTTACATCAAACTTGTAGTAAGAGGGGTGTAAAAAAAACCCAGAGGAGGATCATTATGTTAGTTCAGCATGCTGCTTTCAACTTCCAACAAAAAAAGTAGCACAAGTGCACTGGTTTGATAAGGAGGACAGTGAACGCAGCGACAGACCTACTTACACTATGAAGTCTGTATCTGTTCACAGTACCTGTAATTGTACTACAATATATACTGGCTGTCTCAGGGTGACTGTATACATGTGTCAGCGGATGCTACCTGTGTTCAAAGTGAAGCTCCTGCTCGGCAACAGCCAATGCAGCGGTGACCTGATGAAGGATGCTCTTTGCTGCTCCCAAAGACGCCAACTGGATGAAACCAAACACATGGACAAAGTCAAGAGATAGATGGATAGAATAGAAGGACGCATTTGTATTAGCAGAAAAAACATTTTGTGGCCCAATTATTAGACATACAAGCTAAGCATGTGGCACACACTCAGCGTTTTCTCTTGGCAGATGACAGCATCCATATTTGATGTCCTGCTAACGTTTATCTGTAATGACTTCAGAACTTTTATGCATGCAGTTTCACTATTAATTTTTAAGCTCCATTTTACAGCTTACAAGTCTGAAAGTGTAATGAGCAAAAACTAATGTAATGAACAGAGTGCAGATGTAAAATGCTCATGTAATTAGAGTAGTCTTAAAAATTAAAAGATTTTCAATCTTTTACTTTCAGGAAAAGCGAAAAGAAACTTGACATTATTTATGCGCTGAACTTTCATTTTGGATTTGTGTAGATTTTTGTAAAAACAATAGGGTGAATCAGTCAGTAATATGATTAATGAATATTCAACATCACTGCAAAAATCCTGCATGGCAAAGCAGAGGTATGTGCATTCTTCATTCTAATGTGGCATGCCTACCGTTCCATTACTGTTCTCTAGGTCGCTGCCTCCAAACTCAAACTCCAGGATTATAAACAATTGCTCGTTCTCAAAGAAATCTAAGCAGAGAAAAAAAGATCGAGTGAAACAACACAATCTTCTGTCTGCTGGTTAAATCAGACTGTGTGCTAAATGTTGGGTTAAAATGTCATTTTGCTTTTGGACATTTTAGAACAGGGGTGTCTATTGGGGTACATATTAAAAATCAAGGGTGTCAAAATCATTTTAGTTTGGGGGCTCAATTTGATCTCAAGTGGATTGGACCAGTAAAATACTATCCTAATAAGCTATAAATAATGACCCCTCCAAATTTTTCAGTTTTAGTGTAAAATAAAAGTTAAATTCCATGGAAATCTTTACATTTACAAACTATCGATTCCACAAAAAATTTGAATAACGTGAATAAATATGAACAACCTGAAATATCTTAAGAGAAGTATAAGTTTAACACATTATGCCTGTTATTGAATGTTTTGTGTATTTTTTTTTTATTTTTTATTTGTGATGCACATGTCCAAATGATAAAATGGGATGTAATATTGTTAAAATTGCACTTATTTTTCTTGAAAAATTTCAGGTTGTTGATGCTATTCACATTATTTTAAAGGATAGTTTGTAGATGTAAACATTTTCAAAATGTGATTTTACTTCTTTCACTCTAAAACATACATAAAAGTCTGGAGTTGATATTTGGCGATTATGTTGTAACTTTACTAGTCTCACCTATTTGAGATCATATTAGGCTGTGTGGCCCCTGAATTAAAATGAGCTTGACACCTTTGTTTTAGAAAATGAAGTGGTACAAAATAAACAAGTTAAATTCCATGACATGATGTCCTACATGTCCTATTAAACAGGGAACAGAATGTCCAATACGAGATGAATTGAGTCTGTTTTCTCTAACTGACCTGGTCTGTCATTCTCAGAGCCTTTTTGTTGGTCAAAAGTGTCCCAAGCATTCAGGAAATCTGATGGGTAGCAGCCTCTAACACAGTGGAGACTAGAAAAGGAACAAGAGGAAAACAACACGTTCATACATATATAAAAACACTTAAAAATACTGAGACAAGAGCAGAAAATAAGGACAAGACAGAGTACTTACTCATTGAGGCCAATAAAGCCACAAGTCTGATTCTGCTGCTTATCTTTCAGGCTGCTCAGCTCCCTGATAGAAATTCAAACAGTGATGTTAACAATGGCCATCTGGTACACCAACACAACACATTGCAGACTTTGATGTCTCAGCTCATGCAGAACTGCACTTGTGTGGTTTTCTTGGCTCATCATAAGATTCCACCAACTGAAACAATAAGACTACTTGAAAATATCAGAATTAGTTCTTAGTTGTCACCACTCAGTGTCAGTTTGTTGCCAAAGACTCATAGAGCTCCAGATAAAAAAAAAAAAAAAAAAGGAAGAGACCCGTCCAAATATTCAGGCCTGATTGTCAGTGAAAACCTCTGGTAGATTACAACGGATGGCCAAAAGCTGTCAAACAAAACAGATCTGCTGGTACATTTGCACTAGGAGTGGTATAAAGTACAAACAGCAGCAGAAAAAGCAGAACATTCTATGACTTCCCACTACTGGAAAATATGAAAAGGCCTTTTGGAGAAGATACTGCAAACAGCTGATCAGTCAACTAAATTAACTGGCTGCTATATCATATCAGTCAAAAAGGCCCCACCAGTTTGCCTATGTGTATGTACGCTTTTGCAAAAAAAAATAAAAAAAAAAGTAAACACCTTAAGCAATAGGAAAAAAATGTTAGGAAGTTTTTTGAAATTATCCATTTCCATATACATTTACCAATGTCAAATTTCAGTATGTACGTTAATATATTGATGAAAATGCACCAAATGTCAACACATTGTGGAGCACATGGCAAAATTAATAAAAGACAATTCAAAATCAGTGTTGATTACTGAAGTGATCTGAAGATTTACCTTTTGCAAATTTCCCCCTGCGGGACCAATAAAGGAATATGTTACCTCATCTCTTCATTTATCTTTTGGATTATTCAATGTCTAAAAAAAAATACCTCTTTCTAATGTTGACCTAAACAAATAAATGCTTTAAATGACAACATTAATGCTAATTTTAGTAATTTTACACAATTGTACATCAGTATATTACAAATCAGTGTACTGCTTACTTTGAGATAATAATCTCATGGAGAATCTCTCCAAAAGTCTTCTGATCCTCTCCATTCACCTTCTCACTCCCCTCTACTGGAATAATCTGCCATAACAACATATTTTACTGCACAACAGACACGCAGCAGTAAAAACTGTGACAAAAATCAAACTCTTACAAGTAGGCAAAAATTTCTGTCAAACACCAATACAGTCTATTCAGACATTTCTAGATTCTCTTTGAGGAGGTACAGTGTTGGGAAATATGTGTTAATCTATTTGGGAGCATAAGATACATACTTTGAGTGCAACAATGTCTCCTGAGGAGTTAGTGGTGGAGAAGACTTCACCAAAAGTTCCCTCCCCAATCTTTACACACTGTTTCATACATGGTGGGAGAATACACTCCTCCCACGGCAGAGGACCCTGCTGGCCACACTCAGCATAAACCTTCTCGGCATCCGACAGACCTTCATCCTCACACACAACCTGTAGAGGCAGACAGAGGTTAAACAGGAATGTTCACTATCAATTACACTATGTGTATCTGCAGAAATGTATGCGTCTGCATGTTTGTTTTCCAGGGTCTATAGTGGACATTCTTCTTTTGCACTATTCAGAGGTCCTCTAGTGGATCACATGGATTTTCATTTTAGCTGCTATCAGCAATCATTTTAGGCCTTATGTCATTTTTTCTGCATGCATTAGCTAATAATAGCTAATTAATAATAATAATAATAATAATAATAATAATAATAATAATAATAATAATAGATTAGATTTTATAGCGCTTTTCAAGCCACCCAAAGCACATTACAATATTGATCAATTTTTCATTCACTCTCACATTCACACTCTAGTAGTGGTAAACTACATTACGTTATTTAAACCTCCTTAGCGTCAAAATATCAAACATACTTGATGACAGTTAACGTCACTGGCTCAGGAGCAATTTTAATAATTGAAGACCAGTCCTGTCATAAAGCATTTGGCCGTTTGTCTTCAATAAGTAGTCAAAAAGCACTCATTCAGTGGAGCAGATTCCTACTGTACCTCAGAGTTGTTGCTCAGCAGCTGCGACTGGAATTGTTTGGGGAGTGGTGTACGACGGGGGGTTGCGAAAAGGTCCTGGCTGAGATCCATAAGCCCAATCCTTTCTGTAGAGGCAGCAGCTGACAGATGTAAACTCCTTGGAGTGTGTATTACTAAGGAGGTGGAATGGGAGAAAAGGCGATTATGAAATAAAAATCACTGAGATATATATTATGTATTTATTTAATCCCAAAGATTTCACCAAAAGGCAGATTACAGCTCAGGAGTGTGTATACATTACCCCTGCCTTTACGATGAACAGAAAGGGCAGCTTTGAGGCGACTCCATGTGTGTGTGTTGGGTGTGAGGTCAGCCAACAGTGAAGACAGGTTCAGATTGCTTCCTTTCACAGGGGTTGAGAATTTCATGGATGATCCAACTTGTTCCTACAAACAGAATGGAAAACAAGATGCTCCAGGCTGCCAGTTGTTGATAGGAAATTCTTCCTCCTACTGTCATCCATACAGTCTACTTTTATCTACTGCAAAGACATAATGTGTGTATTCTAAGTGAAGTTGTTTATGTGGAGCAGACTGCTCTGGGGCTTGATGTCGGTGACGCTTGAAATGTGAATGAACAACAATTTTGGATTATGACAGGCATTTTTTTGTTTTGTCAACATTCATGGAACCTTAATGCTTTTGTAACCAAATCTTTAAAGAGTTGAGAAGTTTCTCACTCAAGGCGCTGCAGGCTTGAAATCAGGCACTACAAGTGGTGTTGTCAAGATTGAGCTCATTGAACTTACACATATTAGATGAACGTTAACATCAACAGTAAAAGGTTTATAGTATTACTTGTAGAACTAGTGGTTTTTTTGGTTTTTTTTAATGACGGGGGGGTTGTACTCTGATAAATTCGGACTGGGCAGCACAGTATGCATTATTTGTTAATGGTTCCATCTTACTTTAGTAGCTTTATGACCATTTAAATAACATAATACACACTAAAAAATAAGAGTAACCAGATAATTACATTTCAGACCATAACCATTTTCAAGGAGCTTCCAAAGGCCAAATTCCTTGCTTTGTTGCCAAATTATTTACCTGGTAAAATTACCTGGACATCAGTTCCATCAGTTTTGTCTCTGTTACCACTGTGTCCATTTATGTTTTAAGTTCTTATTTCACTTTTTCCATTTTCTTATTTCATTTTTAGTTTTAGCAATTTTATATCCACTCTATTCTTATTTTATGACGTATTATTATTTTTTTATTTATATTGTTGCACATGAGGAGTAGCACTCCAAATTTCATTGCATACAGTGACAATAAAGGGTATTCTGTTGTTCTCACCCTTGGCTGCCTGTCCTGTGTGGAGATCAGCTCATTGATGCTGCAGTCCACAGTCTTGGTAGCTCCTCGCTGTGCAGTCCTGCCCCTGACAACATCTTTGTTTTTCCAGCGACTCACACTCAGACCGCTAATGCAGGCCTTTCTGGTGGTTCCTGGTCGGTCTGTGGACATACTCCTCCTTTTCTTCTCTTTGGGACCGAGAGACATCTTTTTTATTTGATGGGGATGAAAGTCATCTGAGCTTTTTGATAGGTCTTCATCTAAAGAAGTCTTGTCCTCAGAAGTGGTCGGGCTCCTCTTTATCTTAGATGTGTTTTTGCTACAGTCATTAGTGGTAGCTGTGCAGTCATTTTCATTCTTTGTCTGGTCATCACTAACCGAGTCTGACATACCTGCAGGTGGTTTTACTGAGGTGTCTCTCAACTGCAAAATGTCATTTAATTCCATCAGAGACATTCTCTTTATCTCAACACTGAGCCTGTCATTCATACATTTCTCACTCAACCTCTTTTCAAGCACCACGACCTCATCTCCACCCTCTGCCTCATTTGACAATATCTGGGATGCTGCTCTGCTATGATTACTCGACTGTCTAACAGGTGTGTGGTCATTTTCAGACTTGCCTGTTTCTGGTTTAAGAGATTTATCACAAGTCAAAGCTGCATCTTTGGGCTGCATGAACCCTTTAAGCTGCACTTGTGGCAGTTTTTTGAGGTTAATTGTGCATTTCGTAGTTAGACACTTCTTCGTGGCTGAGGCCACCTCTTCAGCATGTGGGCCAGTAAACAGTGCTTGTACAGGAAAATAGCTGTCAGCAGGTAATTGCATGTCAGCGATAAAGTCAGCGCCGCTATCTGTGTGGCAGGTAGATTCACTATAAAGTCCTGATGTCTCCATGGATTCTTTTGTAGACATATTTTCAGCTGACTGTTTACAATCATCTGACAACAAAAGGCCAGTGCTTTGTCCGTCAGTCAACTCATCATGTACAGGAGACTCAGAACAAGTACCTGAATGTAAATTATCATCACTGTTAACTACAATGACCGATGGCTCTGAAGGCTGCAGAAGCTCAATGGTGTGACCTGAACTAACAGATGGTGGATCTTGTTTTGTTTGTGGGCTGCAGATTGGGCTTAAACTTCCCAAACAGGATGAATAGGTTGTTTGACTGCAAAGCTGAGTTACAGTGAGGAACTCTAATCTTTCCAGCTGTACAGTACAATGCTGGGTCAAGCATTTCTCCTTCAGAAGCTCTATCAGCCACTCTAGCCCTCCTGTTGTTGACATAAAGTGACTGCTGCTGTCACTCCCTGTGGATAGCAGACTTTGACGTGGCAATTCCCAACCTTTCCGAGGTTGTAGGCCTTCCTCATGGCTTTTGGGTGCTTCACTACTGTTGCTTCTTTCATCTGTGCTCTTCATTTCCATCAATAAATTGGCAGATTGTTCTTCATGATGATGCAGGCCCAACTCTTTATGTAGTTTGCTTAACTTCTTTTTTTCATTAGAAGAGGTCACTACTGCTTGTACAGAATGCGGTGGGGAGAACGACTGCGTCAGTGAATCCAGATCTTCTTGGAAAGTGCCGTGAGGTGCAATGCAGCTTACAGATATGGATGGAGAGGTGGAGGACTGATCATTACTGGGAAACTGTGTAAGACGTGGCCTTTTCCTAAGAGAGACTGCTGAGGGTGTAGAACAAAAGATGGGCTTACGAGAACATGGTCCCAGGCTGTGGTCTGTTGACTCGTTGAGAGATATTTCTCGCAAAGGAACACTGGCCAAGCTGGCAGTCCCTACAGCATTGATGGAGTTCTCTCGACTTGACATCAGATAGGAATGCACCTTTCGCCTGGATAGACGAACAACCCCACTGCTAGCAAAAGTACCTCCCCCTGAAGTGAAATCATCTGAAGAGTTCAATACACTGACAGTTGCTTTTGGTAATCTGGGTTTGGTGGAAATTGCACATCTTCGACGGGTTACAAATCGGCCCACAGAAGGAACACGAACACTGAAAGGAAAAGTAGAAAATTACCATCCACTTAACACCGACTTTCCAAACCCTTTCAGTCTGAGATCCAAAACATAAATCCGCTGTCTCCTCAGGATCTAAATTCATAAAAACACATCAGGAATGGCCAGATGATCTACATTTTAAACTGAAGTCTTTAACTGCAAAAACATTTTTGTTCACATATTCAGGTCCAGGTACAAAAAAAAAAAGGAAAAAAAAAAAGCGCAATTTCATTTGAGCTCACTATCATTATTTGAATTTGGGAGATTAATGAATTTCTTGTAGGACTGTCACATTTACTCTAATCCAATTAAAATGAAACTACAAAACATTTTGGGTCCTGACCATATGTTGGTGAAAAAGAGACTTTCATTAATCAGACACTCTTCTTATTGACAAATGAATACTTGGTTTGTGTCGCTTTGAATTTTACTTCTGTGGCACTTTGCAGCAAATATCATATCCTTTTCACTCTCACTGGTGATGACCTTCTGGTCTTTCTGCTCTTTAAAGACTCCAGACATGAGCCTATTTCCCCTGCTAATAAAAGCAAATATGATCAACTAAGAAATGCTGTCAAACTCAAAACTTCTCAGCAAGTGAAAGAAATAATTGTCAGTAAACCTGCTTGGGAACAGGTGTAAAAATGTTTTTTAAAAAAAGCCAATGCACTCTCGATATTGAGCAAAATATGTATATTATGCTTTGTAGATATTTAGTAAGAATATATTAATGAATTACTCTTTTCAGACATTATACTGCCACAGGGTACAAAGCAAATACTCGATGTGCCGTTACGAGGATTGGATTTAGGCTGAGACACTGTTGTACTATTTAGGAAAAACTCAACATCTGCCCAAGGCTCTCAACTCACAGAAGAGCAATAAGTTAGGTCAATCCCTATTAAAGCCAATTAATTAAAATAAGACAATGACTATTATCAGAGTTAATTTCTTCCCAAGTGTTTCCCTCATTTTAGAGAAAAAACACTGTTTTCTTCATTCATTCATTTTCTATCACTAGGGTCACGGGGGTTGCATGGAGCCTATCCCAGCTATTTAAGAGCGAAGGCGTGGCCAGTTCATCGCAGGGCTGACATGTGGAGACGAACAATTACTCTCACACTGCAAAAAATAGGGGTCTACAAACAAGAAAAAAAAGCTTTAAGTAAGGGGAAATGTACTCAAAAGAAGTGAA
>JAQQZY010000001.1:6110287-6120804 GCA_030068375.1 Ostorhinchus rueppellii
ACACACACACACACACACACACACACACACACACACACACACACACACACACACACACACACACACACATACATACTGAGAGAGAACTGTGTCATTCATGTCTGGACTTCCTTGTCGTCATGGATGTCCTGTCACATCTCAGCTATATATAGGAAACCCTGTCTCCCCAGTGCGTCTGCCCCTCGTTCTGGGTTCTGCTTTGAGTGTGTGTCTATGTGCATGAATGTGTGTTCTCAGTTAAAAAGGACGTTTTTTAAAATAGATGTCTATGAAAAGTACACAATTCATTCATGCCACTTTAATTTCGATGCCCCCTTAAAATAATTGCCAACGTCATTTTTTTCAGGAAACGCAAAAAAAAATTAACCATTTATTTCATATATGATATTTACTAAGAATTTTAACCAAAACAGTTTTAACAACAGATGCCTATTGACATACAAACAACAAGGTCATTCAGACAGTCAGAGAATTAAATGACTTATGATTTTCGAACATGCCAAAATGACTTCAGCAATTATTTTAAGAGGATGACTATTTCATATTCCCATACCCACTAATACATAACTGGTGTAATGGTCAGTGATGAAAGTAAACGGTGGACATCTACTACTGTGCAAAGTCTTAGGCCAACATTAGGTTTGTTGGTTTAGTAAAGTTCTAATCATTACACATATACATTTCTCAGTCTCTGAATTAATGTAGACATATGTGACATATGTACAACAGTAAAAACAAAACTTTCAAGGAAAAAACAGCCTCTATAAACCAAAGTCATAGTATTTAGTGTGACCTCCCTTTGCACTTAACATGACTTTATCCCTTTTCTGTGGATAGTTTGAGATTCATTGCCTTAATTTTCTGATGTTTTATACTAGGTTTTATTCAACATATGTCAGATGTTTCTGTTTGTGTTGCTTCCTGTCATGGGGTCAGGGGTCACACTAAATAATGACTTTAACCTTTAGACCCCATTTAGTTCAGGTTTTTATGTGTGTCTTATAAAGTTGTACACATGTCTCCTGTATTGGCTTCTATCTAAAGAAAAGAGAATGATAAATAACTAGAAAAGCACTCGGAGAGCACAGACCTCCACCAAGGTAGTGTTTGTACTTTTTTTTTTTTTTTTTTTTAAGTAATGTTTGTACTTTCCTCCACGAGATGGCGCTGAATGACCTCATATGCAGATCAGTGCCGACATGCCCTATCTCACAATGATAAAGAATCCTTTAAAAAAATTCCTGGATCCAGACGGTGATCCGGATCGCCTCCAAAATTTAATCATCTCTTCCTTGACTCAGAGCGGACATATCCTGAAAATTTCATCAAAATCTGTCCATAAATTTTTGAGTTGTTTTTCCAAAAAAACAAACAAACAAACAAACAAACCCACAAACCAAATCTGACAACAATTTCGTACATCAAATGCTGATCACACCATGACATTTGTGAGATCTTTGTATGTGGCCCAGTGTGTTAAAACTGATGTGTGTTTGTTGGAGCATTTTAATGAACGGTAGCAATTGAATTTTTCAGATACTGATGTTGTTGGTGAAATGGCAATTGTCATTTGAAAATGCAGACAGCTGGAATGAATTAACATTTATTCTGTGACCCAAACAAACCACAAGTCATTTTCTGGTTTGTATAGGCTACTCTCGACCCACAGGTATTAACACTCCGCCAAAGTGTTATTTCTCAATCGAGGCACATCACACTGTGAAAAGATGCAATTCAAAAAGAGTAAAGAAGAGGTCAGTCATTTTCAGAATGGCAGCAGCGGAATGGAAAAGACTGACAGGTTGGTGATGGTGAATAGTAGCCAAAATCTTTAATGTTTGGAAGCTTATCAGTTGAGATGTTTTTCCTTTTGTCCCATGGGATTTGGAGTCGGTAATAGTAGACACAGTTTAAATAGGAAAGGAGCCCTCAGCAGTCTCATTTGGAGTTGAGAACCTCAACAGCAATGAACTAGTGATGGGCGATTCATTTAAGTTAATGAGTTGAATCGATTCGTAAACACAACTTAATCGATTCAGCAGCACTTTACTAATATTTTGTTTATCATCACATAGACGAGTCAGAAGAATCATTCATTCAGTCAATAGGGAAGTGCTGTGTGACGCACCGTGCAGCAGGTGGTCTGCATGGCAAGATCTCTGATTGTATCATGAGACTAGTTGCCAGCAACGGATGGACCGAGCTGAGGTGGTGGACTGCTGAATGAAAGAGTGGCCAAGTAGCGCTGAGTTGCTGAATTGTTTGTGAATTGTTCACGAATCGATGACTCGCTAAATCATCGCGCAAATTGTTAAGTCTATTGAATCGCTGAGTGAGACAAGATACCCCTACTGTAAGAAGACAGAATAGAAAGAAAGCACACTAATGGATGTATAGATAAAAGCATACTAAGTACAATTAATTATTGACAAACTAGTACTACATTGATGGACTAGTGGAAACCTTTATTAAGTTTTGTATTCATGGATGGATAGAACAGAGAAATATTAAGGGTTAGACCTATTGCTACTTCTGCTTGTCAAGTGGTGTAGTGGGTTAAGCATACATTTGGCAATTTGCCACCACCAGTTCACAACCAAAGCCCATTAGACGATTTTTTATTTTATTTAATTTTTTTATTGGTGAATCAAATGAATCTATTCGGAATCGATTCACAACAGATGAGCAAACCAAAAAAATCGAGTAAGTAAAAAGAATCAGACTTTCCATCACTACAATGAACGGCATATTTTTGTAAGATTTCTTTAACATTCCCGTGATTATGCTTCATAGACACACATTCAGTTTTCTGTGTAGACCACCAGAAGAGAAAGGAAATTGATTTTAACGACTCCAATATAGGTCAAATAAATTTGCTGTTTTCATTTTTGTGCAATTTGTTCCATCCTATATTTAGCATTTTGATTGAATATGTGTGTCTAAGTGGCTCTGGTCGACTTGTTATTCTCTGGTTCTGGTCTTGGCTCAACTTGTTGCCATCGTGTCCAGGAAAGCGCTGTGGTCTCGAGCAAAGTCGTGTTCCACAGCGAGCGCAGACTTTGAAGGCTGGAATGGGACGTCCCTCCGCTCAGTGTGTTTAGCTCGGTGTCAGTGTGTCTTTGGTGTGCTCTTTCTTCCCTCCCTCAATCTCCCCTCACCCACAGGAAAAGAGGGGCTGGGTGAAGTGGGTAGGAAGTGGGGGAGAAGGGATATCTGGGAATGTGGGAGGGCTTTTAGTACAGTCTCTCCCAAGTTTCCCAAATCCAGGAAATCTTCTCTTGGCTTTTGTTTTAGAAATGTTTCTTTTCCATATCACATGAATGTGTGTGGTTTAAGATTTCTGTGTGTTATGAAACTCTTTAACCCCTGTCATCCCAAGCAGCATTTCAGTTTATTCAGAATATTTACTGTGCTGTTAGTAAATTTACCCATCAAAATCAGTGACGTTTTGATATATTTGCTTTAAATTGCTTTTGTGCTGTCTGTGACACTTCATTCTAGTATAAGTAAGCGCTGTATTCAGGGTCAATGAGTGGCTCGTGTAAATGTCCATCATTAACCTTAATTAAGGTGTGTGTTTGGGTGCTGCCTTGGTTGAACAGTTTCAACCTTTTTTGCCCCCCAGTTGCCATGAACCACCCACCTCAAACAGAGTCATGCCTTAAATTCTTTGGCACACCCTGAAAATTCCTCACTGCTATCCATTCTTCTGTGGTCATTTTCTTTTTTCACTCTCCTGTCTGTGGAAACCACAGCAGCAGAAAATGACCACTTTATGTATGTAGACAGTACATTCATATATACATGGACGCTCCGTTAGTGTTGAGGTGTAATTAAAAACTGGGCTATAAGTGGAATTATAGTGGAGCTATTTCAGTCTGTCCTTCACACTCTCTATACACTGCTGCTGCAAGGACAATGTATGGCCCTGGGAACATACTAAACCCACAGAGCTCCTTCTAAAGCCTGCTCCAGTGTGTTTTTGTGTGCTTGTGTGTGTTTGTCTGTACACAAGATTGTTTGTTTAGGCTGCAGTCTCAGTCAGAGGTACTTTGTCTCTGTTATTTCCCGTTATTGAGAACACAAGGACACGCATACAGTGTTTCCATGTCTTGTGAAGTTACATTGACAAAATTTCACTGTTTGCAAAGCTACTTTTTCACTCTCTTTGCTGTTTTGTTCTTACGTTATACAATCCGATTAGAGAAATATATATTAAATACAAAAGTTGAAGGCCAGAAATATGTGGATTACACAGAGACATTCAACTTGACACAGAACTTAAATGAGTGAGAATTATTATTATTTTTTTTAGAAATGGAATTACACATTTTCAAACATGTCCCTGTGCTCTACATAAACTGTAAATGCTCTGCTTGGGTCTGAATTCTTCATCAATCCAACTCCACAGGTCCATCTTAAACCCTATTTCTGAGTAATGACACCAGAAAGGTGGTTTGGAGAGCTGGCCCTTTAAATGCAAATGAGCCACTCCTCACCCCACCCCCTCCAGGTTGTTGGCTGTGCTGGTCTGTCCCGTTCAACCAACAACTGAACATTTTAAGTAATCAGCTCAAAGTTTGGACATATTTTCAGTATGGACTACAACCGCTGCTGCTGACAAACAGTTATGTCGTACTCGGAGAATTGTTGCCAGAAGTTTTGACCTTATTTGGGGAAATGTTGTGGTGTAAGTAGTTATAGATGCAACAAATTGAGCAGGAATTGAAACAGGTTGTAGAAATCCACTCGATTTTTGCTGAAATTAAGGAAATTAAGATAGCTCTGCAGCACCTGGTGGGTTCAAATTCAAACTTTATGAACTATTAGGGTCCAAATACACAAATAAATGAACCAAAGACTAATAAAAGTGAGTTTAGCAAAATATGAGCCCTCTAAATTAAATAAGATATTTCCTCATATTGTTTAATGTTTCCCTTAAGGTAAAGCCTGTATTTCCATTCCATATTCATGTGCTTTTGTTAGAACTTAGCCATGTATGTAAGGGTTTCCAGACATACGCAATTGAAAAGTTCTCTCATTTACACTGTCCAAGATAGAGTATATACACTTTTCCAGCATACAGTACTATGCATCAGTAGTTTTATGTTATATTTTGTACATGATCACAATAGCACATAGCAAAAACATATTCTTTATAATAAACAAGAAAATAGATGGAAATATTGTGGACAGCAGTAAAATCAGTAAATATCTAAACTACATGGCTTCCACTAGAAATACTCAATATTTAGTGGGATCTCTGTTCCCATGACAAGATATTGTCAAACCAATAAGAAACACTAAAAATGTGTTGAATGAAGCCTGGTGTAAAACACAATAAGACTAATAATGTCTACACAGAAGAGTTCAAGACTTCTTAAATACAAGGGCAGGTCACACAAAACAGTGGATACTTTTTTTCAATTCTTGTTTTTAACCCTTAAAGACCCACACAGCCACTATCCACCAAAACCATCTACTGAACTAACATTTTTAATACCTCTTCATCCACTAATCTAATCAATACATGTAAATAATTGGTGTAGAATGCAGTTTGTCGTCTTTTCGTGGTTAACAGATATGACCCACTCGGACGTTCGGTGGAAATATTGTCATCCTCTACATTGTAGAGGATGACAGTAGAGTCTGTATCATACAATATCATCACTCTTTGGGAGAGGACTTTCCTGGAGTGAGGATATTACTGCGCCAACATTGAAGTTCTCCCAAGTGTAATTCCCCCATACAATATAGTTATCCATTTTATCCATGTAGAAAATCACTACGTTTTATTTTGTGTAACCATACTTGGATCATGTAGCTACTCCCATAATCGTATTTAAATAGGGAAAACATGGAAGTGCTTGGTTGCTTCAATCCTCACGTCTGTTTGGACCCGAAGGAAATAATGAGCAATGCTAAGTGCTAACAAAGTTGCACCGTGCGCCAGGGCAACTGAGTGCACACACAAAAATAAGAGAGGTTTGTATCAACTCGTATAAGATCAGGGAAGAACATAGTTCAGTATGGAAAACCAGTGGTGTGTTTCTTTAGATAAATATAAAGAAAAGTTAATTTGGGAACTATCACAAAATTAGCACTGGGTCTTTATGGGTTAATGACACTACATTTCAGTTTTTGTTAGTGACAAATGCGTATGTATATTATAATTTGTCATTATATTCTTACTGAAACAAGAAACCTACTGTACTTATGGCCAAAAGTGTTTTCACAGTTCTGTAGTAAATTAACTCTCATGGCTTGAAGAAGAGTAATGTCCAAATGTTTTTAGTCTGTTCATTATGGTGATCTGTATTTCATCTCAGTAAGAGACTTAAATCCCCATGAAGGCCTGTATAAACCACATGTATGTCTCCACAATGTGAGGAATACACAGTTTCCTCACACCGGGCCTCCATGCTGTTTTGCCCTTCCGTTGTTATTTTGAAGATGGCTATTGTTTCCCTGCCTGTTTCCTCCTCCTTTCATTGAACACGCAAACACAGACGGTGCCTGAAATCAGGATGATCTATCTTGCTGCTTGTAGTGCACCAGACTGGACCAGTCATCCGCCATCTGTTAGCCATGTGTGACTGATTGATGTGTATGATTTGTGATAGTCCACAGACTCTGTAGTCCCTTTAATTTATCATATATTTGCTAGTAGTCACTTCAGAATATTTAATTATGACTCCCTCTATACTATTGATAGAAAGAATCAAGATAAATATATGTAGGTAATACCTAAAAAATAAAGTGTATATTTATTGTTTTGGAGAAATATGAGAGGGAAAAAAAAAAAAAAAGGAAATCAGACCTGATATGAAGTAACATGGAAAACAAAACAAGGAAAAAATTATTAGACAGCAAAATTAAACTTTTTCAGACTTGATTTTCCCAATGTTTTTCATTACATCAATGAATGTGGAATCTTTCATCTTTATGTCCAAGTTTAAAGCCTGTGTTTTGGTCTCTAGCGGAAGCATTAAACACATGGTTATATATGAGTTAAAGACAACACTTTCCAACCAGAAATAGACAGAACATGGATGTAGTAATAAAGCTACATTTATGAGTACAATTAGGTAAAGGAATAGAGTATTGATGCATTGTTTAAGTGTTTTATTGGACATTTTTAACATAATTAACCAAAAGATTAAAGATAAAAATCGTACGATGATGATCATTATTCTGTTATTTACAAATAGCTCACGTCTGATAATTTATCCTGAAAGAAAGCTGCGTCACCTTTTTCTAATAACAACATTTTTAACATGTAATAAATCTACAGTGGATGTTAAATGTGATCGTCAAGGAACATAAAGCAACACAGCGTCTGCAGTGTTCACAGGGGACTGTAAAATGAAAGTTAATACAGAAACCAGTGTAGTTGACGTTCTTTCATTTAAGTTTTGGTCATGATTCTGACAGCATCATTTGAAGCATCTGAAGAGTGCATTAACGTAGATTAGAATGTGCTAAAAGTTCAGATAGTGTAAGAATTCTGGATGGCAGTCTTCCTGTGGTTCTTATGTTGGCGTATGTTTGCAGTGGTGCTACTTCCCTGCCTTGTAGTGGAAGTAGTGTGCAGCACAATGTAAAGCGCCTGGCCTACGCTGCAGCCAATGAAAATAAAGCCAAGAAAGATCTGGGAAGATTGCCTGCTATTGTGCAGCTGGCTTACACGTTCACGTCCTGATCCAAAAGTCAGAAAAACACCCGGTTGCTTTTTCAATTCTGCATGCCTTGCCTTGTTGACACAAATCCATCCATTTTGTTTTCTATTGCCTGGCCTCTAACTGCGACAGTTTTGCTTTCTTGTCGGTCTTTTTTTGGTAACAGATGGGGTTTCTCACACACAGAGGTGGAGTAGAGAAGAGGAGGGAATGAGTGGCAGTAAATCAGTGTTGTAGAGAGAAACGGGTGGTTTTATGGAGTTTACAGACCTTCTTCACTTTTAATGAGAAAAGACAGCAATTCTCTCCCAGACAAAGGCATAAAGAGGTAAAAGATGAATGTGGTCAGAGGAGAGGAAGAGGAAAAGAAAGGGAGCTGAAGGAAGGACGTAAAAGTCAAGTGGGATTAGCAGAGGAACGGGAATGGCGTGAAACTTTGAGAGGGAAGGGCAGGAAGGAGAGATGAGAGGCCTATCAAACTGCTGGCAGGTCGCCACTTGGCATATGAATTTAAAAGCAATCTGCCTTTGGCTCAGGCCGTCCAGAGTCTGGTAAATGAAAGCCGTTACACAGAGCTCACATGTAACAAAAAAACAACAGACAGCGAGAAGTGGAGTGTTTGCAGCTGCTCCTTTCATTCTTTCTGGAGCCAGACCCCCAACATACCTTTGACACTTGCACACGCTAACAACACGCACACATATACCCACACTGGCTAAGCCTGGTTGGACAACCGGTCGTTCATGAGTCAAAGGTCAGTGTCTTGCTGTGAGACATCCTAGATCTTATTACCTACAACCCCAACGTGTGTTTTTTTTTTTTTTTTTTGGTCTACCAGGGTGTGTTGCAACTAATGTGTACTTTTTCCTTCGGTCTGTACATTTAACTGTTTACAAGTCCATGTGAAAGGCTAACCCTCATATTTACTTCGTGTGTGTTTTAAATGTGTTCATGCTTGTGTGTTCGTCAGTGCCTGTACTGCCCTGCCTACAGTGGGGCCTTGTAATTATGAGCCCCTCTTCTACAACTGAAAACTGTAAAGAACCCTACATGGATAGTGGCGTGGCCCGGAGCACGCACTGCCATCGCTATCATCGCATTCAGTTAGAAACCATAACCAGATGTGCAGTTTTGATAGAAATGGACTGTTTTTGTACATACTTGCTGCTAAAATGAAGCATGTGTACATATGTGGAAACTAATGATATGGAACTGCAGTGGAGCTTTGTAGGTTTGGCTCTAAACCAGCACGCCACATGTAACCTGCACCCAAGTTGTTTACTGGGCAAACTGGGACTTTTAGGCATTTTAATGCATAGACACATATGTGAAGGTCTATATAAATATAACATACTTAATAATGTATATTTAGATGTGTTTTCCAAGCCTCTACTGCAGCTATATTAATTTTATTAGTTTTTCTCTCTCAGTCTTTAGAAAATGAAAGTGTTGATGTCACATGACTGACTTCACCAGTGAAGCCGGTTTTTCTTCAAGATATACCAAAAGTTCCCAGTTAAGTATTTTTGTTATTATGCTATCAGATTCCACCAGGGCTGGGTATTGTTCATAAGACACCGGGACCTTGCGATCTAATGTCATTGTTGATTTAGAGCAGAGGTTCTCAACCAGGGGGAAAACTCTCCCTGGGGGGTGTGAGCACATGGGGGTGGTGGGGGTTTGCTAGTGACATTGTTGTGTGTGCATGTGAGTTAGCAACTACTGTTGTGCATCACAATAGTATAAATCACTCACTCACAAATTGGGGGAGCATATCATGTGGCACATATTAAAAGCTGTTCATGTGCACTACAACCTCTGATATTAATGAAATTTACCATGATAAATTTAGAAATTTGCTACCCAACATTGCCAGTCAATTTGGCTGTAATATCCAAGTGTTCAGTCTGTATTACACACGTGCTCATTAAAGTTCTCTGACCATGTACCAACTTGTCATATTAAAGGGGTCATATTTTGCTAAACCCATTTTTTAATTAATATTTGGTTCATTTATTTGTGTCTTTGGACCCTAATAGTTCATAAAGTTTGAATTTGAACCCTCCAAGTGGTTCAAAGCTATCTTTATATTCATTTTGGCAAAAATCGAGTGGATTTCTACAACCCTTTTCAGTTCCTTCTTAATTTGTTATATTTTATAACTAGTTACCTCAGGACATTTGCACATATAAGATCAAGACTTCTGATGAACATTACTCTGAGTTTGACATAATTGCTTGTCAGCAGCAGCGGTTGTAGTAAACACTGAAAATATGTACAAGCTTTGAGCTGATTACCTAAAACGTTCAACTGTTGGTTGTATTAATGAACACAAGTGGCTGAACAGGACAGAGCGCACAGTCAACAACCTGGAGGGGGTAGGGTCAGTGCTCAAAATGTCCTCTTTGGTGTCATTACTCAGAAAGGGGGTTGAAGATGGACCTGTGGAGTTGAATTAATGGAGAATTCAGACCCAAGCAGAGCATTTACAGGTTATGTAGACTTTAGGAAAATGCTTTAAAATGCATAATTCCATTTAAAAAACAAAATATCACTCCTTTAAGTGTTGTCATGTTCAAAAGTTTGGGGAATTTCACAAATAGATTCAATGCCAAACTATGATTTATTTGTTAACAGTTTTTGAATCCTGTATGAGACTTCTAGTTTTAACTCGATGTATAAACTCATTCATCTTCTATACCCGCTTTATCCTCACTAGGGTCACGGGGGTCGCATGGAGCCTATCCCAGGTACTGAGGGCGAAGGCGGGGTACACCCTGGACAAGTCGCCAGTTCATCACAGGGCTGACATATAGAGACAAACAATTACTCTCACAT
>JAQQZY010000001.1:6120904-6136863 GCA_030068375.1 Ostorhinchus rueppellii
AACCGGAGTACCCGGAGAAAACCCACGCAGACACGGGGAGAACATGCAAACTCCACACAGAAAGGCCCCAAGGATCGTCCGGGAATCAAACCCGGGTCCTTCTTGTTGTGAGGCACGTGTGCTAACCACTGCACCACCCATGTATAAACTAATTTCAATAATTTTTAAAATGTTGGCTGAAAATTTAGCAAAAATAACATGTCATTCCCAAAACTTTTGGCCACAACTGTAAGGCTGGATTGTAAATTTCCTTTCATGTAAAGTGTGATGATTTTTTGAATCATTGCAGGCTTGTTCATCTCTAACAGATTGTACATCCAACCTTTAAAGCCAGGTCAGAAGCTTCATAAGCAGTGATTTATACTTTATTTTGTGTCGACTTCCCTACATCCTTATATTTACACACGCACGCACGCACGCACACACACACACACACACACACACACACCCTTCTGGTATGCAGACTTGTTACAGCAGGATTCATGGAATGAAGAATGCCTTGTAATTTCATCCCAGAATGCAACATTTTTATTGCTATTTTCATAATGTTTTTTTTCTTCCTCTTTACCACTTCGTCCTTGGCAAACATTACCCAGCTGCTGTCTATTTTTATTTTTCTATTTTCTTTGTGTGTATGTGATTTTTCTATGAGATTCTAACTTCATTCATTCACTTATAGATCTGTAATTGAAGCCTATGGTTTTTAATTGACAGGATGAGTAGTCAGATGCCGCCGATCCAGCTTGTTCTTGTCTTTTCCAGTGTAAACCATTAGAGAAGGAACTACAGTATGCACAGCTGGTCTGAGGTTAAACATTATACAGCGCTGTTTCAGATGTTTTACCTTTTTACCAGTCAATGCAACACTTAGTGTTGTCAGAAAAAACAGATGTTTGTTGGTGAACCTCATTTGCTCAGTACAGGCCTGGTGCATTGTATAGCAGCTGATCTGTTGAAGAGTTTAACGAACATTGCCAATCAGGATTCTGAAATGTATGCACTATTTATAAAAAAAGTACTTTACAGTTAGTTTTTGGGTCTTATTAAAGTACACTTGTCTATAGGTCATTACACATAACAGCATAGACAGTGACCTTACCAATGCTTTTAATTTTCAGGGTTAGCTGATTACCAAACCTCAGTGAGGATACTATCTGATTTTAAAGGTTTATCTTTGTAAAATTAATTCTAGTTAATATAATAACATTGATTTTGATTTCTTACAAATAATATGCAATCTGTCGTCCAAGTCAAAAACCTGGGTGTTTGTGTAAGAACGTTGTCCTGAAATCATACAATTTACCAAAAATACGTAATAATATTTTAATAAATAAAATAATTACCAGTGTTCTTCCATCCCACAATTAAGGATAAGTGGAATTTTATGGTCCTTAGTTCTACTATGCTTATCTTTTTCTTTTATTCTCATCTGTGTTGTTGAGAACTATCCATGAGTATTGACTGCATTATGCAACCATGTTCATCTGTGTTTGTTTGTTTGTGTGCATACATTGCTTGTTGGAAAGCAGGGTAGGGGGAGTTTACAAGCCTCCTGTGGCATTAAGTTTATGATGGTTCCAGTCAGCAAAGGGTTGGCAAGACTGCACTGAAGAAAGAAATACGAGCTTTCAACAAAATGAGCCCTATGTTCACACACACACACACACACACACACACACACACACACACACACACACACACACATGAATGTTCTTGTACAGAGATACACACCTTGTGTATTAATGTTTGATAGTGGTTCTGAATAATAGATGCATCTTTATTATTTGTCCCTCTGGTGTCCTGCACCCCCCGCCCCGTCTCTCTCTCTTATTCTCATTAATCCTGTTTTATGTTTGTCTCTCCCTCAGGACGCTGCTGCTTCACTGAGGACCTTGTGATTGGATGAAGAGAGAACCACTGACTACCAGTATGGACGTGCTCCATCCTGGATTTTCCCATAATCCTTAGTTCTCAGGTAAGGGGGAACTTCAAAATGACTTGAATTACTAAAAAACTGATGACATTTTTATACTCGGTATTCTTGTATAAATTTTAATGAGCAACCTTTACTAATGTTCTTTCTTTCTGTGATGACTAAAATATTGACATTTCCATATTATTAAGTTGTGTATTTTTTTAAAACTTTTTTTTATTACTTTATTAGATGAAGTGATGGAAACTAAAATAACTACTGCAGCATACTCTTCTTTAGAACGCTTTAGTGGTGAAACCATTAAGACCTTATCCTCATTGTGAACTGGTGGATCATGTATTAGAGACCATGTACATAACAAATACAGATCTGCTTTAAGCAGAGGTCCCCATCAGCTGTTTTTTAAAAAAAATCTGTTTCTGGTTAAGACTTTGTGCTTTATAACTTTGATTTCTGTGGTGTTTCTAATCCCATGATGTATTTTGCTGTTGTGTTGTGTCCATAGTAACCAGCTGTAGTTAGGTTCCACATGGATGAATGTGGTCTCTAAGGGCAACCCAGAAGCACTCAGGATTCTTAGCATTCTTCATCTTGATCATTTTTCAACATTTTACCAGATCTGCAGCTGAGTCGACTGAGCTCTGAACCGTGACCAGCACCAGTCTGGGACTGACCTCCTGTCAGGTTTGGCACACATGTTTTCACACATGCTATAACACATGCTACATTTGCATTCATTCTTAAGTTGAAATGAAGAGGCCTGTGCATCCACACACCCCAAACCCTCCTGTACAGTTGCAGACAGGTGCTTAAAATCTGATATTTAATATTTATCTTTATTTTAAGGGAGGCTAGCTAGCATTTTCTACATTTGAATTTATCTCTGTCCAATTAAATTTCAGGAATTACTTGCTTGTATTTATCTGATAGAAAATAGTTTCAGGTTGAATCATTACTTATCTTTTGTCTTGTTTTTATATGATACATGTTTGGGAAAAGTTCTGCAATATTTTATAAATACAACAAAGGAATGTGTGGTTTCATTAATATTCAGTCTTTCTCTCTTCCTCCCACAGCTGATCTGTTTTGTGCCATGATGATGTCGGTAGATGTGACCAATCGCAATGGCCCCACTGCCACACCACCCACCTCCCTTAGCCTTCGCTCCTCTCACAACCAGCTGCTCAGCAGTGATGTCAACAAACAGGGCTCTGCCACACCACCTAAATGTCGTAAAAAGTATGCACTTACTAGTATCCAAGCTGCCATGGGTCTCGGAGAAACAGTGCCATCTTCATCATCACCATTACCATCACCAACACAATCCTCTACAACTAATAATCCCAAACTAGCCAAGAATGGAGTCAACCAACTTCGTAAGGCTGGTCAGGATCATAACAAAAACACAACCGGCCCTGAACCACCAGACCTGCAGTGCGATTCAGAAACTATAACACATGACATTAATGTCAACACTGTGGAGGATGATAGTCACCCTCTCACCAATAATGACAGAGAAGATGATGTCATTAAACTAGATGTGCAGCTGCAGCCTGACACTAACACTGATGCAGAGGCAGAGCAGAAAACAGAATCAGACATAGACTGTAGAAGTGTGGAGCTCAAACTGAATGGCAACACAGCAGATTTGGGCTTTGATTTAAACATTGAAGCAGAGGAGAGTGATGACATCAGCATTCTGTCAGAGAAGGAAATTATGTCAAAGATGAAGACTGAAGAAGACTCCGATGAGTTGGTGGTGGAGGAGCAGGATGATGAGAAGAAGCCTTTACTAATAAAAAGTGAGTCGCCAGCAAAGAACCATAAAGTTTCTTCAGGCCTGGAACTGATCTCTGACCTCCACTCCAACTTCAAACTTCTCAAATCAGGCAAGGATTCTCCAGTGCCTCCTCCTCCATCTCCTCCATCTCCACCCAGACAGACTAGTCCAGAGGACGCACCCTTGCTCTCTGTGGCCTCCTGCTCCTCCTCCTCTTCCTCCTCCCCAGAGACAAAGAAGGATAGAAGGACTGGCGCAAAGACAGACTGTGCTCTGAACCGCATCCAAAATCTGAACCCAAGTGACGAAGAGTTGAGCTGGACCACCCTATCCCAGGAGAGCAACTCCCCAGAGGAGACAGGTACGCACACAAAATGCTGTACAAACTGTAAACATGACAGCTACTGTCACTTATGGTTGGCATGGTTTTTATGTGTGTGACTTTCAGCTGCTCTGGTGCGTTTGTGGTTTCAATGTCCTCTACACTGATGACATGTTTCCATTTATGGTGACCGGCTGTGTGTACGTTTGACTATGCACAAGTCAGACATCACTGGAACACAATAACAGACACTACATCCTCATGTAAACTTCCCAGAATCCCTTTGGGACAGAACATTTCCCATGTGACCTTATGAATAGTTTGCGTGGTGGAACAGCTGTGTCCGGTTTTTGAGCTATGAGTTGATTGGCTCATTGGCGAGTTCCTTTGGAATCTGTACCATGGCTGTCATCTCCTTCTTACTCAAGAGAGAAAAGTGGGTTTTATTTAGCCTCTTTAAATGCTCCGGGTTCTTTTCTTCTGGGCCCACAGTTTTCCTTCCTCTACTTTAAGAACATACCCTTTAAAGACTGTATTTTGGAGATAATCAAGTGCAGATGGAACATTGAACACACAGAAATATTAATCATGCATTTAAGATGTTACTGTTTAATAGCCTAAGAAATAGTATTGGCCTCCAAATATACATTAACCTCTTAAAAAAATTAAACTGTGTTGCCCTGGTAATACTATCATGCTGTGATGTTTGGCTATACACATTACATATACACACATACACATGCTATACAGCCACATAATCAGAGGGATGTCAACTTAAAGCTCAGCAAAAAACAATTCTTGGATAATTCATCTTTTCATTTAAATAAAAGATGAATGAGACAAACCTTGCACCACTAAACTAACACTAAGAATATACAAATATTATTTTTCTACCGCTAAAAGTCACTGATCAAAGAGCAAAAATAAAAGTTGCCTTATGAATTGATGGTTATGAATGTTGTCTTACCTCTATTGTTTTCTAATCATAACTTGGTTCTATATGAAAAAAGCTTCTGCTAATTGGTAATCCATAGAAATAAATGGTGCAGGGTTCAACAGGTTAAACTAGAATGGCACATTACAGAACAATACTATACTAGCATATTTTTTAATTAGCATTATAATACTACTTATAATGATAATAATAATGATGATGATGATGATGATGATAATAGTAATAGTAGTAGTAGTAGTGGCTTATAGTTATCACCTCCACCTCTCTGTCAGCTGGGTTACATTAAAAACTGCTGCTCAAATACACACTGACCTTTGTTAAAATAACCTGTGAAAGTCCCTGATTTAAATATTTAAAAAAAGGACAGAGGTCAGAATTCGAGGATTGTTTTTTGATTTGATAATATTATGGAGTGAGGCCTTGAATAAGGTGTCCATGTTCTGAGCACTCTTCTAGTTTATAAACTAATAATAATAGTAACTAGAAAAGCACTCATAGAGCGCAGACCTCTTCCGAGGAAGTGTTTGTACTTTCCTTCACTAGATGGTGCTGAATGATCTCATATGTAGTTCAGTGCCGTCATGCCCTATTTCCCAATGATAAAGAAACATTTAAAAAATTCCTGGATTCAGATGGTGATTCAGATCACCACCAAAATTTAATCACTTGTTCCTTGTCCCGTTTCTAACAATTCCTGAAAATTTCACCCAAATCCGTCGAGAACTTTTCAAGTTATTTTGAACACAAACAATCAAACAAACAGATAAACACCGGCAAAAACATAACCTCTCTGGCGGAGGTAATAATAATAATAATAATAATAATAATAATGGATTAGATTTCTGTCGCACTTTTCAAGGCACCCAAAGCACTTTACATTATTAATCTATTATTCATTCACTCACACATTCACACTCTGGTGGTGGTAAACTACATTTGTTGCCACAGCTGCCCTGGGGCAGAAAGCGTGGTTGCCGATTCATGCCTAACAGCCCCTCCAACCACCACCAAGCATTCATACACCAGTGTGAGTGACACTGGAGGAAAGGTGGGTGAAGTGTCTTGGCCAAGGACACAATGTTATATGACTTGGACAAAGTGGGATTTGAACCACCAACCATTACTAGATGACCCGCTCTACCTCCTGAGCCATGGCCCCCCTAATGTGCTCATCTGTAATGTAGATGGTAGTGGTGGAGTTAGTTTTAATTAAGAATAATAAATATGCATTGTAACTAATAACTGAGGTTACTTAGTACAATATTTGCAAATGCAAAATAGCATAAAATGGAAATAAAGTGCAATTAACTTTGAGTTTACTAAAGGTACCATCACTGCATTTATTCTAGTTTTTATTTTTGTGAAAATGCCTCATATATATATCTGTGTTCCCAGTTTGAGTGTGTTATGTCTAATCACTGTGGCCATTAACAAGAGCCTTTACATGCCACTGACAGTTTGTATGATTAAATCTGTTAGTAGTTTCTTGTTATGTGAAGCACAGTGCAACTTTGTGGAGAATTTTGTAACTAGTTGTAAATTCATGTGAGTCATCACATCTGTCAGGTCCTTTTACTTGCTTGTTGCCTACCTCTGCAGCCCATCTGCTTTAGTCATTGTATTTCTTTGTCAGCATTATGTAAAAATTTGGGTGTTCAGTTTAATTGGGCCTTTAAAACCGTGCATCTTGTGTATTGTTGCAATTCATGAAACGCATACATCTTGTCTTCCCAAACCCTGATATGAGCTTGGTTCTAAAGCATCCCTGGTCTTAATTTCAAGAAGTCATTGCTGTATTTCTTTCTCTCTTTGATCTCTCGGATGACTTCACTGTCCCATACTGGTTCAGTCTCTGAGCATCTGTATATTTAATCTATCCACAAGTACCAGAAGCTTGCTGTTTGAGCGTTTTACCATCAGGCATAATCTAAAGTGAATTTACTCTCATTTTCCTCCTGCTTCTTTTACTGCACCATGCCGAAGTGATGATTCACTGTTGGATTTGTCTCATGATCTGTATGAAATTGATGACCAGAAGAACTAGGACAAAAGCAGATATTTGTTCTAATGTATTAGTTAAGATGTATCCTTCTAGGAGAGGGACGTCAAACCTATGGCCTGCAGACCAAAACTGACCCACTAAAGGGTCTGAATATGGCCTGAGGGATGAATCTGTGAAATGCAAAAAAATACACTGAAGATATTGATTAAGGATGTTACAATCGTTTAGTGCAGGGGTCACATACAGCCCAATTTGATCTCAAGTGGATAAATAAAGCTTTTAAGCTTATTCTTTGATTTAGTGTAAAAAAGTAAAATGACAAGAAATTGTTTGCATTTACAAACTGTCATTTCACAAAATGTAAACAGCCTGTACAAATATGAGCAACCTTCAAAGAATAGGTGAAATTTTAAAGGAACACACCACCGGTTTTCCATACTGAACTATGTTCTTCCCTGATCTTATACGAGTTGATGCATACCTCTCTTATTTCTGTGCATGCACTCGGTCGCCCTGGTGCATGGCGCAACTTTGTTAGAGCTTAGCATAGCTCATTATTTCCTACGGGATCAAACAGACGTGAAGATAGAAGCAACCAAACACTTCCACGTTTTCCCTATTTAAATACGGTTACGGGAGTAGCTACATGATCCAAGTATGGTTACACAAAATAAAACGTGATTTTCTAAGCGGATAAAATGGATAACTATGTTGTATGGAGGAATTATACTTGGGAGAACTTCGATGTTAGCGCAGTAATATCATTACTCCTGGAAAATCCTCTCCCTGTGTGCATTACAACTTAGACACTGCAGTTATACAGATATACTAGACACAAAACATTTAGTAACCGGCATAATATTGTTAAAATTGCATTTAATTTTAAGACATTTCAGATTGTTTGCATTTTTAAATGATTTTAAATGATTATGTAGACATAAACCTTTTCACGATGTACTTTTACTTTTTTCATTGTAACACATTGAAAAAAGTTTGAAGTTGGCATTATTTATGGGTTATTATGTTATTATTTTACTGGTCTGATCCACTTGAGATTATATTGGGCATGACACCCCTGTGCTAGGAGTTGGCTTGATAATCATGATGCCGGTAGAAATTGTGTCTAAACTTATGGTGTCCAGCCTGCTGTGCCTTCCTGTCTGCTATTCTTTCTCATGATGACAAAGCCGTGTTGCTTTCCCAAGTATGTCTCAGATTCCTGTGAGGATGTTTCAGGTTAGAGGGCTAGTGTAATGCTGCTTTCACATAATACATACAAACACATGCACGGTTGAGAAAGGTCATTTAACGGCCCACACATTCCCACCAAAGCCTACATTTTCAGACTTACAAGGAAAAATGAGCTGAACATGGATCATTCCATTATGGCAATGTGAGGTCGCCACTTTCTGTCTGCATCTTTCTGTCACTCTCCCTCCTACTTTTTCCTCCTTGTTCATCTCCTCCTCCTCCACCTCCTCCTCCTACTTGCACCTCCACTGGATATGATACTGAATGAAAGATGATCTGGGGGTTGCCAGGACAACCAAGAGAGGCTAAGGGGAAGATGGGAAGGTGGGGGGTGATGAACATAGACATTTGATAAGCATGAGTGTGCCAAATTTTTAGTTGCTTTCTGTGTTCATGTGCAAATGTGGACTGTTAGTTTTTGTCCAGGAAATGGAGGGCAGGGAGGCTTATTTGAGCTGTTGATACACTTGATGTTCCAGATAGAGGTAGGAGAGGCAGCCACAGCAAACATAGCTCAGCTGCAGGGGATACACAACCTCTCTCACCCTCTGTTCCTCACTGTCTCTTTATCTCTCTCTCCCTCTCATTCAGTCTTTCCCCCCCTCTTTGCCTCTTTTTTCACATCATGCTCTCTCTGCTTCGACAAGCCTCCATGTCCCTTTCTCTCCTCTCTCTCTCCTCACCCCTTTCTTGCAGTGTCCCCCTCTGTCGTCTGTCTCTCTCTGTCTGGGGTTCTCTCTTGGTTACAGCATCAGCTTGTGCTGTACAAGAGGCAGCTAGCTAACTATGATGCTGGGGAAAGACTACATGCTGGCCATTGTGATTGTCAATTATGAGGGTAGGTGCATTTGGAAACTAAACTGTGTTGCTGGAGTTTGAATGCTGTTAGTGTGTTTGTGTAGAAGTGTGACATGGGTGTATGTGTGTCCTCCAAACGAGGATGAAGTTTGTCTCAAATGGCATTGTTCTCTAAATGTTTCTCATAATAATCTGTGTACTGTGTGTGTGTGTGTGTGTGTATATATATATATATATATATATATGTATATGTGTGTGTGTGTGTATATTTGTGTCGCTCCTGGCATGACGGTGTTTTGTATGTGGTCTTGCTGCCACAGGGAGCGTGTGTGTGTTTTGCTCACTGCTCTTCCCCTCCCCCTCAACTCTGCTCTGGCATGGAACTGCATGCTAACTCAAGCTATCACCGGCTAACTGCTACGTAGCTGTATTATGGCACATTTACATCAGCTTCACAAGAACATTCTGAATATTAGCCTCATTGTAAACATGCTAAGACTCTTTATTCCACTTGCACAGTTGCCACGGTGTTCGCAGACAGAGACACTGCTAACTTGGGGGGGGACACTAACTAACTGGTGAATGACGGAGCTCACAACCCACTCAGTGGTCAGAGATCACTCTCCCTCTGTCTCAGTTTGTCTATTTTACTTTTTCTTTCTCTGTCAACACATTATTTTTTTTTTATCCACATCCAGTTGTGTCTTCATCTCTTACAGACACTGATTCTCTGACTCACCACCTTTCTTCATGATCATACCACACACACACATTCAGGTTCTCTTGATTGTAGTTTTACTGGCTCTGACCTATTTTTTGCTCATGTAAGACTGCAACTCCCAGAAGGCACTGGTTCAAAGCTCCTTGCTATAAAGCCAAGTGTTAAGCCTTAAAGTGTGTGAATGAGCCAGTAACTTACACTTTTCTGATTTCTGTTTTGTAAAATACACCAAAGCTTTAATAACTTATCTGTGTGTGTTTGTGTGTGTCTAAATTCCGTCTCAATCTGGTCCGGCCCAGTCGTCATGATGAGATATGGCCCGCTGTCATGGCGACAGGCCCATGGGCTGTGTTTCATCAGCATGGTCAGCAGTTCGAGAACTCTGTGTTGTCACACATACACACAAACACACACACACACACACACACACACATAAACACTCACCCAGCTATACACACATCACCAGCTGACCAATCCTCCAAGGCTTATATCACCTTTATGAGTTGCTACACTACCTAATGCAGTTCCAGATCATCTTTACTACCTTTGCTAGTACAGCAGCTTTACACATGAACACACACACACACACACATACACCCACAGATGCCATCAATAGTTCTGAGTGTGTGTCCCTTACTGCTGTCATGTTTCAAGAAACTGTAGCCTTCACATGAGATGGCATTTAGCACAGAAACACTAATATAAAAGAAGAAAAAGATGAATTGTGGGTATAGTCATGTATTCTGTCTTCCATTGCCATGTTCTGGGAACTTTAAGTCCTGTGTCAGTCCATATATATTGAACCAACACTTTAAAGTCAATCAAATCTTATAGGTTTTTCTGAGGAAGTTTTTTCTATTATCAAGTTAGGAAATTTATGTTAAAATGACTAATCCTAGTCTTTCACTTACCTTTAGTTGAACTTTAAATGTAAATTGTTAGATGGAGGATTTTATTTGTTTGCTTTCCCCCATATATTATTAACACCTAGATCATGATAAACTGTTGATGGTTCACCCTTTTTCAGAGTTTTAGGTTGTGTATTTAACACGTGACTTTATCAAAGTCAAAGTCGTTCTATTTGTCAATTTCTTCACATGCCAAGACATACAAAGGAATCGAAATTGCGTTTCTTACTGTCCCATGCGTAGACATTTATCAATGACAGAGTAGGAGAGTAGGCTCCAATGCTTAAGGCTTCAAGTCTAAAATACAATGTACATTATGCAATGTGCATTGCAATGTGCAAGTCTAAACAGGTATTAAATAGATATATGACAAAAACAATGTGCATTGAAGTGTTCCGATGATGTGCAATCAGGAGAGATGCTCTATTGGAAGCAGCTCCAGTTCAGTTCTTTATAATGGAGAACAGTAAATTTAAAAAATCCACAATATATCACACACCCATGGCTGGTTGGTCCTCATTAAAAAGAATATTTATTTGTAGCTGGGTTCCAAGATCCAGCTAATAGGATTACAAAGGACAGAGAATGACAATAACTCCTCATTTGTGTCATGGTGACTAAATCATAATTTAGTTAAATTCTGCTTTTGGCCAGTTTGGTGGTTCTGCAGCTGATGGTTCTTGAACTGATTTTAATGGGAAAGAAATGTGTATTTAAGTGGCTGCAGTATACATAATTGACATACATTATGTTCTGTTAGTGTTCAGAATGTCTTATTATACTGAGTGTTGGTTAAACATCCCCCTTTATTGTCAATAAATTCTCCTTCAAATTCTGTTTTCTGACAGATATCTGGAGTGAGCAGTCGTTCCAGACTGACCCTGACCTGCCTCCAGGATGGAAGAAGATCACAGACATGGCTGGTATCTACTACTGGCACATTCCTACAGGCACCACCCAGTGGGAGAGGCCTGCCACCCACCCTGCACCCCCTGGACAGACAGAGTCTCAGGCCCTGGGTGACCACACAGCCCCCACACCACGTAAACACTCTGTGGGCTCACTCAGCCCCTCACCCACTCCTGACCATGAGGTGAGAAACTAGGGGATAAAATGACACGCATATGGTTTCACACTATTTGCCTTTTGTTTTTACTCCAAGTATTTACTGAAAAAAGTAACACGCAGTTTTTTGCTTTTGTCTTAATATTATCTTTCTTGCAAGCTTGAACATTAATAGCTTTATTACACCCACATTATACACATTCACAGGCTGTTTCATAGACTTGGTAATCACACCATGCTACTGAGTAGAAAATGTTTCTATACGAAATCTCAGCATTAGCCTTCGAACACCTATGTCTGAGAAAAAACACAACTAAAGAGTCTTGAATGGCATTTGTGTATATGTGTGTGTACATGTAGTCGTGCCAGGCAGAGGTCTTCTTCAGGGCGTCAACTCGATCAGGCAGCACCACATCCGACAGTTCAGTAGAGCCTCTTTCCACTCACGAGTCCACCCTCCCCACATGCGGATTTGTCAACAGCTGCTACTTTGTAAGTAACCAAGATGCGGCGCTTTGGAATGAATGAGAATTCAGTTTAGGTAGAGTGTAGTTTCCATGTGGTTAAATCAGAGAGGATAGTCTGTGTCTCTCTGCATGCCGGATGATCTATTTGTTTTCTGTAGTTTGGATTCAGATTAGCGAAGGACTGGCAGAAACATGCCGGTAGGCAGCCAGGTAAAGAGAATGAGACAGGGAGTGCACCGCTGATGCACCAGTCCAGGAACAGAATCGAGGAATGCCAGAACACTCAGTCAATCAGTCAGCCAATCATGCAGAATGATGGAGGGAAAGTAGATTGATAGAGAGGAGCGCTGTGTAGATAAAATATTGATCCACAGAAAATGGACTGATGTTGACAGATAGATGTGCCAGATTCTCTTTCTGGCACATCTATCCAGAGAGCTGACCTGCGGGCATCTCAAGTATTAGTCTGTACCAGAAGAGTCCAAACACCAGAGAGAAAGACGGTCAATGCTGGGAATGTGCCATCGACAAACGGGGAGGATTGGGATTTTAATTATTGTAGAATTCTTCATCTCTATGCATGTCTCTTTTCGACCTTAGCCCCGTTCCACATCGCTACAGGGGATGCCTGATCAAGAAAGTCGTTCCTTTCACCATGAAGATGAGGACAGGGTATGATACTTCATACTTTTCACACTTTACTCTTGACTTTTCTCACCAAATGCTCTTCTAGACCTCTTCATTCTAACTTTAACTTAGTATTTGTTTTTCTGTGTGTAAATATGTGTGCCACAGAAAAAATACATCATCTCTGTGTGTGTATTTTACTGTACATGTCTTTTTATAACGTGCAGTACAGTCTGTAAGTATTTGGATAGCAGTGACTTTTATTTGGTTTGGCTGTACCCTGCAGTGCCTTTGATTTGATGTGAAACAGGGACAGAGGTTAAAGTTATTCTCTTAACTCAGTGTACCACAGCTGTTTGAAGTGCAAAAATATTGTGTAGTAGTTATGAAAGGCTTATTGATGGGGCTTGAAGTGCTTTTGCAACTTTACTGGGTGAAAAGTTCTAAAAGCACAACAGATTCTGTCAATTTATAAATTACAGTATCTTGAAAATGAGCACGAAGAAAATAATGAGATGTAGAAATGTTCAAATACACATTGGCTGTACTGTATGTATATTCTACTACTAAAAGTAAATCTATTCATAAGTGACGTTATTGTTCAATAGGAGCATGAAACACGTAAGAAAACATTTTAAAGTTTTGAGACAGATCTTGAGCTGTTTGTTTTCATGTGCAAAATGTTTTTGTTGCAGTGCTCCTTATTGTAACAGCACTAAGTGTGGAGTGAGTTAGTTAGCTAACACCCCTATTTTTTCTTTCTTTCCCTGCTCCCCTCCCACCCTCGACCCACAACTGTGTATGAACATATGTGTGCATTTTAACACTGTATGTAGAAACAGGTGTGGAGTGATTTTGGCGGAAAGATTGATAGTGAAGTGTGGAAGGCAAGTATAATGCACTCATCATCAATGAGTCTCTTGGTCTAACTTCACCCGCTCTTTGACCGTGTGCTTCTACACATTATATGCCGGAAATTCAGTGCCTGAGCAAATGCATGTGTGGCTGAAGCTTTAACATACATTTAGCTGCACCAACCACAAAAAACACTTTTCTTAATTGGCTACAGCAATGCAATTAACAGGTTATTCCTTTCTTTATTTGTGTTTTACTTCTAAAAACATGTACGTTATATATCTTGCTTTCATGCTGGTTCATATTCGAATGTGTTTGCACACTAAGTGAGCACATACTCCATGTCAACTTTCTCTCCTTGATGCAGCATGTCCCATTATAACACCCCCAGCCCATGTTTTCATCCAGCAAGGGCACACTGCCTACACTTGGACGCATGCTGGCATATACTGTATGGGGTCAAAGTATTTATTCTTGGTTTCTGCTTGTTTGTCACTTTGAAGCCCTTCTTTCACATTTTCTACACTTTGAACTTTGTTTTGTTATGTCACGTTTTGTTCACATATTCTTGTTGTTGGGTAGAACAGTGCTTCCAGTGAGTTTTTATAATGTTAGCAGGAAGTGAGAACTTAATGTTATGTCTAGAGTTCTGAACATCTGTCCCAGCTGTAGTTGAATTTGGGAAAACAAGTAAATTTAGCAAAGCCTTTGTCAACTTTTATCTACTAGAGTTGGGCAATAAAATACTAATTATCTTTATTTGAATGTGTACTGTATGATATATTTGTAGATGGTGATTCACATGATTTATTTTCCTTTTGTTTTTTGGGATTTCAGCGCAAATATATTCCAATTTTTCACTGACTTGTTTTATTGAAATATAAAAAAATGCATATTTTATTGTTGACCAAACAAATGTTTTATTCAACCATGATAATTAATTGTCTTTTCTGATGATAGAGTATAAAGTCACAAATAACATCTGGTTTCTTCAAACTCAATGTTTTAACATATAATAATGATTCAGCATTTATCATAGTTATTAATATCAAATGATATGCACATTTTTGTCTTCAATTTAATAATTTCCTGTCATGTCATCAAATCCTACGGTCTACTGAATAAGAATATAAACAGCAAGTGTATATATAATTAATAGTAATAAATGGGAGAATCACAAAATTGTCTGCCATTTCTGTTATTCTAAAGTAAAATCTAATAAACAGAGACATAAACATTAATACCAGTTCTATCTTGAACTATAAAGGAACTACAAATGGCAGGTTATGTATGTGTGAAAGGGGCTTTAAAGTAGTCATTCCTTGATCAAAAATCTTTGTGTTTTTTTGTGCCGTGTTCACTGGTACCACTTACATGAACCAGGACCTGCAGGCAGCTACGGTGAACCCTGACCCAAGTCTGAAGGAGTTTGAGGGTGCTACACTTCGCTACGCATCACTTAAGCTAAGGTGAGAAAAGACGAACACAAAACCACAAAAATCAAATATGTGGTTTGATCTCTTCAAGTTACACAAAGAAGCAACCCTGATTTTGTTTCCTTTTTTGGTGATTAGCTCCAGCCTCTGTCAGATTTTCTCTGTGACTTTTTTTTGTCTTGTCTGTTCAGTTATTCTAATCTTGTGTTTAATCAGTGTAGAGTTAAATAGGTCAGACCAAACAGGAAGTTAGCTCTCCCACTGAGGAAATGGCTCCATGTTGGTCTAATGACAACTTATAGCCTGGTTAAATTCACACAGGACACAGAACAGGAGCCCTATTAATAAAGCAGTGAATGGCCTCAGTGGTAATGGTGACATACAGCTAATTTTAGAACCGAATCCTGTTTTCCAAAATAATCGATCTTTTCTCCCTTTTTTTCAGGAACCGTCCAGCAGCAGAAGAGGAGGAGTCTAGCAGTGTCAACAGTGATCCAGAAGCAAAGGTACGATGTATTTTTCTTCTGACAGATTTGGAAAGGATGGATTTATATTTATTAATGAAATGTGTGGGGTTTTTTTAACAGTTCAAGCAGCAGTTTGTATTATTCCTTTGTACTTTATTGTAGAGGTGTTGTTTCACCTTACTGTCATATACACTGTAAAAATCTATATGTATAATGATGTGATTGACTGTGTATGTGTCTGTAAGCTATTTGCAGTGGCGGAAAAAATTATTAGACCACCCTTGTTTTCTTCAATTTCCATCCATCCATCCATTTTCTTCCGCTTATCCGGGGCCGGGTCGCGGGGGCAACAGTCTAAGCAGGGATGCCCAG
>JAQQZY010000001.1:6149987-6163159 GCA_030068375.1 Ostorhinchus rueppellii
GGGTCCAGTGTTGCACTTCTGTTTTATTTTTCTGTCCAGCACTTTGTGTTGCATTTATTTATTGTAGGAAAAGTGCTTTATAAATAAAGTTTTGATTGATTGATATATACGCTTCTGGAAATCGTGACCAAGAGAGAAGATACCAAATGAAGAGAACAGACCATTAGGAGTAATTTAATACATTTTCATGGAACACACTTAAAAATGCCCTGTCCTATAAAAGACCCCTACTCCTTCACCAGCTGATAGTCACTGAAAATCACACACACATATGGCGCTCAAAGTTCTTGCGGTTTTATCCATTAAAGCTAATGACTAGAGATCTTGGGGCTGAAATGAACTGAACCTATTCTCAAACTTAAAACGGGTCTGAAATTTAACATGAACTGAACCTATTCTCAAACTTAAAACGGGTCTGAAATTTAACATGGACAATCCACCAAAGATATGATTGGAAAAGTAGACTCGTATTCGATTTTTAGTTCATATAAGAATCCTTTCCCACTTTTTGTATGGAAAAAAAATAGACCAGAAACACGTACTGTTTATAATCATTATCACAATTTGCTAAAGAGATGAAAATGAAACTCCTCGAAACCGCAGTAAAAAAATGACAGTTATACCACGAAACATTGATTAGGAGAGGTATGAATAAACAACACAAACCATTACACTGTTGGGGGTGAATTAAATACCCTAGTGCTATTCACATGTAATGCAGTGTGATTACAGGTTGTAATATCTGGTGGGACAAAAAGCTTGAAGTCAGCACAAAGTGATAATGACCTGGTGCTAAAAAAAAAAAAAAGGAAAAAAAACAGACACTTTTGGCTCCACCAGGTTGTGAAAAGGTGAAAAGAGTAGCTTATTTGCAGCTCTGCTCAACTGCTCTTACAATCCAATTGTTCATTTTCAGTTTATAGTTTTTAATCATACAGCTCTGCAGTTTGTAATAAATGTAAACTTGAAAACTTTATTTATTTTACTGAAGACATAAAACACTCCTACTCCTACTGTGATGAAAGGCCCACCTTGACTGCTTTTACAGTCATATTTACTGCTCCAGAATAGATATATGTACTGCATCTTGGTCTTTGCAAGTTTATGTGGTGTAAAAGATGTCAAAAACGAGAAGAAACTAGTCAAAATCCCAAACTCCAAGCACATTATTTCTCTGCCAAATTAATTTATCAGATAACTTTCTCTGCATTACATGTTCATGTCCACTGTTTGATAAATACAGATTGATGGCGACAGGGTTAGGAGACAAGTGTTCAGACTGTGTGTGTGAGTGTGTTTAACTGTGTTTTATTGTGTCTGATTTATTTACTGGACTCTTTTCACATTTAATAGACTTTCCCTTTGTCCCTGTCATAATAAAACACAGTTATAGCCTCTGGACTTTAATTTAATTTTGGAAAGGATCTTTAAATGCTTTGGTTATTTATGCAGACTCATAATTCTGTGGGATTGTAAGTTAGTTAATGTCTTTTAAAGGGTGCGAGTCTGCAGTTTTTTTTTCTGATTCTCACAAATGACAATTTAGTGCATTTCTGATAAAGATTTTGTCGCCATTTTTTCTTTACGTCCGCCATATTTTCTGATTCTGACACTAAATTGAAAAGCACATAGAAGGATAAATATTGCTGAGATTCTGGGATATATATATATATATATATATATATATATATAAACATTTTACATGCAGTCCTTCAGTGCATATGTCAGTGTGAGTGATCATGCACATCTGGTTCTGTACTCGCACATGCGTGTTTCTAGAGGGAGTTGCACTGCAGAAAATGCTTTTATTCTGCTTTATGAAGGAGAACTGTGACCTGGTTAATGTGTGTGTGGTGCTCCCCAGGTGAAAATAGAATGACAGTATCAGAGGTGAAGCTGTTCGAGGTTTTCCTGAGCACTTTTGTGTTGACTCTTTCATCTTTTTTTCTCCCTCATCCCCTTTTACTTTCACACATTTTGCTCCTCGTCTCTTTACTCCACCTCCCTTGTGTCTTTGCCGCTGCATATAAATTCTGCGGTTTTTACATGCTTTTACTTCTTTGCTTCCCCTCTCAGTCTGTTTCTAAACCTCTTCATCCAATCCTTCTTTTTCCACAGATAATGACGGAGCGAAAGAATGCTAAAGCAATGGCAGGAAGCTCTCTCCAGGACAGGATGCAGGCAGGACTTGATCTCCCTTTACAAGGTAAGCCTTAAAGGAGTGATATTTTGCTTTCTTCATTGGAATGAGGTGTTTTCAAACATTTCCCTGTGCTCTACATAAACTGTAAATGCTCTGCTTGGGTCTGAATTCTTCATTTATTCAACTCCTCACACCCATCTTCAACTCTATTTTTGAGGAATGACATGAGAAAGGTGGTTTTGAACGCTGGCCCTTTAAATGCACATGAGCCACTTTACGCCCCGCCCCCTCCAGGTTGTTTACTATGCGCTCTGTCCCATTCAACCACTTGTGTTTGTTAATACAACAAAGAACTGAATATTTTAGGTAATCGGCTTGAAGTTTGGACATATTTTCAGTTTGGACTATAACTGCTGCTGCTGACACAGTTATGGTGTACTCAGAGAAATATTTATATGTGCAAATGTCGTGATGTTACTAGTTATGGACATAATCGTTATTTAATGTTGTCGATGACAGTGTTTCCATATTCGCTACGGAGCCTCTGAATGTCCAAATGGGTTACAATCTGATGAGCATGAAAGATTTTATCTCAGTTATTTACATGCATTGATGGGATTATACGTTCAAAAGTTATTGAAAATTTTAGATCAGTAGATGGTTTTTGTCACGAGTGGCTGTTGAGGTTTTTTTTTTTAAGGGTTAAATGGTGATTCCTGTTAGTACCTCATGAATGTGGATGTGGCTTCTCCCCAGCAGAGTTTCCCACACCAAAGACAGAGCTGGTCCAGAAGTTTCAGGTGTACTACCTTGGAATGCTGCCTGTGGTCAGACCAATAGGTCAGTCGTGAGCTCTGTGATCACATATTGAATGTCTGATAACTTATTTCATCTTCATGTTTTAATATTAGGATTGTTTTTTTTCTTGAACACCATCTGCTCTAGGTATGGATATACTGAATGGAGCCATAGACAGTTTAATTGGCTCCTCCAACAAAGAGGACTGGACCCCGGTAGCACTCAACGTGGCAGATGCTACTGTCACCATCAGCAAAGACAAGGTGAGACAAACATCTGCTGTGACTTCTGCAGGTTCTTACATTCAGGTTATGCTGTCATTTTTAATATTTAAAAAAAATTGAAATATATTTAGAGGCAATTTTACCAATGTAAGTGTACCAGTGTAGTAGTTGTAGTGGTGGTGTTAATAGTATTAGTGGTGGTCCTGCTGGTGGTGGTGGTAGTAGTATAATAATAATGTAGTAGTATATATTGTAGTAATAATAATACTGTATATGAGGGCGACATGGTGCTGCAGTGGATAACACTGGCGCCTCACAGCAAAAAAGGTCCTGGGTTCAATTCCAACACCAGTCAATGGGTGTGGGACCTTTCTGTGTGGAGTTTGCATGTTTTTCTGGTGTCTGCGTAGGTTCTCTCCGGGTACTCCTGCTTCCTCCCACCATCCAAACACATACACTGATAGGTTAATGGGTTAATTTAAATTGCCTATAGGTGTGAATGTGAGAGTGACTGTTTATCTCTATATGTATACGATGAACTGGTGACATGTCCAGGGTGTACCCCGCCTTCACCCATAAGTAGCTGGGATAGGCTCCAGTGACCCCCATGACCCTAGTGAGGATAAAGCAGGTTCAGAAGATAGATGAATGAATATAGTGCGAAACAGCTGTATTTTAACTGTTCATCACTGTGACTGTGTGTCTGTGAAGCTAGGAAAGAAAACCACTGTGGATTTTTTATATGTTACTGAAAAACACAGTTTTAATCAGCAGTTACATTGCTACAAATACAAAGAAGTTCCTGTTCTCGATATGTTGGATCCCTTATAATGAATCTTAAACACACTGTCTCTGAGCAGGATGAACAGGAAGTGCTGGTGGAGTGTCGCGTGCGTTTCCTGTCCTTCATGGGTGTTGGGCATGATGTGCACACGTTTGCCTTCATCATGGACGCCGGCGGCCATCGTTTTGATTGTCATGTGTTCTGGTGTGAGCCCAACGCTGGGAGTGTGTCAGAGGCTGTTCAGGCAGCTTGTATGGTGAGTCACCGAATGAAAAAAACGGCAGTTAAGGCTAAAATACTCTGAGAAAATGATTACATTGAATTAGTTTCAATGGAAAGAAATTAAGTATTTCATACAGAAAAATACAGTTTTCATACATAAACTCAACTCCAAACAAGTGCCAAGTCCAACTCATATGAGACACGGTGTCAAAGTTTAAAGCGTACAATCCAAGCAAATCACTTAAAATCAAACTGTAGAGCACCTACAGGGGTGGAAAATAGTTTGGATGCCCTGTGTATTTGTGATACATTGCATTAAGATTCACTCTCAAAGCTCTGTATGACTTTTGTCACCAATTTTTCATCAAATCTGTAAAACCCAGGTCACAGTCTAAGTATCACGTATCCATAAGTCTTTTTGTGATTATGGACCTGAATCTGTTCCCTCGCGGTGAACAATTTCAAAGTGTACTCCACCAGAAACAATCCATTAGTTTACAAATAGAGCCGGTAGGTCACTCAGGTATTTTTTGGAAATTTGTCGCGATGTGCATTGTGAGAAGCAGAGCTCCACATAGCCGCATTATGGCCGCAGCAGCAGCGGACATGGAAGTGGTTTCATTGCCTCCTGCTACTGCAGCTGCATGGAGCTCTGCTTCCCACCATGCACGTTGCAACAAATTTTCAAAAATGCTCAAGTGACCTACTGGCTCTGTAAACAAATTACTGCAAAAAACAAAATCTTACCAAATGTATTTTTCTCATTTCTAATCAAAATATCTCATCACACTTAAAATAAGACATAATCACCTAAAGAGTAACTTTCCAGTGAGATATAAGAACTTATTTTTACACATTAGCTCTTGAAAGTTTTATTTCAAGAAAAATCTTACCAGGATCATTTTCACTGGTTCCTTTCACAGATTTTTTTGCTTGATTCACTTTTTTTTTTTTTTTTGCTTAATTCAAGCAAAAATCTGCCAATGGAACAAGTGAAAATTATGTTGGTAAGATTTCTTGAAATAAGATTTTCACTGAAAAGTTATTGTCTTATTTAAAATGTGAAGACATTTTTTGACTAGAAATGACAAAAATACACTGGGTAAGATTTAGATTTTTTTCCAGTCATGAATTGTTTCTGGTGGAGCACACTTTGAAATTGTTCACCATGAGGGAAGAGATTCGGGCGTGTAATTATAGAAAGAATTACAGATATGTGATATTTAGGCTATGACTCGGGTTTTACAGATGAAAAACTGGTGATGAAAGTCATACAGAGCTTAAAGTCATATAGTTATACTTCATGCAGCTTCTTTTCAAATGTTTTTTTTTTTTTTACTTGTTTTTGAGGTTTTTTGATATCCGAAATAAAAATAAATAAATATTCTGTAGCCAGTATTGTGTCAAAGTAAAAACTGGATGTCTCATCAAAATAATGAAACACATCCAGCACATGACATGTTAAAACTGTCCAAAATGTAGTTTTGTTATGTTTTCTTGGTAACAGTAAACACAAATCATTTGCGTTTATTCACGTAAAATGTAAAGGGTGTCCTAAACGTAGTTCCACTGCTCTAGCATCACTTCCTTCTTTCTTCTTCCTTCATGTATAATCACAAACCAGACTCCTTTCTGTTGTGATGCAGCTCATTAGCCACGGTTACCAATCTTCCTCTGCCCGTGTCTGCTATGTGAGTCACAAGATTTGTTGACTGTTGGCTGTGTTATTGATCACACATCACAACTTTAGATATATGGACACAAGCACACACAGACGGGCACACACACACACATTCACACTAAAACTGATTCATGACGACAGGACTCATCAGTCATTACTATTGATCACATATACCAGGCTGCACCAGTCCACTTTTCTCTTCTTCTTCTTTCTCTTTCACACAGACAGTCGTACACTCGGCAGCTGTAACTCTCTTATATTTACAACATGTCTCTGTCTGTATCTGTCTCAGCTCCGGTACCAGAAATGCTTGGTAGCCCGACCCCCCTCCCAGAAGGCCTGTGGTTCATCTCCGCCCGGTGACTCCGTGTCCCGTCGAGTCTCAACCAGCGTGAAGAGAGGCGTCCTGTCGCTCATCGACACCCTCAAACAGAAAAGACCAGTCACAGAGTTGCCGCAGTAACCGTGGTTGCCACTACCAAACCTCCGCTACAGCCCCCAATCACTATGGTAACTAGTTGCATCGCTGCAGAAACACCTCACCGCCAGAGACCCCAGTAACCATGGAAACACAGTAAAGCCCGAGGGTTTTTGGGAAATCCTGTCACGAATCCTTCGTTTCCTGGAGCAAATTGGAATTTCAACTCAAGAGTTTATCAGCTCTCGAGCAGCAATTCGCATCTGTCTCCCGAAATAACTGAGGGGAAACAAAACTCACCCGCATCTAGAAGGAACAACCACAATAAAACACCAGAATGATGATGATAACGGTGTTTATGTACATAGAAGTAACTCTCATCCCCCCTAAGCACAGAGACATGTGAGGAAAGAGAGCCAAACACTGAAGAATAAAGAAGTGCTCCTTCAAGCACAGCACGTGTGATGAGTGAACTCATTGCTGCCCAAACTGCTGATCTTCATACTCTTGTTGTATTTGTGTCTGTGCCTGTGCTGCCAGCATGACCTCGCACACTTGGCCACACCCCCATGTCATCCACCTGGTTGTCCTGTTAGTCTGTAGTAGCTTTCCCCCCCTCTGTCTCCTTTTTCCTCTGTAGGCCGTAAAGTCACCCGACAGGAAGGAATCAGGAGTCTGATTCAGTAATCGGATAAAGATGCAGAACAGACCTGGGCCTTTCTGTCCCTCCTCTACAGCACACGCTAACCTGTTAAAATGATCCTGCATGAAAGTTTTATATCATAGTGACGCATTCTTGACAATATCAATACACCGCTGCTGCTGCTGCTGCTTTCAGAGACCGAAGGGGTGAGAAATCAGAAGCCACCACGTTTTCCTTTTCTTCTTCAGCCCAGAGGGTCGGAACGAGCGGTGAACTTTCACCCGAAAGCGTTGCTCATGTACTTCCTGTGTATTTTTTTTTTCCTCTCTCTCTATCTTTCTATCCTTTGTTACCCCTTGGAAAATGACAGACGATAGCCATCACGAAGGTAGAGATGCAGGGATGGACTGAGTGCACCCCCCCACCCCCCTGGTAAACTGTACCAGACTGCTGCTCTAGACAGGCTGCTGCTCTTTGATACACATGCTGGAGGAGGTAGGACTGATTATTCCTTTAAATCTCACCTCAGTGTTAATCCTCAGAGACTTCATGTCCACTAATAAAAGAGGATGGAAATGAGGCAAGAGGAACCAAGACTGAAGGAATGTGTTTTTATATGTGGGGAATGGCTGCGACAATTGTTTGTGCACAGCTGGTGAGAAGGACAGAAACTGACTGTGGTCTCCAGATGTTTTGGAGAGTAATGCCGACAAAGAGACTCAACACTAACAAGACTTTCCTGGGCTGCTATCTATCTGTCTCCAGGGTTCTGTTCACTTGAATGCGCCTTCTCTGTTGTTTTTTTTGTTTTGTTTTTCATTGCCTACAGTACTTTCTTTACATCTATCTTCATCAGTGCCACCAGATCTTACTTTTGGTTTGTTTTCATTTGTGTTTTTTCTCCCACAAATCTCAATTCAACACTCCTGGTTCCTTGTATATCCACCTATCCACATTTGGCTGTTTGATAATAATGCAGTCCTTTATTATTTCAAATTAATTTCCAATACTATGGATGTTTTTCTCCCTAAAGATGTACAAAAAGTTAATGATACTGAATACGCTCCATTATTAACAGGCTTGTATGTGGATGAGGTCGAAGGCGCTAGGATTGTAACTGAGATTTTGGCAAGAAAGTTAAACCACATCACCTTCTTTTATCAAAAGGATGTTGAAATGTGAATAAAATGATAAATGTGTGTGTACATAATATCCATTTAATGTAACCTTTGGCATTAATCATTGTTATAAGCTATCTTTTCATTTCTGAATGTCTTTTATTTGTCTTTTCTATTATTTTCTTGTAATGAAATGCCTTTTTTGAGAACTTACCAAATGGCCAAAGTGTAAAATATTGATTTACAATGTTGTAGATAAGAAAAATATGAGAGCAAATAATAGAAAGGAGAGGCGATTGGACATTTTCACAGTTGTCAGTTAAGTTGATACTGAATATAACTGAGCAATTATCTATGCATTCTTTTGATCTTGAGAAATGGAAAGTCGTACAAAGCCTTGCATGCCCGCGGACGGTTGAAAGAACAACTGTATGTATTGAACAGAAATATTTTTTATTTTATTTATTCTATTTTGTAAAGGTATATACTGATTTTATTAGTTGGGGCAAGTAAAGTCTGTTGACTCTGTATCATTGTCTCAGTCTCTGGTTAACTCACAGCACTACAACAGGCTCTGCTCTGCAGTTAAAGGCAGATAAAGGAAAATACCTTCACCTTGTACAGTGCTATAAGAGCTGGGAGTCAACTGCTGCTAAGAATGACAAACAGTAGGAAGAGGATGGTGGTAACAGCAGTGGACTCCCAGTGTCTCTGTCAACTTCACACGCATAATCAAATACAAACACACTCCATTTCCCTCAGATGGATGTGTTGCTTCCGTTTGCTGCTCACTGATTTGTACACTTTATCAATGTAACCAACTGTGAGAATAAACAGCATTATAAAATGGACCACCTGGCTGTTGTGTGTCTGTATTTTAGCCACCTGAAAGCGATTCATAAATCACTTTCAGTAACATGTTTGCTTATAGTTATTCTGTAAGTGTCCTTGACCAATTTACTGGCCTAGAAGTAGAGTTTGTCTCCAGGCGCTGCACAGCAGCATAGCTACTGATATTTTGTTCTTTCTGAAATAATGCCATCATGGTGAACTAAACTGTATTCAAGATTAATAGGAATGAATTCAAAAATAGTTCTTTTAGTCACACACTGAATTAAGAACACATTTTCCTCAATGACTTTAAGAATATTCCATTTGAGATTCAGCTTGACATTGTACACTTTACTAATTCACTTATTACTAACTGAATACTGACAAATACATTTCTATGCTGTGCTGTTAACCTACACTATGAGCTTTTCTTGGAGATGTTGACAAATGGTTGAAACGGATCCTGTTAACCCTATAAACGTAATAAACTCCAAATGTTATAAAAAAATTTTTTTGCAGCTTTTAATGTAATAATCCCACAAATGTAATAACTTTCTCACAAACATAACAGTTGTGGGGATTTATTATGTTTGTGGGACAGTAAAAAACTTCAGTTTCCAAAATTGTAATAACTTCGCACAAATATAATAAGTCAGTACCTCATACATTTCAGTAATACATGAATATCCATTCATCTTTCTTTTTCTTCCCATTTATTCTTGTCCTTTGGATACTTTTGAGAATGATCAAATGTTGCAGTTCCACCAAATGGCACTAATTCCAGATTAAAAGGTGTTTAATTACAAATACAAGTGGAGGAACTTAACAGAATGTTGTAAAGGTTTTATGATAGAAGCTTCAGTATGAACGCAATGTCATTTATTCAAATTAAATATAATAGAAGCCTGTGTTTGACCAGTGTAAATAAAATGTCTGGATGTGATTATGATAGCAATGGAGAGGATAGGAGTACACTGTGGCAAAATGAGGTGTTATGTTTGTGAGAAAGTTATTACATCTGTGGGATTATTATGTTAAAAGCTGCAATTTTTTTTTTTTTTTACATTTGTGGTTTATTACATTTGTGGGGTTAACAGATCCCATATTATCATTTAAAAGTTATGTCATTTCAGGAACACTGACTAGAGAGAGAACAGCTACTTAATACATGTGTTCTCTGAAGATAAGGAAAACAAAAAACTGAACATGCTTTACTTCCTTTGTGATTATCACTGAGAGACTGTGAAGATCAGTCTGTATGATTGTCTTGGGAATCTGAGGACTTTGCAGATGTTCCTGCTAACTGAGCGCTCGAGTCCTGCCTCGACACAGAGGCATCACTCCTGCTGCTCAGGGAGCTGCAGGACCGGGAGGAGACATCTGGAAGGGCAACGTCTGATGGTTTCATATCCTCATGTGCTGCCTTGTCCTTCCCATGTGGGTCCATCTTCTTCTGCGCCTTCAGAGTGCTCCCTGCTTTACTTGCATCCTTCAGTGTGACCTTCTCAGGCTCTGGTCCTGTGTGGTGAGAGGGTGCACCGGGACGGACAGATGATGGGTGTTTTCCCGCTGATGCAGGTGAACCAGATCTGGTCTGCTGGTCTCTGAGTTTTTTCACTAGAGGGGTGATGAGTGACAAGCGGGCAGAAGCTTTTGCAGAAGACATTAGTGAGAGTGTAAGACGGGGGATTCTCCGTGGTTTAGTTTTCGTCAGACGCCTGTAGTTGACTTTCTTCTTTGTTTTTTTCTTGTGGCTTTTAGATTTAGTGCCAGCCTGGGTCTGTTTTGGGTGTTGTTTCAGCTTTCCTTTCCGTCCTTTAACACCCTTCTTCTTCTTCCCATCCTTTTTCCCTTTATCTTTCTCCCTTTCTTCCTCCTTCTCCTCATCTTCCTCCTCACTATCTTTACAGTCCCCCTCACCTTCCTCCTCTTCACGTTCTGAGTCTTGTTCATTCATGAGCTCTGTTCCTGGCCGGCCTTGGCTGGAGGCAGATGAAGGTTTGCTTGTCGCTGCTGTTTGATGGCTTTTCTTGGTCTTTCCCTTTTTGCCAGGTTTTGATTGTTCAGGGATTATTCCACCCAGGAGGCCCTTTGCCGCCGCCCTTGCCAGCACATCCTGGACTGTTTCCACTTTAGTGGGATCTGCCTGAGAAGAGCAAGGACAGTTTAAGATTATATGTGAAGATACAACACGTTAAACAACAGGTCTCAGGGGGAACATAGAGCCAAGGAGGTGTATACAGCAAAACATGAAAAAGAAATGAGCCATAAAGTGAACCTGCAGAGGAGGATTATTTCTCTACCACTTATCCTAAACCTAAAGAGGCAAAGGGAGGTGAAATGCTCAATATAATTCCAGTGAATATAATACATGTACATAGTTAAAGTGTATATTTATGCAGGGTTGAAATTCTCAATTCAAGAATGCATTGCAATATGTAAATCATAATCAAATGTTGAGACCAGAGAATATTTATAAGTCTACTTGTACTGCACTGCAGGCATGGGTAGGTTTTGCTTTTTTAATGTTTATGTGGTGTATACAGACAGTTATTTTTACTGAAAAGATGCAGTTGTTTATTTTAGACTTGTTGTCTGATGTAGCTTCCTAAATGCAAGTGAGTTCAGATATACCTGACTGTTAACTCAGTGTCTCCCAACCTTTTTTTCCAACCACGGCACATATTTTACATTAGAAAAATCTCAAGGCGCACCACCAAACAAAACTTTTTCCGTGGGGGTTGGGGTTGGGTCAAGAAACCTGAGAGGGGTGTGTCAGTGATCCCTCAGATGGACCCCTGGATTGAGGGCCGTTGTGTAATAGTATAATAATTATATAATTGCAGGTAACTTGTTAAGCCACACAACACTGGTGAGGGGGACTTTATCAATAGAACACACCACATCAGGGCCAGTTAAGTTTCACTTTTTTTTTTTTTTTTTGCAAATGTTAATAGCAGACTGTTGTTGAAGAGTGGATCGTTGGTGCGTGGCGTGCAGTCATATATATCTATATCACGCTGCTCACTTAAAGTATCAATAAGGTGAAATTGGATCATTTTCCATGGCACACCTGATGACTTCTCACGGCACACTGGTTGGGAAACACTGTGTTAATTGATGTCAAAGTATTTATTATTATATATAAAACTGAGGATCCAGAGCATTTAGATACCTCGGGGCCAGTGAATGTTAATAAAATCGACTTGTGAGGCAAATGAAGTCACACCTCTAATAAAATGTAAAGATGGTAGGAGTTGCTGAAAATGCTTCCACTTCCCTTCCCTTCTCTCTGTCTCTGTCTGCCTTTGTTTCCTTACGCTCTCTTCTCACTAATGAAACTTGAATGATGTTCAGCGCTCTTCTTAAAACACTGCAAATGCATCTTTAATTCACTCCAGAGTGTTTAATCTGTCTTGTGCTGTTGTTCATTTTTCTTATTCTGACAGCAATATATGCACAAGTCATTTTGTAAAAACCCAAAACCTCATTTTAAACTGCCAAACTCACAGTTTATGATGAAAAGAGGAAGAGCTCAGTCTGCTACAGATATGATTGATGGCAGCCTGTAGGATGGTTTTTAGTTTTCTGCAGTTTTCTGGACACATGGATCCTGTTTTTCTTTCTTTTAATGAAGATATCTTGTGCCTCCTTTTGATGTTCTACAAAAGCAGTGGCTATTTCTTGTCTCTCCAGGCTGCCACTAGTTTATTTCACATCCCTTTAAATTGTTCTGCAGCACAGTTCAACTTGTGCAGAGGTTTTCATCTGAGCAGCACTGAGCCGACTCAGACGTGTCACTGAATCTGCAGCAGCAGCTCTGTGATTTCAATCACTGTGAGAGCATCCACTGATAATTACACATGACGGTCATTAGATGTTAAATCACTGCACTGCCTTCAGATAGGTGAGGATGTCCTGCCCCTACAGGAAAACATAAACCTACAAAAAAAGACAAGTTCCCTGCCTGCATCGGATCAAAGCAGAAGCATCTCATTTCATTCTGTTGTATTTTTCTTTTTTTATGAGATGGAAGAGAGGACGAGGAAAATAGATGGAGCCACGAGTTGATGCAACAAGGCTGGTGAGAAGCAAAGAGAGCTGGAAGAACGATCCAGAGAATTATCCATTCGTCTTTGCACTAACGTACTGAAATGTTTCAGTGATTCAGGCGTATTTCATCTTTAACTTGTCTCTTTTTTATGGAGTCTTGGAATAATGCTGCAGTGTTTCAAGGGTGTGTGTGTGTGTGTGTGTGTGTGTGTGTGTGTGTGTGTGTGTGTGTGTGTGTGTGTGTGTGTGTGTGTGTG
>JAQQZY010000001.1:6211583-6234703 GCA_030068375.1 Ostorhinchus rueppellii
ATACAAGTGTTCAGGCCTTGGACAAAGTTGTGCTCTGAAAATATTCACATCTTTACAACATTAATAACATGTAAACTTGCATTCAACCAGCAGCAGTAGCATTATTTCAGTTTTTATGATCGGAAAAACTAGCATGTTAGAGTGATAAAGAAAACCACTGTGGTACCCCATGGTGTGGAAAACAGGAAGTTAATAAAAATACAATAAACTCAATTGTTGTCTTTGACATATGCATATTGCACACTATTATTGCGATAATGATATTTTTGCGATATATTGTGCAGCCCTGTTTACCATCATTTTATGCTGATATGTACTGATGTCTATGCAAAGGGATTTGTGTTCTTAACAACTTCACTTACAAAAACCAAACAACCAAAATACAGCAGATAAAACAAAGTCATGCAATGACTTAAGACATTCCGTAGTGAATATAGTGACAGAGGACATTGTTGTGGACCACAGATGCCATGGGTTAGTTTGGCGTTTTCGGGTATATAACACCTTCATGTGGTTCTAGTGTTACAGTTGACAAATCAGACTATTTATGAGTGATTTTCTGACTTTTCATCTAGTACTACTTTTAGATTTAGATTCATCTGAGCAGCTGTTAATAATTTTCAGTTTAATTGTTATTTAACTCTAATAATAAGTGATGACTGACTTTTTGGGGTTTGAATAAATTAATTTGTTATTCACTTCTGTAATTAAATAATAAGCTTCCCATGAACCTCACCTGTTGCTCCTGTTTAGTAATTTTAAACTCAAGCAGGACAGGAAAATAGTCAATATTAATGTGCCTGTTTGAGATTAGCAGCTCTGAGACCCATAGTTAGTACTTAAACATGTCAGATGAACACTTGTGTCAAAGCACAGAAATTCTTCTGTCCCATTTCACACTGTTGCTTTTATTAAAGAACTTGTGGTTGACTTTTTGTGTTCACATTGCCCTCTTGCATAGAAAAAAGGAGATTTTCAGTTGGATTTTTTTGTGGATGATCCATTTTCATTACACATAGCAGTTGATTATATTCACACAGAATGTATCCATGATCACACTTCCACACTTTGTGTAAACACCAGCTCATGACTTTTTCCTGATTGCTGTCAATCATCCTCTAGCGTCACACCCTCTGCCCTTTTATCCTTTACCTTTCCTTTTGTCTTGTTTCTTATCAGCTGTGAGAGGCTGAAGGAGGGGGTTACCTGTGCTCCGAGGCCCCACCTCTCTCCTCTGGCCATTGAGACTGAGTAAACACATAACCACCTTTGCTTACCTCCACACTCAAACACCCAGACAAGGCAGGGAAGGAGACTCTCCCACTGCCACAGCCTGTCACCACCAAAGGACAGTGAATGGACAGAGAGAGTGGGTTTTAGACAAGTGTGAATGTGCAAAGTGACCCCTAAACACAAGACACGCCGGCTGCATCTGCTTGATCTGCACTCCTCAGTTTGGGACACAGGTATGGTGTTAATGCTGACAGTGAAGTGTGTGTGTGCGGTTTTCTGAAAATCCCAGTATAGATCATATTTTAAAGGTCAAAAGTCACTGTAGCTCATGTTCTTTTTACTGTCGATTTTCAGCATCTATTCTGAAAACAGACAAAAAGTATCAGTTTGTTGCTCTGGAAATTACTGAATTTTCCATTGCCTTTATGGGAAATGGCAGATTTTTGTCAGCTTTTAAGCATGTCATAAACAAACTGAAAATGTAATTCTCTGAATAATTGAAATTACAAACCTCTTAAAACCTGTGGCTATTATAGTGAAATTAAACTTTTTTCTTTGGAGTGACAGATTTACAGTTCAGCTAACTTCCCTGTTTGACCGCTTTTGGCCGCAATTATTTGAGAAATACACAACAAAGGCAGTTAAACCAATCAGTGATTGGAACAGAGATCAGGGTGTCCTTGCAATGGAACCCGTGGAACCAGTGGAGTGGCATGATGCTGTATGTTTGTATGTAAAAGTGTGTTTGCAAGTGAATGTGTGTGTGTTTAAGGTGGGTGATTAAAAAAAAAAAAATGCCTCTGTGACTAAATGCAGTGGCTGGTATTATAACCTACAGACTTCCGGGTCCTATGCCATATAACAGGTGGACTTTTACCCCTGTACAGTGAGATATTTGTTGTGTGCATGTGTGTGGGGTGTGTATGAGAGGGACAGAGATACTCTGATCAAGTAGAGAATGTCATTAATTTCAAACACTTTTAGTAGCTAAAAATGTAACCTTTGTATCTTCTATTCTATTGTATTCTATTCTATTGTATTCTATTCTGTTGTGTTCTATTCTAATCTGTTCTGCATCCTTTACTGACAGGAACTGCCACAGTGTCAAACACAAACAATTAAGGAGTGAGATATTATGCGTCTGTGTTCTTTTGTGAGTGTGACACACATTCTCTTAACTGTGTGTCTTTGTTTGTGTATCCTTAAGCCTGTGCAATAAGTGTGGCTGTGAGGAATGCTGTCAGAACGACAACAAGTGGAGACGTTGGTGTTCAATTCTTCAATCAGTGTGTATCCATCACCAACTTTTCGAGCCTCTTGCTGGTTACACACACACACAAAGGCCACTAAAGCCTTTATCACGAGTGTGTGACACTGTCAACGTCAGTACTAATTGTCGGAAACAATGTCTGCCATGGCCTTGAATGGGCTAGCTGATTAGCCTGAGGAATGCGTTTGCCTAGAGAAGCAAAAGCCCCTTTGGGCTAGTGCTAAAGCTAAACCAGCTCTTCTGATTAGTTGGGACTATGAAGCTGTGTGCAAGTGTGTTTGAAGGGGGGGGTGTATGTGGTAATAATCAGTTGCATTTGACCTTTTTATCCTGTTCTGCTTTACAATAAGACTGAACTCAAAGCACTTGTGTATGAGGAATTAGAGTCTGGTGGAGGGTTGATGTTCAACTTCACTGGAAAGACTTTGTTCTGTAACCGGGTAAGATACTGAGGATTGTTGATAGTTAAACACTGGTGCTGATTGATTTAGTGATTGTCTTGGTGAGATCTCAGCTTGTGCCCTGAAATGAATGAATTGGAATCAGTTCTTTCTAAAATTTCTTAAAAAGTTACTTTTTGTGTATGTGTGTATATGTGCCCTGGTGGCAGGGGGCTCTTGGAGTAAATGAACTGGAATCCTCCCGCCGTGGTGAAGTTGGGGCGGGTTGGAGGCGGTCACTTAACACACTCCATCTGACCTGAAATTCTTCGGGCCAGTTTGACTTTGAAGGGCTTTCTTACGCTGAGGGAGGCCTGAGGAGATCGGAGAGAGAACATTCGGTCCCCTCCTCTGTGTTTATTAGCCTCTCTCTCCTCTCCATCTACCCCCCCACCCCCCTCCTCCTTCTTCTTCTTCTTTTTTTTCTTACCCTCCTCTCCTCACCTTCCTTGTTACTCTGTCCTCCCCCTCCCCACTGCTCTCCTTTGAGCTTGAGTGAACCAGAGGAATGAGGGTGACAGGTACATCGATGAGAGGAAGAAAAAAGAGAAGACAAAGTAAAACGAAGAGAACTGAAGCTGGGAGACAAATTAGGAGGGTAAAAGTTTGGATGGTATTTAGAAACAGAACAGCAAATATAAAAAGAAATCTTGCTCTTTAAAATGATTTAGTTATGTTTTAAGCAAATATACACCACTTAAAACTTCTCATACTTGAATAGACAATAAACTGAATATCTTAGGTGATAATGCCACTTTGCAAGTTTTATTTGCGATAAGTTCTCACTATTCAACCAATTTAAAGTTGAAATGTTGATCCTCCTACGAGATAATCTATCATGCACTGAATCCTTACCAACAAAAGGATAGAGAACAGATATGTTGCTGGAGTTTCCTCCTCCTCAGCAGTGTGACTTAACTCTCTTTCCTGCTCGATCCTGTCACAGTCAGCATGCTGACAGTCGAGCTGGTGAACCACAGTGTGAGGACATCATGTGTCCTGAAGGGTCAGCCACAGTTCTCACTTCTCTTTCATTAAGTTCATTATTGTTTCACATGTTTGTGTTGGCCTCTGCATAGCTAGTTATAAGAAATAAGTGTCATTTTTCTAAGAATATTGTGTGGATTTTAAGGTTATGTGAAGCATGCTGCTGGAGGAAGTAAAAGTCATAACAAGAAGCTTTTTTTTTCAATACTTCTAAGGGAGTTTATCAGTTTCAGATTCTGACTGGGAGGAACACAGCGAGCCTGGGCGCTGTGGTGAACTCCTACAGGTCATATCACTCTACAGAAATCAACAGCAGGGCCTCTGATCTTGTGACACGCTACTCATTTACTTATATGGACGACTTGTCTTAATAGCTGACCGCCATTCAGTCTGTTTGGCTGAGATACTGATTACCAGCTCTGCTTTATTGCTGACTATTCCTGCTTATTCATGGTTTTTGCCTGTGTGGCAGATTCCACTGTGTGTGTGTCTGAGCTGTGAACTTATCAGAGACACAGTGCAACCAACAGTGCTTTCAAATGTGATTACTTAAGAATTTAGTGTTAAGTAAAGATATAAGTAAAGTGTGCTTATCTTAAATGGTTCTTGAATGCACAGGACGCTGAGTAATGTTATTGTCAGCACAGTGTGAATTGATTATTTTCCCAAGTAACTGATGAGTTGAATCGTCAATAGAAGGTTAGAAATTGTTGACTAGTGTTTCCCATAGTCAAAGATGACATCTTCAAATATCTGGGTTGGTCCAAAATCCAAAGATATTCAGTTTACTGTTGGAAAGAAACCAGAAAATAGTCAAACATAAGTGCATGGATTCAGAGGATTTAGCATAAAATGATCAAACTGATTGATCAAAAGAGTTGGTAGTTAATTTTAAATCACTTAATCAATTATTATAATATATCATTGTACTATTTCCAACCAGTACATAAGGAAGTAGTGACAATCATGATATTCCATTTACATCATGCTTTTTATATTTTCACTATTGGAACGGTGTTGAATGTTGTGTGTGTCTACGAGCCTGTGAAATTAGTTAGTAAATATATACAGTTGTTAAATGTCCATGTCTTCCTGTGGGGTTTATCTGTTAACTGTTGACCTGACAGACTGACCTGGTTGATGGTTGCTGTGTGCGCTCACCAGAACACCTGAGCCCTCCGAGGCATCTCTGAGCTGTGATTGGCTTTTACTCATGACTGACAGTTAATCTTTGATTTGGTTTCATTTATCACCAATCCACCGCACTTTTCATGTTTGCCTGCGAGCCAAAAGATTACAAAAAAACATGAAACACTCCCTGAGACACACCCTTTGAATATATTTTACGTTGTATTCATTACTGTGACAGTTTTATAACAGATTAGCAGTTTATCATTCAAACACATAAAGGTGTGAGCTTTAGTCTGTTCTTTTTGTCCATCTCTATCTGCTTTTTATGCTAAATAGCCTTTCTTCAGGCCTGTTTTCTGATATTAAGGAGTGGGACTGGTTTCTGTAGCAGCTGAAACTCAGCTCACCAGTGGTGGCACACTGTGACTTTCAACCCTCTTCCCTTTACCCCATCTGATCCCTCACTATACTCCCTTTTCCATTGCCCTTTTGTTTTTTCTCCTTGAACAGAATCTCTCTTAGAAAAGAAAAAAAAAAAAAAAGAGCGTCGTCTGGTTGTTTTTCTCTCAGCCTGCTCTCTTGACTGCCCAGGAAGGTGTGTGTTGTTTGCTTAAGTTAAGCTGCACTAGGTACATGTTGGCTGTTGTTAGGCACAAAAACACATCTGCATGCCCAACTACACACTTACACACAGTTGTAGTATTGTGCTGACATGACATAAATTACTCTAGTGGAAACTCCTGGTCACAATGTTCATACGCAAGGAAGAATTTAATCATCAAAGATAATATTTCTTTGCTGTTTCTTCATTTTTGAAGCTATAGGCAGAAAAACATTCATAAAGACTGCATTTCCCATCAGCCCCTGGCCTCAAAATAACGCCACCTGCTGTGTTCTGTGCTCCAAGCTGCAGTATTGTCAGTTTTTCCAGTTTGATTAATGTACTTCCGATCGAGTGATTTTAGAAAATATCGCAGAAGTAGGGCGGTGATCTGCTCCCACATAAACCCACTCACAAACTACCTGTTTTTGCTCCACCCTCATCAGCCTTCATGCTCATAGCTGTGGCTCAGTGTGTGTGTGTGTGTGTGTGTGTGTGCGCGCACAGAGGAGGCCGGCCTCTGTGCTCAGTGCTCTGCTGTACCTGTCTCTCATGGAGGTGGACTAACACTCCCAAAGCAGGCAGCCAAGCATCGGAGCACTGTGAAGCAACAGGGGTAGATATCCTCCCATCTGACCACTCTCTGCTTCTCCTTCCTCTTTTCTTTTCCACCACCATCTCTCTGCTCACATATTTTTCTCATGGCCTCTGTTCTGTTTCATTCTCACTTCCCTGTCTCTTGTTTGTAGGGATTCCTCATCCTTAAATGACTTTGACACCATGTGAAGTCGACTATTGAGCAATTATGTATGAAAGTTTTAGTCCTAGCAGCTGTATTGTTTTCTATAATGTGTTACAGGTTGGAAATTGTTGGCGGGTCGATCAGATGCTGCGATGTACTTCCTTGCGATTCATTTGTGAGGGGTTACTCGTCCGTCACCTCCACGTGTCTGTGTGTGTATGAACACAGCTCTGGCTGCTTCCTTAGGCGTGGTTTGGTCAACACACTGGATCAATGTCACTCAGGATATATGTCCAACTGAGAGATGCATTGTTCTTGACTGTGGAACACACATTTTTTTCTGTATTAATCTGTATTAGCTTAAAAAAAAAAAAAAAAAGCCCTCTGGTAGTCAGCACAACTTCTGTACAAGATCTGCAAATGCCCCTGACAGGAACAAATGAAAGATTTATTGTGTATTTAGTGTTGTTCCTCTTTGTAGCTGTGAGGAACTATGCTTCAATTCCGTGCTCGTTTTTTATTTGAGGAAAAGATGGAATTTGGCAGCAGGGGACAATATGTGTTTGACGGCCTGCTTTTAGAAATCCGGAGGAAGCCCATAAAGCTTTTCTCTGCTCATAAAGCAATTCTGTCTCCATATACCAAGCTGTTAATACATAGAGAATCAGGTGGTTCTATCAATCATAAACATACTGTAGTGGCCCGTCTCCATAGCACTTACTGGAATACTTTAACCCGGCAGGTTGGAAATGTTACCCAATCAGATCTCTTTAAGTTCCTTGCTTCGTTCATGTCATGGAGACTGTGCTGCTCTGAGTTCATAACCTTTGACCAGGTAAACTATGTGTCTGAGCCTCTGAACGTCTCTGTAGATCAGGTTTTACTTTTTCTTTTTTTTTTTTTTCTTTTTTTTACTTTTCCTGTCACGCTGTACAGAATCAGATGTCAGTAATGCAATAATGTTCTGTAGGTTTATCTTCTCTTTTTACGTAGGCACACTTTCTGTATATCCTTGTACTCCCTGTGAGTTAAAGCTGCAATTCGTGTTGTCCAGAGTTAATGATCTACTCACCGCTGCCTCAGGTTTCCTTCTCTGCTCTCGTCCGCTTTACCTCCATGTATGCGAAAGACGAAGGCTTCACAGGAGATGGAGACCTGCGAATAGTGTGATTTGTATTTACACTTTCGTTTAGATTTGCTTCATATATATCAGGCTTAATTAATTAGAATGGAAATACAAACAAAGCATGAATAACATCACGGTATTAAAGGATGAGTAGTAGTATGTTTTGGTGAGATTTTAAAAAAAGGACTTACAAAGAACTGGAAAAGAAATTAAAGTGATTGCAGTATGGACATGTAATACAACTAGACAAAATAAGACAAAGAATAATTCAATACAATGGCTAGAAATACTATGTATTGACAAAATGAACCCCTATTATGAGACTAAGGAGAGAAATAACTGCAATATTCATAAATTCAAGATTATTATTTGATTGTATTTAATACAGACTTGACCAAAAGAATTTGCATGTCATTAACATGTCTGTGGTTAAATGTAAAGACTAGGACATTATATTCAAAGGTATAGTTCCCCAGTCTGACTGAAATATATTCTTAGATATGCTACACAACCAATATGGAAAGAGATAATATTCAAATTGTGACATGCACATTTACGAATCATGCAAAGCAAGAGAGGGACATTATGAAAGACACTCTATGTTTTGCTTCACACTCAGTGCAGTGATTTCCTGAGTATTTCCCAAGAAAAGAAAACTTCAGCAAACCAGCAGTCACCACTGAGGAAGTCAGGAATATCTCCAAATGCAAAAGCAGGAAGTAGGTTATGCCACTCAGAGACTGAATTTATCATATTTCGAACAGGCACAAAATACCCAGCAAAGGCAGTTTTGTAAAAGAGGCTCATCCTGAGTACTGTATCACACACAGGCGGTCCTGTAGAAAGAGGCGACCTCATAGTGTCACATAGCTTCTTGTTATCGCTGAGCAGAACTCCCAGTGTGAATATTGTCCTCCCTTTGTCATCAGTAGACAGAGATAAGGCTGATAAGAGACAGAGTCAGAAGAAACAGAGGAAGGACGTGACAAGCTGTGGAAGCAAAGAGGGAAACCAACACAGAAACAAATTATACATAATTTAACAAACAGCATGCTACAAATGTAACTACATTGATAATGAACAGAATTAAATGATATTCCTTTAGATTTCTCAATAATTTTCTCAGAAGTACAGGTTTTAAATGTCGTTTTGACCAACATTATTGCCAGTACAACAATGAACTAATGGCAGAAAATGGGAAAATATCTCATCTTACTCTGATCATCTTGTTTTTCTCCATTTCATTGTTTTCATATCGTTGCTCATATCTGTGAATTAACAGGTGTTTTATTTGTGTTCTCACATCATTTTATTCAGATAAATTCACCTTAGCTTCATATTTCTTCCCATGTGTTCAAGATGGGCTAGCTTGCAAGTAATTTTAAGGCCAGCAGCCTTTAGTGAACACGTGTGTGTCTGTGCGTGGTGTCATGTGTTTATTACGTCATGGGAACTTAAATCTGTTTACACAGTCACTTATAGGGAGGAAATGCAGACCTCCATAATGTAATTCATTAAATCTGAGGGTTAAGAGTTGTTTTAAGGTTCGAGTTTGACATGTTGAGTTTTGGGTATTCCATTAACAAATGAATGTAAGTCAATGCTCTTTACACAATGTTTGTGTGAATGACTGTGGCTGTGGGAGAGTGGGATATTGGGTCAGGTCAAATGAGAGAGTGTGTTACCATGGTTGCTTGGCTTTGTGGTGTTTAACCTTTGTTGACTGCCTCACCTATCTCCATCCAGCAATCAAGAACAAGAACACACACACACACACACACACACACATAAGGCTTCCTTGACTCATACAAGGTTGTTTTTTATTTGGATTATTTGCTTTAATGACGTTAAGTCAGGCAAAAAGTAGTTGTTTGATCTGCAGTCTGCTCTGATTGGTTCTCCCAGTGTTCTATGCAGTGTGGTGATTTGGAGATTTAAAAATGCTGTGGATTTTTCCATTCTAAATGGTGGCAGTGTTGGAAAATAACAGTGTAAGAGGTTTATGCTTGGGAAGCCGATTTCTGATTGTTCTGTGTAATAGGGCTGTAGCCTTTAATGAAGTGTTGCATAGTCAAATACACACAAAATACTGCAGTTACACACTGTACCACATTAATGTTGATAAAGGCTGAAAGGCCAACATCCCATATGCAGTGAGACAAATTAATGTACTTATAATCTTCTGTCACTATATAAAGTCACTGCAGTCCTATTTTGAGCAGAATCCCTTCGTATTCTTACAGCTTAACTGCTGATGTTATAACACGTATACATTTAATGAGCATGTGACCCAGTTGTACCCAGCGAACCTTGATCCAGTGTTTTCAGGGTTTACAGCCATTTATTCTCTCTGATAGGGGTCAGAGGTCAGTAAGGGATCTGAGAAACTCAACAAAACAAGGTTGTAAAGGCACTGATAGGGGAAGGTGCCCTGGGAATTTATAGATGCTGTATTTTCACTGTTCGGACCAGGTCATATAATGTGTCTTGTTTTGTTTATTAGCTGGGTAATTGTGCGTGTGACTGCTTATCATTTTGTTTTACCTCAACCAGAAGGCATATTAGTCCTGCCTCGACACAGACACTGCTTGCCATTCTTCTGCTTTTCACTTGTGTTTCACATCATTTTATTTCTCCTGGTTAAATCACATCGATGTCTCTCTTTCCTTTCCACAGGCCCCAGATCTGATTGGATGGTTTTGTCAGAATGACAGCCGAAGATTCTGCTTCTTCTTCGACCATGAGCAATAATTCTGCCCCAACCAAACCCTCCAAATCCACCGGTGCCTCCCACCACTCTCTCCATGGACAGATCGCCATCCCAGAGGGTGTTGCAGGAGCTCCCAATGAGGCCTCACTGGTTGCCTTGATGGAGCGCACTGGCTACAGTATGGTCCAGGAAAATGGTCAACGCAAATATGGTCCCCCTCCTGGCTGGAATGGTCCATCTCCTCCGCGAGGATGTGAAATCTTTGTTGGGAAGATCCCACGGGATGTTTATGAGGATGAGCTGGTCCCAGTGTTTGAGTCTGTAGGACGAATCTATGAGATGCGTCTGATGATGGACTTTGATGGGAAGAATCGAGGATATGCGTTTGTGATGTACACAGAGAAACATGAAGCCAAGCGGGCTGTGCGGGAGCTCAACAACTATGAAGTGCGGCCTGGGCGGCTACTGGGGGTTTGCTCCTCTGTGGACAACTGCCGTCTTTTCATTGGTGGCATCCCCAAGACCAAAAAGCGTGAGGAGATCCTGGAGGAGGTCTCTAAGGTGACGGAGGGTGTACTAGATGTGATTGTTTATGCCAGCGCTGCAGACAAGATGAAGAACCGCGGCTTTGCCTTTGTAGAGTATGAATCGCACCGTGCAGCTGCCATGGCACGCAGGAAGTTGATGCCTGGGCGTATTCAGTTGTGGGGCCACCAGATCGCAGTAGACTGGGCAGAGCCTGAGATTGATGTGGATGAGGATGTGATGGAGACAGTGAAGATCCTCTACGTCAGGAATCTTATGATGGAGACCAGTGAGGAGACGATCAGACAGGTAGGACTAAAAATAACTTTAATAATGTTTGATTGAGAGTTGGGACCAGTGTGATCCAGTATCAGCTACTGATACAGATGTAATTCACTCAGTAGTTATGGAACTAAAGTGATTGATTTACATTTGGATCCAGATTTAGTAGTATGTTTTTATGGTATATTAAAAATTATGTTGTAGTGCAATTGTGGTCTCGTAGCCAAAATTTCATAGCACAGATTTATATATTAATTAATCAATTAATGAATTATTGAACAGGTCTATTAAGATATTCATCTGTCCATACATATTTAATGTCTCCTAGAATTGTACAAATCAGACATGCTGGACCATGCCCATGGACTATAACATACGACAGTTTGTACTGGATGAGCTAGTTGCTTACTCATAATGGTCACAACGCTCTGAAAAGCAAGAGATTTTTCTTGTGTCTTTCTTGAACACTGCTGTTTAAATTCTAAAAGTCAAAGTCGCTAACTGCAACCTCATTTGAGGTCAGACCAACATGAAATCTTGCTCTTGTCAGATTTCTTTGCTTTATAAGTTGGTTTATTATATGAAAACAAATGTTCAAAATATGGTGTGATTTTCTTTCCAAATTGATCGATCATCAGGTCTTTAGCCAGTGGAACCCTGGGTGTGTCGAACGTGTCAAGAAGATTCGCGACTACGCCTTTGTCCACTTTACCTCCCGGGATGATGCTGTCCTGGCCATGGACCACCTTAACGGCACAGAAGTAGAAGGGTCCTGCATCGAGGTGACACTTGCTAAGCCTGTGGATAAGGAGCAGTACTCTCGCCAAAAGGCCTCAAAAGGGGTTGCCGCCACTCCAGAGGCTACTCAGCAGAACTTCGTTTACCAGTGTGACCCCTACACATTGGCCTACTACGGTTATCCCTACAATACTCTGATTGGACCCAACAGAGACTACTTTGTTAAAGGTAAGGATTCATTTTTTGTGCTTCAATATGAGTAAAACTTACATGGCCACAGTGTTTCTCTTACTAGCCAAGAATTCATTTTCATTTTTGTAAATGTGGGTGGCAGCAGAAACTTGTCAGGCCATCTAGATTACCACACCTGAGTTGAATAGGATTATAGTGATTGAATCTTTGATAACTCATGTGACAGAAGGGAAGTTGATAAGAGTTTGTGACTTTAAAAACGTAGGTTTGTTTCAAAAGCAAACACAAAGCAAGGTGAGGGACCTATGAATGCTAATCCCATTATCTTTGATGATTTATTAAGTATGGTCTTTGGGTGGTAGCAGGAAAATCTATTTGACTTTCAACAATCATTGTGTTTTCTCTCCAAAGGATCCCCAATGATACAGAACAATGGTAATCTCTCACATCCTTATTTCTACTTATTCCTTTAATGAACAAATGAGCTTTTCTCCCATGTGACAAACTATTCATTCTCTAACACCATCCTTTTCTTGCTGTGCTGTCACCTCCCATTTCATGCCGGGGTATTGCAGAGGAAAAACATATCGCTTACAATGTGTAAAAACACCTCATAGTGCCACCATAATGCCATGAATAACTGCATCCAAATAAAATTGAAAAAAATCAGGGCAGTGATGGAATAAAAGGCCATATATGAGAGATTTCCAATATCAGCTGCGCTAAACAAGTTATTTCCTTAAATTAATGCTAAATGAAGCATGCAAGTCCAAATATCTTGAGATAAATATTCCAATAGGATCTGAAATCTTGCTTTAGATGTTGCCCTTCACAGCTTTGACTATAAGTTGCCCCTGTCCAGGTCCTAAATCACACACCCTTGTTATGATATTACTCCTGTATTTTAAGCAGGTACTGTGCGAGGTCGTGGTCGTGCTACTTCAGGTAACCGTACCCCTGGACCGCGTGGGTCATACCTGGGGGGTTACTCTGCCGGTCGTGGCATCTACAGCCGCTACCACGAAGGCAAGACCAAGCAGCCTGAAAAGCCCTATGAGCTGATGCCCAGTCTGGAGCTCGCTGCTTCCGTCAATCCAGTTGGCATCAAACCTGGCACAAGTCAGTGAGATAGACATGTCCATATCCTCGCACATCTCTGACGCCTTTACTAAACCTTCTCACCCATAATTCTTTTCTCTCTCCCTTTCCCCTTACCGTTTGGCTTGAGGAACTTTTGGTAAATCAGAACAGTTCTTGTTACTGGATGGTCATGTGCAAAAGTACTTCCTTTGTTTTTATGGTACAGAATAATCGCACTAATATTCTGCACTTTCCAGAATGACCTGATAGTAACAGCTGAGTTTTGTTCCTCATTCTTTCCTTTTTCCTTCATGTGAAATTTTTTTTCCTTCTGAGTGTTCAGACAGAAGACAGCACTGTGTTACCGGTTAGACAGTAAAATGTTTGTAAATACCAGATGATTAAACAGAAATTCCCAATCATATCATAATGATGTTGAAACTTTCCCTAAATTTTCCATATCAAGTATTTTATCTTCTATTTGGCAATCTCATGTAAATAGTAAAAACTCCCCACTCTCTACTTGGAAGCAGATTTAATTATTATATTGGCCAATACAATACAGTCCAGAGAGCACTGCAATGCATGATGGTAAAAGGGTGATAACCTGCAACGCAGTGGACTTGGCTTAAAAAATGAAGCAGCCATATTTACTATGTTGTGCTGAAGTCTGTCTGAACATGGCTGTAGTTCTTTGGCAACAAGAGCCTGTTTTCAGGTGCATTTGACTGAAACATACTGAACACAAACTTGGACAATGGTTTGTTTTGGGTCTTTCAGTCTAAACCACAGCTGAGACACAAGCTCTTCCCTCAAAACAACAAAAGCAAAAAACAAACATGACTTGTCACTTCTTTTCTGGTGTTCAGCATGATCACTGTAAAGGATAATACCAGTATGGCTGCATACATGTAGTCTAAACTCCTTTTATCACTTCTCACTGGATTCTACTTGTAATTATTTTTACATACTTTGATGTTATTGCCTTAAATAAAAATACAAAAAACTAAAGTGTAAAACTTTAATTAACCTCTGTATCGGTATCAAAAGGCTTTGACAGAAATGATATGCAGGTGACTATTTTGGAATAATTATTTCCTGGTAGATAAATCTTCCCTGCCAGTAAGCAAAAGGAAATCCTCAGTCTTAAAGCCATCAGTATGAGGAAAATTCTGTAGGTTATAAAACAGAAAGCAAGCCAGTAATAATAAAAATGCTTCACATTCATGAGATTTTTTTCCCTAATAAAACTGAAATCTAGGTGTTATTCTTTATAGGACTGAAAGATGTAAATCTTAAATTTGATTTAATTTAATTTGACTTAATTTCATTTCATTTCATTTACAGGCTGGTATTATCTTTTAAAAGTTTATCATTCATTCTAACACATTGGTTAATTATAATTTCAACATTAAAGTGTCATTACTAATGTATAGTACCTTCTAATTAATATCCCCTTTGAAACGTGGAATTTCTTGACGCTCCTTGAGTGATTTGACCTTGATCAGGAGCTCAGTCTCAGTCGCAGCCTGTGTGGAATCACAGGATCAGCACTTCACTGAAAAGACTTTTGTCCATTTGAAACAATGACGTTGTGTTCACTTGCTGTGTGTGTGTGTGTGTGTGTGTGTGTGTGTGTGTGTGTGTGTGTGTGTGTGTGTGTGTGTGTGTGTGTGTGTGCTTATGTATGTGCTGGAGCTTTGGGGTTAATCCACAGTTGAGCACCATCATAATCCAAATCACACCCCACTGCCAACTTTTGCAACTTTTCTGTCTTTCTTCATGTGCAATCTCCAACCTCCATGCTGTTTTCTTCATTATTTCACACTTATTTTGTAGATGACCTTAAATGTAGTGTGTTTGTTTCAGTATGTGTGCATCTATGTTCCCACATTCCACTTTATATCCAGGCATCCACAGTATTTAACTGTCCTCTGTTGGTTTCAGCAGTCCAGTCTGTTCCAAGCTCTCATTCTTGCTGTTTTCTTATGTGCAGTGGCACTGCCCACTCTGGGTGGGCAGTACCCAGTGTTCAGTGCTGCTCCTGCAGCAAAGCTGATGGAGGAGGGGAAGGTGCACACAGTGGAGCACCTCATCAACCCTCTGGCAATGCAACATGCTGAACACACCACCACTCCTGCTGCTGCCACTGTCCTACCTGCGGTCTCCACCCCTCCACCTTTTCAGGTGTGCATTATACAGGTTACCCATTCACACATATACACTTGTACATAATTCACACTTATAAAGATGTAGATTGTACATTTTATTCTATTCCAATCACTTAGAGAGACCAAAGAGATACTTGTGATTGTGAGAATTTGTCAATTTGACATAATCATAGGAAATTAAACTATCAACAACATTTATAGTTATTAAAAGGTTATATAAGCACATCCACATTGAACTGCATAACTATGCATTTATATACTCTGGATGCTGTTCAGTCTTATACCTGTAAAGAAACTCAATGTGAAACAAATCAAATAGTCTAAGTCAGTCATGGTTTTGCTTTCAGTGTAAACTATTTTTCACCACATGACAGATAGGACTCCAAACTAACACATAAGTGCACATTATATCAGTTTAATTTTAAGGCCTTTTAAAGGAAAACAGATGTAATAGATATAGATGGAGGAAGTAGTCAAAGATGCACTTTAGAGTTTTCATTTAAAGTAACCCTCATTTGTTTGTCAGGGTCGTCCAATCACCCCTGTCTATGCCATGGCTCACAACGTGCAGCGTATCCCAGCAGCCAGTGGCCTCTATGGAGCTGGATATGTCCCCATCGCAAACTATGCCGCCAACACAGCAGCTCTGGCTGCTCTACAGAAGAATGCAGCAGTGGCAGCTGCAGCGTATGGAGGCTACGCAGGCTACGCTGTGCCACAAGCTTTTCCCACTGCTGCCTTCCAGTTGCCCATTCACGATGTCTACCAGACATACTGAATCTGAGGCTCAGGCATGGTCCTGCCTGTGACTGAAAGACCAGTGTAACATCTCAACAGTGTGCAGTCTCATCTATCCAAATGTCTTATGAACTCATGAACATCCAAGTGCTCTAAAAGAATGTCATTTTAAATGTTTTTTTGTTGTTGTTGTTGTTTTTAAACAGTGACATAATTTCACCCTGGCATGTTTTTCTATCTAGTTGACCCATAGCATTCCTTAGTGTCAAACTTAATAATGCAGGATCACTCTGACTTTCCACTGAAAATTAGACATAGAATACATGGTTCTTACTGTATGCCTTAACAATATTCCTTTTAACAATAAGCAATACTCACAGTCACAATTCAGTTTCCTACATGTCTGTTTCTTATTAGTTCCCATATTTACCATTGTTGCTGTAGCAACAAGTACACTGAAGGTACATTCAAGTATTTATGAAGAGAAAATTGATATTTAAGGATTTCTCTGTAGTTTTCGATTTTCATTTTGAGATGGTATTTCTTCTTTAAAGAAGGAAAGAGACAGTTTTACTCTGTATCTTTTGAAAATTAAGTTTAAAACTTAAATAAAACTAAAGTTAACTGGAAAGAAGGAAAATTACAACTACTGACATGAGAGGATACCACTGAAGACAACAGTTTTTGGATATACTAATATATTTTTTTTTAGTATTTTTCATTAATATATAGTATTTTAGCCAATACTACTTACAGTAGGTGATGCTGTCCGTCCACGCTGGTTGAATGTGTATGCTTCAAGTATACCTGTTTGGTACTTTTTGGTTTAGTTTTATTTGTCTTTCGGTTATTTTTAAATGAAGGTTTTAATGTGTATTTGCCTATAATTAGTTTGTAAGCCTCCACTTTAACCTTATGAAAAGTTGCAAGCTTAATAATATTATTGTGACAGATTCCTTGGGGAACAACAAAAAAAAAAAAAAATAGACAGTAAAAGTCAACTGCACAGTTTTTTCAGCAACAGCACATCCATGGAGATGTTTTCCATCCTCACAAACTCTGCTGACGGGACTAAGACTGAACAGATTTTTTTTTTGTTTGTTTTTGTATGTGTTTGTTATTGTTTATTGAATGGTTTGAAACTTTTGAAAGGTGAACAAATATGGACGGAAATGAGAGACATTTTTCTATTTGGACAGGAGCGCTCTTTGACTTAGTGCTCCTGCCTTTGCCAATGCAAACCACACTTTTAGGGCTCCATACACTCCTGTCAACATTACATTAGAATGAATCTCTGTCTAACTACAATGCCTTGAATCTGCATACTGTGTGTTCTACTTACATTGTCTTTTATTGTGCCTTTCATAACCAAACTAAACGCTTGTGAGTGGCACAAAAGGAAAGTTTTGCATCTGTGTAAAGCTCTGGAGTGTTTCACTCCTTCATTGAATGAATCAGATTGAGATGAGTTGTGTCAATCGCTGCAGCCAGATGTAACAAGACTACCTCTCTGCTGTAGTCTCTTCTCTGAATCTACCTGCAGTAACACTCTGAACGTTTGTCTCCTCTTTATCACATGTCCTCCAAACTGTGCTTAACCAAGGTGCACTTAGACGTTTTTTAAAAAAGGCAGAATATTGCCACTTTCAGATGAAAAGATATGGATTACCGAGCATAGATTTGTGAATGAACTGAAGTGTTTGATGCTGTTCAGTGTTTGTGTGTCTGACAGGGTTTTTCTTCCCAGAAAAGCATGAAAAAAAACAAATAACCCTAATGAATGTAGACACTTTTTGACCTCTGCAGTGTGTAAACAACTTTAATATTCAACTGGGAATAACTGGAGCAGTACCATACAGGAAAATAGAGAAGTAGCCATGTATTTACTACTACAACACACAAACATAAAGGATGCAAAAAGCTGCTGATCATGACATCACACTCTTCAAAAGCCACCACTGGGTATGCAAAAACATTTGTATGCTTGTAGTTTTATTTTTGCATTAAGTTTATCCTCAAAGAGATTTTATCGCCTCCTGTCAGACTCCTTCAATTTTTGATGACATTGTATGCGCATAACAGTATGACTTATGCCTGAATTATGAGTTTATGATAAATGAAGAGATAATACACAGCCAAAAAGACATGTTGAAGTCTTAACTCAGTTTGTGCTATTTTATTATCTTCTCTCCCCTCTGAAACTGGATATGACAAATACTGATAACAGCTTTTATTATTTTCTTGTATGATACCAATACGTCAGGATATATTTAATATATGCATTACATGTGTTGTGTATGAAGTGAGAAGAAAAGGTATAATATATTCTTAACTGTATTTCTTTTCTGTATTTACATCTGGTTTAGGCGTAAAAGTCAGAGTAACAAAGTAGAAAAAATTGCTAAAGTGTCCAATAGTTTTTAAACATTCATGGTCATTGTATTTTTTTTTTGTGTGTGTACTATGTATTATTCTTTTTGTTGTTTCAAAGTGGATTTGGTGTTATGAGTGGGAACACAAACCCCTTTCTATGTTAGATATATTTTATTAGGTTGAGTACAAAAAACCAAAACCTACCAGTTGTGGTGTTGCAGTGCAGAAGCCTTTTGCAATGAAGGTGATACAATGTTGTTATTATTACAATTCATATTGTGAGCTAACAGCTAATAAAACATCTGCACGTGAAAGAAATCAGAAAACTGACACCTTATGGTTCAGCCTCCCACTCAGAACATCTGCTTTGCTTTCTGTTGCCTGCATTTCACCCACACTGCAGCTGCAGGACAAAATCGTCCGGCTCTTCATGATAGTGGTGTGAAGCCACATACAGTATGCCTAGTTTAATATAGGTGTTACCTTTTAAACTCTTCCTAGCGTGTGCCTTATTGCTAAGATGTGCCCTTTGCTATATCTTTTTTTAGGCTTATTCAGACTGTTTTCTATCAAAAAGGTTTGTTTTAAAAAAAGATTGTTCGGCATTATTATATTTATAGTGATGAAGTAGAAAAATAAAGCATTTTCAAAAGAATGCATTGGTTTTGTTGGTCATATTGTCTGTCTACATATTCCCCTGGTTAAATATATGAGTGGTCTAAACAATTAGCCGGACCGAGTTTCACATTAAACTGCATGACTGTGGAAAAAGTCAAATATGTCTTCAAAAGGTTCAAATTCTAAGGACTTTGACTCTGACCTCTGTGAATGGAAACCCACCCCTGACTTCATACATCAGCTATTATTGAGCAATGTGTCATGATGGAGAGAGCAAAAAGAGGAGGGAGAGCACAGTGTTTGGTGAATGTTTCATAAACTTCTCTGTGGCAGGTCAACTTTCCTCTAGAAAGTAGCAGTACACAACAAGGAGGGCAGGGAGGATTTTAGGAACAAAGTACATAAGGAGTACAGACAGGAGGCCAATCACAGTCACAGGTACAGGAAGCTTTATACAGTTTTACCACCTTACAGCCGACGCCTTAGTCACTAAGGTTAGGAAAACTGGGATCCTTAAATCCAATCCTGAGAACTTAAAAAATATCAAAACAATATATATATATATATTAAAATTTTGGCTTTTATATCCATATATTATTATTATATATACTTAATAGCAAGTGATTGATAACTCCATCAGTGGTCATACAAAACCACCCAGATGCAATCACATACCTGCTCTTAATATATAATATTAAAATCTGCATTTGTACATTATATCTGATCTCACATAGTGGTCTATTTTTACATCATACACATGTACCCAATAAAAGCAACAGTGATTCAGTCAAATCTAGGTTTATTTCATTGGTATATAACCTGCTACATAATCCATCCCCGTCACACCTACTTTATCGGTCTGTATGAAAACCAGATTACATACATTTCACGCTTGGTTTTACAGTTCATGGAATGGAGTTTGACATTGAGGACAATGTCGCCATCTGGTGGAAAAAACACTTAATCAGCCTGCAGCAGAGCAGAAGAGTACAGTTCAGACCAGACAGTGCAGGTTTTCAGCGGCAGCCATGTTAGCTCTAAAGCCATCATGCAAAATAGCAATAAGAAGTCCAATCTGACCTCTCTTTTGGTCTTAATTTAACCCATACGTTAAAATGTAACACCTGATGTTCCTTTGCATTCAGGACCTTTGAGAAATGCTGGTATTTAACAAATTATTTAGCGAAAAGTAGCCTACAAAAATGTGATATGAGGCAAGACCGTTAAAATACGGGTTTTACTTAAATTTTTCATGTAGTTTGTGAATGCACAAACAGTCTCAGAGAAAATAATGTATTAATTTTAGCTGCAAAATTTTATTATTGTTTCATATTTATTCATTGTTGGGTGGGTGACAATTACTGATGTTTTGACAGCTTTATTACGTTTTTCTGTCTGTATCCTGTAGTGATATATGCACAGGACAAAAAAAATATCCTTAAAACTAAGTCCAAACTGTATTTATCCGATTTAGACTACATTTCCCACAATGCTTCGGTAGCTGTCTGTACGCACGCTGCATTTGCACGCCCGCTGCTCTTTTAGTAGATTTCTAAACGCTACAGGTACAGCCCTACGCCACTAAGGAGCTCAAAGGGTAACTCCAGATGATTTGTACATCTGCTAACATGCGTTGCCGCTCCTGAATGTAACCTCAGTTTATATTTGGCTTAAAGGAGACGCAACAAAGCGCACAAGATGGTTGCGCACCAGGCCCGGGCGAATAAGTAGGTTTACTATAGCTTTAAGAACGCGAAAATAGTGTCTGCTTCTTTAAAACTATATCGGTTTATTGCTGAATTGATAATTAAGAAAAGTTTTCAATTTCTAATCAATAAATTGATGCATAGAATTTGCGACGAATCCAGCGCATTGACAGAAAATGTCCCACTGTCGGATAAAGGCCTCTGGAAATCAAAACGTCTTTACACCAGATGTGTTCCGATTTTCCTCAAAGTGCAAGTAATCCTGCGTGACTTTCTGCGGATTTTGAGGTAGACCGAACAACCTTCACGGTGATGGAAGCAGCGGTCGACCGAACCGGGGATGTAAATACAGGTGAAGACGCGACGGAGGACAAGGCCGTAGAGCAGACCACGGCTACCAGTACGGCCGTCACACCGCGGAGGGGGCTCAGAGAGCGGGGAGCGGGGCGCCCGAGGTCCGGCGTCTCCGCTTCATTAACGGACGTTAATGGAGCTGCGCCGAGCCCGCAGGGGTCTGGAAGGGTGTTAAGGGACCGGTCAACGAGGGCAGTACCGGCGTGGTTGAAGGACACCAAAAGCGACGATGACGAAGAGGAACCTAGTATCGACACCGGTGCGACTAAGCGGAGGAAAGTTTCCAATGGCAGGCGGAAGAAAAATTCAGAATCTGCGGGTTCGGCTGAGGCTGGTGGGGGGGTCGCAGGTGACAGCCTTCAAACCACAGAGTGAGTTAAGTGTTCAGCAACAATAAAGCAACTTCTAACGAGCAAGACTTGACTTTTAATTTGTGTGTTTATGTCGGTGGGGTCAGTTCCTGTCAAAAGCACGCCTTCAGCATAGCTCGTCCCCTTTCAGTAGATCTGCATGGGGAGGGTGGAGTGAGGCTTACCTACCTGTCTGCTGATTATCATATTTCCACCTGTTACCACCAATGTAGATGTAAAAGGTAATAATTTAGATCCAAATGCATATTTCAGTTTGTTTTTCTCTGTCTTACAGCTCACAGGATCCACAGAAACCTGCCATAGATACTCAAGGTTGGTAGAAATATTTGGGGGGGGGGGGTATAGGTATGGTTCCGCTGTATACCTGAATGCATCATGGTTTATTTACAGCAGAAATAGTGTGTGGGTAGGATTGCTGTCACACTTTTACACAGTACATTTAATAGCATGCATCTGCTCCCTCACTCCAGCTCTTCCCTCCAGACGCCCCCCAGCACAAACCCGTGCCAAACCCCCATCTGGCAGGACCGCCCGTGGCTCTGCCAAGCCAGTGTGTAAGACCGAACCCACAATGGAAAATCAAGCTGGTGAGCAACCTGTTGACAATCAACAGCGATGGTTCAACATGTGGCCTTTTTATCACTTAAAAGTTGGTCATTTGGTGGCAGTGGCACAAACATAGCTCTGACTTGCTTGTTATTCTTTAGGACTTTATTTTTACTATGTCAGTGCTAAGGGATGTAGTCTACATTTTACCTGTAACTGTGGTCAGTAAAGTTGTGATGGTGCATTTTCATTGTGTTTAATAGGGCTTACAGCCAAATGCCTGTATGCTCTTTAGGCCAATGTGTATTTTACCACAATAGTTGCAAACATGCTTTATAGATGTGAACATATTTTGCTTTTAATACGTGTGTTTTCTCTCTTTCCCTCTTCTAACAGTGGAAGATAGCAGCAATGATAAAGAGAAGTATGAAATGTGAGCATTGTTTAGTTTTATTAACAATATTGCTGCATTACAGACAGCAGGTGTGTGTATTTAATCCGTACACTGCTGCATTATATTTACATTACCATATTTGAATTGTACAGATTGTGTTGTTTACAAGACATTATATCTGTATTTTTTCTGAAGTGTAACCTGCTGTACTCATGACATTATGAGTAGACTGACTGCCTTACTTTTTATGACCACTGTTTCATACTTTTGCTGCCTCAGTAAAAAGAAAGAGGAGGAAAGTGATGATGTTGCTATGCCAGTGCTGGATGATGAGGACCCTGCATTTCGGGATGACCTGACAGACCTCAACTACCAGCCACACAGTCAGAGGTTAGATTAACTAAAATATGCACCCAACCCTGTGTGTGATAAGGGAATGTTGGTTTAATTTTAGTGATTTGTGTTTCTTGTCAGTGCTGCAGAGGAGGAAGATGGTCTCAGCAGTGATGAAGATGTTCCTTTTAGGGATGACTTGAATGACCAGAGCTACGACCCGAAGGCTGAAAGGTAGGGCTGCATGATATTGGCAAAACTTGCAATATTTGATATGGATGTACAGCTTTACAATAACAATAATATTGTGATATTTCTCATGCACCTAAAGAAATACCAATTTCACCTCAGAAAAGTGTCCCTTAACAATGTTAAAGTGAGTCTATTGTTTGTATGCTGACTCAATTATTTAGAATTTAAGACAAAATACTGAACTACTACAATCAGTTCCACAATTCT
>JAQQZY010000001.1:6335344-6354364 GCA_030068375.1 Ostorhinchus rueppellii
ATTGATTTACCTTTGTGTTGCATCTGTTAAAACTTGAAATTGAAACAGATCCTCGTTCACTCCAGATGTTTGTTTTTCTTAAAAAGAAAATGCTGGACAGGAATGTGGGTAATCATGCCTCACACGAGATTCGAACCGGCAATGAAAAAGCCGATTTGTGCTGTAGTCAGTGCATGTAACCACTAGGCCACTGAGGAGATACAATAAATGTTGCCTTTTTAACCCTAATGCCAGTCAAAACAAAAGCTTATTTGGGAAGGATTTCAAGGTTAATGTGGGCAATGTTTAGTTTAGTTTCATTTTCTTTTTAAGAAAAACAAAAAACAAACATCTGGAGTGAACAAGGATGTTCCATAAGATACGACTCCTAGAGTTCACGTAGCCTGCGTGTAAAACGATTCGTGCTGTTTTCACAGGAAATGCCACCAATAGACAGGAAATTACGCAAACATTAACCTTTCGCCCAGATGGGTGTAAATACAAGAATTGTGTGAATATATCCCATTTGCACCCGGGTGCAAATAGACACTCCGAATAATCATTGTTTTTCCACGACTGCATTTTCAGTAGTCGTGCACACATCTTATTAGGAGTTTGATCTTTTCCGGAATAACAGCAAAAACTGAATATTTTGTACGTGTAATCACAGACAATGAAAACGAGCTATAATGATTAAGAAGTGCCTCTTGTGGATTGTGTCTGGGCTGAGGAGGGTATGACATCCACTGTGGAGTGTCTCTTTAAAAGCCTTTTAAAACTGGCCAAAAAAACTCCCCACATTACTGCAGCCTCACATGACGCGCAACTATTAGCACAATAATTACTCGCTCACGTCTGAACCACCTCGGTTCAAATGCCAAAGAGTCGCCGCTTTGTGCTCTTAAAGCGAGTTTTTAAGTGCTTTAGTTCAGGCCCTCTTGCTCTTGGAAAGGTTAAGTTCGCATTGTCTTACTATCTTCATGTGCGAAATTACACCGTTTACCGACATGCAGGGGAGGAAGGCCATTTCATGGTGATTAGGTGTATCTAGGGTGGTAGGTTTGTGACTACACGTGTGGGTTGGCAGTTGGGGGAAAACTTGAGACAATGCTTCACTTCATGAGCACACACTGTACAGAAGCCCTCCCACACAGTCTTTGTTAAGCCTTCTCTCTTGAGCTGCCACTTCAGCCTCCCCGAGCCCATTGACTCCCACTGGATGCTCTCCACTGTGTTTCCTGGGTGAAATATATGGGGGCCTCTTTAATACTGTAACATCCGTATCCACTCCTTTCACACATGCCCCCCTCTCAGCAAACTGCAGCCAATACAATTTAATCCCATTTGGTAGGCAACTTAAATTCATCCAATTTCACAGATTAGGAGTTGTGGTCTCTGCAAAATGTAGCTCGGTTATGCTCCTGATGTTTCCTCTGCTTTAATTCCCATGCAGTTACGTATAAAGCAAGCGTCTAATAATGACAATTTCTATATTGTATCTGATTATATACATTAAATCTGACCTTTCCGTCTATTTTCTATACATCGGAATTTCATGAAGTTAATTTAAGCCGTATTCATATTGGTTACGTTTTCTATAAGCCGGGCTAATTTCATTCTAAAGACCTTGTTACTTCAAGTGTAGTTTCTATAACAACCATACATCATTATGAAGCCTGGGATTCTTCATAATTAAATTGTGCCTATGAACATCCTGAGCTAATGGGATGTAGAGTTTATGTGGCATTTGCTTTTAATTACAAAGTAAAAACTTTTGTAAAGGGTCTTTGATGGAGCAGGGAAGCAGTAATTAACACATATGTGGAGATGATTGGCAAGATTAGCTGCCTTCAGGCTTTTGTTTTCAGTCTCATCATAATTCATGATATGTACATGTGCAGGATTATTTATGTTAATTTCCTAGCAGAGGCATTTTAACACACTTTATAATTTACGCTTCTCTGCATAAAAAAAAAAAGCCCCCCCCCCCTTTAAAGTTACAGCCAGTAGTTTGATGTACTGTGCAGTTCGAGGGTCTGTTTGCTCTGTGGGAAATGAGAAATGTGGTAATTCTTTCAAAAGTACAACATAAATAGATGCAGTGGGTAGGAGGATGAGAGAATAAAAAAAAAAAAACAACAACAAAAGCCCAACCTCTGACAACAGGGATCGTTCTGTCTTATGAAAACGAACACCGATGGTTTTAATTTACTGACTGCATTAGTCGGCTTCTCTCCAACCAAGCTTGGTGTTGTCTCGTTGGCAGCGGCAAAGTTATTAATGGTGCAATAACAGGAGGCAAGCCTGGGCACAGAATATTCTATTCTTCCTCAGATTGTGTAATGATTTTCCACAGAGGGGAGGGCTGGCTGCTGTTTCTCATTGCAGCTTTTTTTTTTTTTTTTTTTTTTTTTTTTTTTTAGAATGAAGTGAAGAAGGGAGGCAGTGGCCAAAATCTTGTCCTTGAGGTTAATTGACTTACATCGCTCAGAGCTGACTCTTCATGTCAGGATGAAAAATATGTTACCTGGTGACGACTAGAGTCAAACAGCTGAAGAAAAATGCACACAGGTTTTCTGCAATTCATGTGAGATGTTACATAAAGCATAGGATATTGATCGTACATGCATAATGTAAAGCCAGGCGCCATAACCAGCAGTGGGGGTTTATTTGAAAATATATTTCCCTATAGATTACTGAATACATGACCTTAACTGAAACCTGGAACATATTCTGTTAGATTAGGTTATGCATTTGAGCCTTATAACACCTCACCTTCACATAAATCTAAATATATATATATATATATATATATATATATATATATATATATATTTATGTGTGCGTGTGTGTGTGTTTTAATGGCGTTATTATTATGTGGCAGTGCTAAACAGTAAAATTTGCACACTTCTCTAAACAAAACGTCATGTCAGGGGATTATATTTACTAATACAATCATGCAAGTGGTAAAAATACATAAGGATGAACTTACCTATATTGACGAATATTTGCCAATCTGGATTTATGCAGAAGAGATGTTTTGCAGATGACAGTGGTCTATATTTATGTTATATTAAAAGTTGTGTATGTATGTGCAAGGATAATGTAATGAATGAACAGAAACAGAAAAGACCTTAAATGTGTTAAGTTCGCCATTTTTATCTGTACTGTCCTGCAGAACATGAAAATATTTCATTACCTGGGTTAAACTAAGTAAATAAGTAAGAGCCTTATGTTGGATAATTCCTGCAGCAATTGATATGTTGGTGCTGAATAGAATAGAATAGAATAGAATAGAATAGAATAGAATAGAATAGAATAGAATAGAATAGAATAGAACAGGCTTTATTGTCATTACACCAGTTGTACAACAGAATTGCAGGTGGTCTCGATCAGAGTGACAGTGCACTTACAGACAAATAACAACACAATAATATACAGACATATTGTAACAAACAATGTAAACATTTAACAAAGCATTTTTACAGTGTGAACAGCAAATGTAACAAGGTATTCACATATCTAAAGACCTCCATGGGGCAGTCGGCGTTCTCTATAAAAGGCTCTGAAATGTGGAACACACTGCCCACAAAAATAAAATACACACAAGGCATAAAACCTTTCAACAAAAGCGTCAAAGGCTGGCTGAAGCCAAATCACACATGAGCATTTTTAATAATTCATATTTTACTGTAATTTTATGTGACTTTAAATATTTACATATGCTGTATTCCTGTTTGTGTGTATGTATGTGCGTGTGTGTATATAATTTTTTTTTTGTTTACATGTTGTTTTCTTTGCAACCTTAAATGTTTCTTTGTTTCTTTGTTTCTTTGTTTCTTTCTTTCTTTCTTTCTTTCTTTCTTTCTTTCTTTCTTTCTTTCTTTGTCTTTTCTCTGCTAAAAGCCTGACTAAGGACTAGAGTTGGAAACTCAATACTTCCAATCTCTTAATGTGAATCATCAGTTACAGTTTGTTTGTAACACGTAGAAGTTATAATATGTAATTTGCAGTGTCCCTATCAAATAAACTTTATAAATAAATAAATACATACACACTAAACAATGTAAATAGTATGAATGTAACAGGGTAAACAGTGTAAACATACATGTGCCTGACACGAGGCACATGTTCTGTGATTGGTTATTCCACATTACAGTGGGGTACAGTGTGTATTTTCAGTGCGTACAGCTGAGGGAACAGAAGGCTTTACACAGTGGTCCGACTCTGCATCATTAGTACAAGATGTTGGTTATAAATAAATGTAGCTCCAGTATGGACACAAGTAAATGTGTCCTTTATGAAGCCATTGCAGAAGCGTTGTGTCTTATTATCCAAGCGACAAGTGGTCCAACAAAATATTGAGTCTAACTTTTTTGGCCAGGGTGCACATATCTGAGAGTACATTGTCCCATAAATATTAATATTGCTTCCAGACCTGAACCCCATTGAGAATCTATGGGATGTGAGTTTTCACAGTAGCCCGACTCTCCATCGTCAATACAACATCTTGCTGCGAAATGAATGCAGCTGTGGATGGTAATAAATGTGACATTGCCGGGTAGTGTATATAATAATGAAAATGTCCTCTTGTCCGTGGCACAAAAGGGAGATAAATAACAACAGAACAGAATTAATAAGCAGAAAATAACACTCGTGTTGTGTTGACTGTCAGCCCAGAGTTTCATAATCTTTACATACATAATAAAGAAATAACCTGTTGTGCACGTTGTTTGCTCTGGAGGAGATGCTGGACGTACCTAAGGAGGAAAAGAAATCAACTTGTTCATGGCTGAGGAAAACTTGACTTTGGGAGAGTGGATTTCTGACCCTGAGGGTATTCGTGTTGAACCTTATGCATATGTGGTTTTCATACCATACTACTACCAAACATGAACTGGACTCAAAGTCACTCTGTACATATATGAGCACTTACTGTAGCAATGAAAGCATACACAAGTAAACCCAAACATAAAAGCTGCATGATGTTTTGTTCGGGACAAAGGATGAAGACCTAGTTTTTCTTTCAGCTCCCATTTCCATCAGTGTCAAGTTAAGAGTGAAAAGCAGTAAACAGCAGGATTTGTTCTCACTTTTCTTCCTTTGCAACTAGCATTCTCAGAGGTTCAATATGTGACATTTCTGGATGCTTGTGAGCTCATTTGAAGTTTGTGTTGGAGGCTCTTGGATGACATTAGCAGACCATACTTCTAAGCTAAGAATAGTTAGTGTTTCAGCCGTACAGAGGCATCAAAGCTGCAGGTAATTATGGGAAAAAAGGCTGTGAGTTTGTAAATGCGTTCCATCATTTTTGCTGACCTCTCCTGTTGAACTCAAAAGACTGAATACAAAGACAGATGAACCTGACATTTTTCTTCTTGTTTCAAGTCACAAAAGCAGTACAGCAGTAGGGTAGCATCTGACGGAATCGTAACCCTTTAAAGTCTGAATCATTAAATGGTTGACAGAAAATTCCATTTCTTTGAAACCGGAGCCTTTATTGTTCCTTCTGAACAACCAAAACATTTTTTTTTCAAATATCAATTTTCATTTATGAATTTCAATTTTGTATCATATTAGATACATCAGGTCTCAGTGCTCAAACATTATTATTTTTGAACAGATAAAAACACAACACCAACATGTCACCCAAAGCGCTTTACATTATTGACCCATTATTCATTCACTCTCACAGCCACACTCTGGTGGTGGTAAACTACTCCTTTAGCCACAGCGGCCCTGGGGTAGACTGACAGAAGTGTTTTCATACTAGTGTATGAATGCTTGTGAATGTTCGGTGGTGTTCAAAGGGACTGTTTGGTGCAGAATGCCAGCCACGCTTCCGTCAGCTGTGGCTACAGGTGTAGTTTACCCCCACCAGAGTGGGAATGTGAGAGTGAATGAATATGTAAAGCTCTTCGAGTAACTTGAAAAGCTCTATAGAAATCCAGTCCATTATTATTATCACACAGCCCACGCTCATTTTTAAATCCCCCGGCGATGGTCCCACACGCTATACGCCATCAAAACAACACCTTGGTGGCAGAAAAAGAGGAGCTCCTTTTACACAGCGTTCCAGAATCATGATTCCACCTTTATCATGGCTCTGTTACTACCTCTAGAGGCTTTACAAAGCCATGACAGAGGTGGGACTAAATGAGCCATCATTAGTTTACACAGATGTCATTCCGGAATAAAGGTGAAATATTCCCAGAACAGAAGTGGAAAACAGGCTTTAGATTGGAGAAGGAAATAGATAATAACCAATTCATTGGCTGATATCATCTCACCTTTCTTCCAGAATAATCCACAATCAAAAACACATTAGACATGCGAATTTGACTATTTTTGACTTTATTAGAAGCAACACAACTGCTGAGTTGAACTTCTAAGCCACAATAATTTGTGAATGATTGTAGAATCTATATAAATAAGTTAATATATAAAATGTAGTTGTAGAGCTATTATTTTCAGTTGAGAAGCCTAATTTTATTTATTGATTACTGCACCCTATTCATGCAATAATCTGTTTATGTCTGTCTGTAACAAAGCATAAATCTCACCCTTTAGATTTTCATAGCAAATCCTTCAATAACAATCATCCTACATATTATCATAAATGTAGGCTGCGCACAAAGCCAGGGGAAATATTTATTGCCTAAGGTGCTTAGTACATGTAAATAATTATATATTGTAGCTTTATATTATAAATTTCACCTGAAAAGACTGCCTCAACCTTCTCCACTTCCCCCAAATCAATGGGTGAGAGAAAAATAACACAATTAACAATAAAATGTACATGTAATTTGATCGCCCACTGTCAACTCAATTGTCTCCTGTTGTGTGTGGACAGGTGGTTCAGATTGCTGCCATGGTGATTTGCACTGTGTTTAAATTAGGGGCTTATGGGTAATTAGCAATACCTTTTTAAATGTCAAACTAACAATAAAGCCTAAAAAAAAGAAAAAAGAAAAAAAGCACTGCTTTTAAGTAATCTGAGTATTACATTGTGATCATCATCCATTAAATACAGTTACACATATTCTGTATTCTCCATGTGTAATGCAGCTGAATATATTCCATGACACTGTCTATAGAATATTAGTCCAAGAGTTTTCTTTCTATAACTTTGCAGATGGATCAAAGAGGTCATGATGTTAAAGGAGTGATATTTTGCTTTTTTAAATGGAATTCTTTATTTTAAACATTTGTCTGTGCTCTGCATAAACTGTAAATGCTCTGCTTGGGTCTGAATTCTTCATTCATTCAACTCCACACGTCCATCTTCAACCCTATTTCTGAGTAATGACTCAAGAAAGGTCATTTTGAGCGCTAGCCCTTTAAATGCAAAAGAGCCACTTCAGGCCCCGCCCCCTCCAGGTTGTAGACCGTGCTGCTCTGTCCCATTCAACCAACAACTAAACATTTTAGGTAATTGGTTCAAAGTTTGGACATATTTTCAGTTTTTACTACAACTGCTGCTGTTGATAAACAATTATAGCGTACTTGGAGAAATGTTTGTCGGAAGTCTTGACCTCACTCGCACGTGACAAATTCCTTGGGCCAAGTATTTGCAGGGGCGGCGGGGGGGTCCAGTGGATACAGACTACAAGTTGTGAAAATTTCGTGTAAGACCCGCCGTATTAGAGAGGCATAGAGGTCGGGAATCGGACGTTGAAAGCATGTTAAGTATTGTATTAAGTTAAATCCCAATTCACCCCTTGGCCCCTCCCCCTTACTCCTACCTCTCAGTTTTGCATGTATGTACGTATTTTCTTCGTAAACAACTTAACTTGATCAACTGTTTAATGCCTTTTCAATGTGTCACAGATTGCATTTCTGTTGTTTATAGTTGGTAGCTGTAAACAATCACCCATGGAACAGAGACGGTTACAGGTGCTGATGGCATGGGGAATACTTTTGGAAACAAAGTTGTCACATCTGTTAATAGCGGCATCGATGACTGATGAGGACGTAAAAGGTTGCAAAGGGTTGTCCCATTTCATAGGAGAATATTTCAACCCTTCTTGCCGCTCTGTTTCAAGGGGTAGTGCCAAGTGCAAGGGCCAAGGGGGAGGGGTAAAGGGTGAATTGGGGTTAGGCCTTAGTGACGTTATGTTTGGACACAGATCGACAAGATGCTGAATTTTATTGAAGGGTCCACAATGTTTACCTTTCATGGGACCGACAATTGGTAGCAGCCCCTGCGACTTGTGCAAATGTTGTGATGATACTAGTTATAAAACATAAGAAATTATGCAGGAATTGATTGCATTGGTTGTAGAAATCCACTCAGTTTTTGCCAAAATGAATATAAAGATAGCTTTGCAGCACCTGGAGGGTTTAAATTCAAACTTTGTCAAATATTTGGGTCCAAATACACACATACAGTTACCAAAGACTAATAAAAGTACATTTAGCAGAATATGACCCCTTTAAAGTCCAACAGAAAAAGGGAGTTCAGCTACAGATTTCGGCAGTGACCTTCTGCTTAGAAACTTGTTAATATTTCTTTCAACTTGTATAAAACCAGCACTGCAGGTTCTGCTTTTAATCACAATCACCCGTCTAGCGTCTGAGTCTGCTCTGAGATTTATGTGTTTTAAAGAGCAGTGTGGTGGAGGTATGAGAAGGTCAAGCTGCAGGGCAAATAAGTGGATTGTGCTTTTAGAACGCTCAACTAAGAAGTGCTTTTTCCTCTTGTGGATGCAGAATGCCTTACCTAAGCTTACCTTACCATGCATGTATGCAGTCAGAGGTAAACACTTCCTCGCTTTGCCTTGCTGTTGAGTTGGTGCTGTGGGAAAATCGGTCAATATTCGACCCCCCCTCCACTCTTTTTTTGCCATTCATATTGATTCCACGCATGAGCCTGCAGAGTTATCACAAAACAAATTGCACAGACTTGAATTTGACAATCTCTTTATGAGGAGCGCTTCATTGATTTCTGGATGGTGGCTCTGTTTGACTCCTTTACAGAGGAGAGGAGGTTGCTCATTGGAGTCACACAGCGCAGCTTATTCTAATTGCCTTTCTGCCTTTTGGTATTCCAGTGGAGGGCTTCTGCAGTGCTGTGTTGGTGGGGTAAAGTTAGTGACTGTTGCTCACATGTGCACTTGAGGGTGTTCTCCCCCAGTTTTCTGTCCACTTCTGAGCCCAATTGGGAATAGCACTGACTTGTGACTTCTCCAGAGGATACGACGCGTCAGCGGAATCTGTCCTGCAGTGTTTGGCTTGACACTGCAGTGACAGCGCAGCAATATTTCCACTCTTGTTTCAGAGCAAATTACTGGGATGACATCAGAGACCCCCTCCCCATTCCTATACTCAGCTCCCAGGTGGAACAACAGTCTGTCTTACATTTAGCATCTTTGGCTTCTTTTTTTCTGCTACTATTCCTTCTAACTTACCACTAAAATTACTGTCGTTCTAACCTTCCATTAGAAAGAGTAACCTACATTCAGAAAGCCAAACAGCAAGTATTTAAAAAAATTTGGAGACTCTTCATTAACTACGAACTTTAAAATCATATTTTATCACTGATGATTTTAATGTCTATTTTAATTCAAATTTCTGTTTTTATATTTTATATTCTAACTTTCTCTTTTTATGCTTCTCTTGTGATGCTTTTATGTTTTATCTAAAGCACTTTGAATAGCCCTGTATATGAAATGTGCTGTACAAATAAACTTGCCTTGCCTTATGTCAAAGAGTTAGACCTAACAGGCAATTCAGTGACTGTTTGTATTATATGCTTTGCAGTTCCTGGTTTTATATGGACAAGTACAGTAGTATACCCTGGACTTGGAGGATTCCATTGGGTTCAGTTTTTTGTTTAGTTGAACCACCACTGTCAAGAAACAGAAGCTTGTTTGATGTTTTGTCTGTTTTTATTATTTTTTTTAATTTTTTTAAATGTTTGTTTTTATTTCGAGTTAAATTGTACAGATATGTAAAGGAGAGTACATTGTGATTGAAGTAAATGCTGTGCTTTCATAATTGTAAACTTGAATAAAAAATATTCTGGCAAGAAAAAAATTACCTTCCTGGTTACTATACTGGTCAAATACCACAAAGAAGAGTAAAGTTTTTTGAGAAGAAGAAGAAAGTCAATAATAACAAACACGGCAATGACAGAGGAAGTTTTACCAATGTTAGTATTGAGAAGGTAGTTGTTATAAATATGTCAATAGTTTTTCACTAACTCATACAGTCAAATGAATATTTATGAACTTATTCCATTCAAATCTCAACCCTGCTTCCACAGTTCCTGGTGGTACTGCTCCATTTCGTCAGTCTGGTTATGCATCCTCAAGCTCCCGTAAAACTAACAAAATTTTGCACGTAACAGGGGACAGACAGAATGTTCCATCCATATCCATCTGCGTTTTAACATAAATACATACATACATAACATAAATGAGCCTTTAGGCTATGTTCAGACTGGAGGCAAATGTGGCCCAAATCCGATTTTTTTGCCCATACGTGACCTCTGTCCGACCTGGTAGATAGTTTATACAGCACAAATCTGACCCAGACCACTTTCATATGTGGTTCTAAATCTGATACGTATCTGATATTTTACAAAGCAACTTCAGTCTGAACGGCCAGATCACATTTGTTCGACCTTTACGTCATTGAAATGTGACAAATGTCACCCTTCTGCATCCCAGGAGGGTTATTTCTGTAAACACAGTGCATGCCTTCGTTGTCACGTATTGGGTCAGGACCTTTTTGGTGCATGCAGGTCACTTCTGGGTTGGATTCAGTTCATATACAAACTGATAGAAGTTGCATTTAATATGTAATATGAACGAGCACAAAAAAAATCTGATTTAACCCCAAAAAATCTGAATTTTGCATTAAGACCTGTTGTCTGAATGTAGCCTTAGATGACAATGAGGCTGTAGCAGGTAGATCTAACACACCTTTAACTACACCTTTACAACCCTTTGGTTTGTTTGAATCAAACACAAAATATTTGTTATTTCATATTTGATATAAAAGAGTTCAATCAAATAATTTGTACTATAGTTTATCCTTTAATCCAAAGCAATTGATTTGGAATCAAATCCATAATGGAACTGGAGTCTCTAAATTCTTGTTTCCCATCCCTACCCAGGATGAAACATGAGTTTTCTGTACTGTGGCTCCAGTTTACTGTAACTGAACTAGCACAGACTTCACCTCACAAGATGGCAACATCAATCACGCCCTCTTTGGATGCTGTGATTGATGTTGAAACAGGTTGCAGCAGTAACCTCTGCAGGAGGGCGTCTTGAGTTCTCCAGTGATGGGTGGAGCTGGTGTCGGAGAATGCCTGCAACAAGCTCAAGACATGATCAATATGTAGAGCTGAGTGCAAGTGGGAGGCAGGAAGAGGCTGGAACCAGTTCAGTCTCATCAGTGGACTATGCTAACCCTCCAAAAATACATGACAGTAGCATAAAGTATCACTGAAGGGGCTGTGTAATACCATCAAAAGTGAATATTCTGACACAAGTCATTGCATATCCAGGTAATAACAGAACAAATAGGAACATGTGCATTTAATTAATACACAGGTGAGACAAAATGATTACATGGAACTTTACTAAAAACGACTCATTCCTGTTTGTTTTTCTTCTTTTCATTGAAACCTTTGTGGAAATTTCCAATTAAGCTTCTGATGAAACGTACATTAACGTCTGAAACTGAGGTTTGTTCTGAACACCCGACTGTTCTTTGCTGCCTCTCATCCATAGACGGTCTCCATTTGTTTGACATGATTCTTGCGTAGGCGGTAAAAAGAGAAAGAGGTTAGCTGTGTTAGTCTGTTGTAGGAAACCCTTTGGTCCGTTTCAGACTTTTGATACATGCACAAACCACATCTGTGTGGCAGAAATAGGTAGGAATTACAGAATTCCTCGTGCTGTGTTGCGTTGACTCTCCTCCATGTTAGTTTTCCGTGTTTATTTGAGTTGTTTGTGCATATACCCTGACTGTGCACACAAAGTTTTGACCAAATGCTGAAAAATACAACAGGAATCGATCATGAAATAAACAAAACAGCACTGGACTTACTATTGGGAGAACAGGTCTTGGAAGAGGGGGTTGGACTTACTTATGGGAGAACAAGTCCATGTAGGAGGGTTGGACAGGTCTGGACATGGTTGGACTTGCACTTGGGAGAACAGATCCCTTTTGGGGGGATTGGACTCACCTTTGGGCGAACAGGTCCTGTTACGGGGATTGGACTTACTCATGGGGGAACAGGTTCCAGTAGGTTGGACAGGTCTTCGGGTTTTTGTACATACTTTTGGGAGGACAGGTCCAGGTAGGGGTTGGACTTATTTTTTGGGAGAACCGGGGGTTGGACAGGCCTGGGGGTGGGTGTACTTACCTTTGGGAGAACAGGTTCCAGTAGGGGGGATTGGTCTTACTTTTCGGGACAGGTCCTGGTTTGTGGGATTGGTCTTACTTTTGAGGAACAGGTCCCAGCAGGGGGGTTGAACAGATCTGGGAGTGGTCGTACTTACTTTTGGGAGAAAAGGTTCTGGTTGGGGGGGATTAGGCTTACTTTTGGGGGAACAGGTCCTGGTACGGGGGGCTGGGGGAGGTGGAAAGGTCTAGGGGTGGTTGGACTTACTTGTGGGTGAACAGGTCTTTACAATACAAGTCCACCGTAAGGACCAACCCATTGGTGTCCTTGTCTCTAGCCCAGTGTTTGTTTATATTGGGTCTATGTTGAAGTGTGTTTGGTTTATGTTAGAACTGTACGTTGTGAACAAAGAAGAACCGAAGCCAGTTCCTTGTATATGTTCACATACTTGGCCAATATAGCTGGTTCTGCTTCTATAGGTCCCTATCCACTGTCACATAGTACGTATCAGCATATCACACATACAGTCTATGATCCAGTGAATCCACATGTTTTTCCAAAATCCCTAAAATGACTCATGACTCAGATCTGTGTCCATTCCTTTCGGCTGAGTTCGAACGCTGCTGCCAGAGAATCATGTTCTCATCACATCTTTTCTCGGATATCCACAGCTTCTGGTTAGTTCCAGAATTGATTTTAAAATATGACTTAATGCTGCTCAAATCAGTCCTCTCAGGGTATTTGGCACCGGCCTCAGCTGGTTCAGGCCTCAGATCACATGACGCTGCTGTGGCTTTTTGATTTAATGTTCCCAGTTGTTGAAAGCTAACCTTAGATCTCTAACATTAACATTGCTCGAAGGCAGCTGGAAATTTATTATTTTTCTCCTGCACATTTTGCTCATTTTCTTGCTTGTTCATCAGTTCGTTTTCATCAGATTTTGAAAATTTACTGCTGCAAAATAATTTATCCCAAAGCACTTTTTATCACTGGTTTGACAGAAGGGTTAGTGGCAACTCTGGGTGAAATGATATCAAATAGATGTTGACGTTCATGTGACCTTTTGTTTCCTTTATAATATGCATCACATTGCTACCGCAGGCCACAACAACACTGTAAAAATCTAAATCTTACCAAGTGTATTTTTCTCATTTCTTGTTCAAATATCTCATAATACTTAAAATAAGACGTGATCACCTAAAGAGTAACTTTTCAGTGAAATATAAGAACTTATTTTTAGACAATAGATCTTGAAAATCTTATTTCAGTAAATCTTACCAAGATAATTTTCACGGTTTGTTTGGCAGATTTTTTGCTTGAATTAAGCAAAAAAAAATCTTGAATTAAACAAAACAAATCTTGAATTAAGCAAAAAAATAATAATCTTTAATCAAGACCAAAAAAAAAAAAACAAAAAAAAAACCCAACAAAACAATCTTAAAATAAGCAAACACATGTTGAGTTAAGCAAAAACTCTTAAGCAAGAACAGGGAAAATTATCTTGGTAAGATTTCTTGAAATAAGATTTTCCAGATCTATTGTCTAAAAATAAGTTCTTATATCCCACTGAAAAGTGAAAAGCAATTATGTCTAATATGAAGTGTGATGAGATATTTTGACTAGAAATGAGGAAAATCACACTTGGTACAGTAAGATTTAGATTTTTGCAGTGAATCCACTTTTTACAGTGGATAGTTGTCTATTATCTACACATATTCTTTCCTTTCTTTACTAAATGTTTTTGTGATGATCTGTGAAAAGGCAGTTTAATTCTGTAAAATGTGACCCCTTAAAAAATAGCCATAAAATTCAAATTTTTGGGAATTGAAATGTTTATTAGCCTTTTTAATATAATCCAAACAATTTTATTTTTTTTTGCCACATCATTTTGTTAATGATACATTGTTTGGGTCATATTTGATACATTGGGCACTTTTGATAGCTTTTTGCTCACAACAACCTTAGCTTTAGTTTAAAAAAAACCCAAAACAACATTTTATCAGTAACATTTGGATAAAAATATGGCATAAATGTTTTTCAGACTTTTTATTTACCTTGAATGGTGCATAATTTCAATATTTTAAAAATATTTTTCAATAACAATATATTATGTAACTTTTGGAAAATTTCAAAAGACTTTCCAACAAAATGTGTGTTAGATGATTTAATGATAGTGGCCATATTGAAACGGGCCCCCAAAAAAACAGTTTAGTGTCTACGCATATTCTTTCCTTTACTAAATTTTTTTTTCCGATGATCTGTGAAAAGGCAGTTTACTGCTGTAAAACATGACCCATTAAAAAATAGCCTCCAAATTCAAATTTTTGGGAACTGAAATGTTTATTTGCCCTTTTAACATAATTCAAACAAAAAAATGTTGCCATATCATTGTAATAAGTCTGGTTTGAATTCAAATGCACGACCTCAAACAACCAATGAGTTTCAGATTTTTTACTGAGAGTTCTGGCGATACAGAATAAATCAGAGAATCAAAAAACAGTTTAGGGTTTATGGTCAACTTTGTCACCACTTGGTGCACACAGTTCAAAGGATCCTTGGTCCTGGATCCTGATGAGGTCCCATGAAGGATGAGGGGATGCAGGATCGGTGGTATGGGTTGGTCCAAGGTCCGTTACCGTTGGGGTCTTTGGGGCTTAGGCTGGAGGCTTGGTCAGTGAGCAGAAGGCTGGTCGAATACCGGGGCGAAGGCTGAATCTCAGAGGCTGGGCAGAGGACTGGGTCGAGGGACGGAAGGCAGGTCTGGTACCAGGGCGGAGACGAGATGTCGGAGGTCGGGCAGAAGGCAGTCGGTGTTACCGGGGCGGAGGCAGAACTCTTAGTCAGACAGAACCGGGACAGGAATCCAAAACCAAAAACAGAAACAGGTCATATACTGAAAAGCCAACAGAGACGCTAGCGAGTTGTGAGATCCATCAACAGTCTAGCAAATGAAAAGGAAAGAGCAGAGCTTATATCGGGAGTGAGATGATGAGAAGCAGGTGTGAATCACAGGTGAGTTGAGTCAGGTAATTAGGTCAAGGAATCAGGTCAAGGTTCAGGGACAGGTGAAGAGGGAGAGAGTGGAAAGCAGGAGAATCAAAGAGAACCGAAAAGGTAAGAGACAAATAATAGATAAAAAGGAAAATAAGGAGTACAGATATGACAATAATTTTGTTAATGATACATTGTTTGTATCACATTTGATACACTCGGCACTTTTGGTAACGTTTTACTCACAACATTAGCTTTAGATACAAAAATACATTTTATCAGTAACATTTTAATAAAAATATAGAACATTTTACTTTTTTTACAGAAATGTTTTTTAGACTTTTTATTTATCTTGAATGGTTACATAATTTCAATATTTTTTTTCAATATTTTTAAAAAACAATATATTATGTAACTTTTGGAAAATTACAAAAGCCTTTCCAACAAAATGTGTGTTAGATGATTTAATGATAGCGGCCATATTGAAAAGCCCCTCCTCTGGCTGAAGTGGGATGATAATAATCCACCAGGGGGCAGAAAACATGCATCAGGTAATGTACAACAAGGTTTTACGGTAAGTATTGATCTTGTCGATAAGATAAAGGTCTCAGAACCGGGTGTACCAAATATGATACGAATGGTTTAATAGGATTAAACAGAAAGCTCTAAAAGCCTCCACTCTCCTTACCTTCCCATGTGGAATAAAGCTGCATTTCGAGGGGGAGCGCTGTCATGCATCACACACCGGGAGGAACTGGGAAACAAACAGGGTCAGATTCATCAAACAGAGGGAGTCGCTCTGCAGGATGTGCGGCGTCAGGCGTTAATCAAACTTGAACAGCTACACTCATTTTATGCAGCGGAGAGAAAGACCGGTCCGAGGTGGAGACAAAGCCCAGACCGTGTCCTGGTTCTGATGCATGAAAGAGGAGTTTAAACGTCTTAAACCTCGAAATAATGAAAACTCCTAAGGTTTGTCTTTGTTTTAAAGTGAAAAATTGTAAAAAAAAAAAAAAAAAAAAAAAATTACATTGTGAAACTATTTACAAACTGTTATTTCACAAAAGTGCAAATAAAATATGAACAGCTGGAAATTTGGAAAGAACAATAGATGTCACTGTAACAGTATTTTGCCTGTTATTAAATGTTTTGTATCCTTGTAGATTCTCTGCGATGTTTGAGTTATAATACATGTGGAAATGTTAAGATGACACAAAATATTGTTTGTAAGACATTTCAGGTTCTTTGTTGTTCCTGTCAAGCACATTTGACTGTGAAAGGATCATTACATAGGTAAATATAAACATTTACATTAAATAATTTAACATTTTTGCACTAAAACAAAGAGAAAAAAATTAGGAGTTTTCATTATTTCCACATGTCTGTGCTGTTATTTTACTGGTTTGAGGTCAAATTTAATTGAACGTGGCCCCTTAACTAAGACCCCAGAGTCTTAAATCATCTTTAACGGTGCATCATCTGAGAATAAATACACCAACAAAAGAGTCGGAAGCAACATTTTTGGACGATTTCTAAGCAAAATTGTAGTTTTAGTATGGATTCATGATGCATGTGTAGTCTTATTTTTGTTCATGTTGTGCACATTTTTAAATAGTGCCCACACTATATTACAGAACCTCAGTATCACATTGATATACATATATTTTTCATATTTAGCTTTTTCTTAATGAATTCTGAATGTGTATGGTCTATGAAAGGCTCATAACTTTTATAATGTTCATATATTTATAAGGTGGAGGCTTTAAAATGAGCCATTTTCGGCTTTTTGCCTCTCCCTGCACCTTTATTGTTTTATTATCTCTTTGATTAATCTTATGCATGTGCAAAATAAATCAAGTTTTAAAAAAGTAAATATAAACATTTCCATTATGTAATTTCACTTTTTTGAAAATTTGAAAATTAGAGGTTTTCATTATTTCTCGTGTCTGTGCTGTTATTTTACTGGTTTGAGGTCAAATTTAATTGACTGTGACCTCTGACCTAAAGGAAGTTTGACACCAGTGTTTTAAATCGTCTTTAACGTTGCACCATCAGAGAATAAATCCACCAACAAAACACTTGGAAGCACAGTTTCAGGATGATTTCTAAGCAAAGTCGTAGTTTATTTAGTGTGGATTCATTATGCATGTGCAGCTGATCCTGTGTACCTGTTTTGCATATTTGCAGCTCTCTTTAAGTACACTGTGCTTCCCAGTCACTCTGGCTTATTTGTTTTTAAGTCCTGCAGACTTTGATGTGGCCTGTAATCTTGTCCAATCTATTAGGATATGCGAGTCGAAGCGGAGCCTGAATTAGCAGAGAAGCTCCTGTCCAAGTCTTTTTTTTTTTTTTTTTTGGAATATTCCGCAGCCTCTAATTGGATGAATGGATTTATTTTGTTTTTGGAAGGAGCACGGCGAGGCTTCTGTTTAATCTCTGCGGGCCCCTCATCCTGCTTCCCCACCCACTCACCAGATTGATTGTATCTAATACCAGACAATGGCGTCAATGAATTCAAGTACTTTTTTTTTTCTTCTTTTTTTTTTACCCCCCTCTCTCTTTGGTAGACAAGAAAGAGAATCATTTGCATGCAGGTGACGTGTTCAAACAGGGCATGGTGAGATGAATCAAAATGCAACTCAACAGTTTCCTAATGCTTTGACCTAATTATGCGCCCATTTTTCTGCCTGCTTTTTTCCCTCCATCCTCTAGTCATGTCCCGTCCAAACACATTCAGGATTGGTTTTGATGAGGAGAAACTCTCTGCTGATTCACTGCTTCTCTGTAGTTCTGCTGACTTCATTTCATTCTGCTCAAACTTGGGCGTATATTAAAACGTCTCCAAGTGGAAGTGCTCAACCACAGCACAGACCAGACTTAGCGTTTCCTTTTATTGATCGTCTGTATTAGTGAATACTTCCTCCACAGGATGCTCTTATGGTCGGACATATCGTCTTACATCCTCATCCTGACCACGGTAGCCACGGCGTACAAACCCCCGCGGGCACCGAGGTAGACTTCAGAAGACCAAACAAGCATAAGATTCATGACAGTGGCCTATCGATCCCCCAGGAAATGTAAATCATGTTTAGAGTAAATTACTTGGATCACCACAGATGCTCTGATTCCTGCTCAGAAACAGTTCAGTGCATTTTGCAAAAGAGGGAGACACTGGCTTCTATATGTTATGACCCCGCCCCCAAAAGGTTAGGCAAAGGGTATTGTTTTTGGTTCTGTTTGTTAACACTCTAACAGCAAAACTACTGGTTGAATTTGTACCAAATTGAGTTTATAGATACCTAGTAACCCAGAATAGATCTGATTATAATTTGGGAAAAGTAGGTCAAAGTTCAAATTTCTTTTGAATTTTTAAAATCTTTTTTTCCCATTTACTTATAATGATCAAAATTTCAAATGTCTGTACCAGCAAAACAGTTGGTTGAATTCATACCAAACTGGGTTTATAGATTACCAGTGATGCACAATAAATTTTATTACATTTTGGGAAACATCGGCCAAAACTAAAATTTGTAATGAATTCTTATCTCCGCCAAGGAGGTTACGTTTTTGCAAGGGTTTGTTTGTTTGTTTATTAGCAACATAACGCAAAAGGTTATAGATGGATTTTGATGAAATTTTCAGGATATGTCCGCTCTGGGTCAAGGAAGAGATGATTAAATTTTGGAGGT
>JAQQZY010000001.1:6400370-6410610 GCA_030068375.1 Ostorhinchus rueppellii
AGATTTCATGTTAAACCAACCAGAGACATCAGGTGAGCAGGTGTTTACACACAAACCCAGCACATAGCAGCAGCACATGAGTCAACTCGGCTCGTATCCACTACGTAAACCAACTCAGTGCTAGTCGGTATTCCAATGCGGCGCATTTATTTCCTGTTGTCTGCTTAGAGTTGCTGAAAACTTGCTCATTGCGTGTTGTCTCGTCTGAACTTTTACATCGGCCTCAGACTGAATGTCCTAGACTGATCATGTTTTAGTTTTGGGCTGTCATCATGTAGATTAATGTACTGCGATATTTGCTGTCTACTTCCATATCTGTGTTTGTGTCACAGAGGAAACTGACCAATCAGTGTCTGCTGTGTTTATGTGTCATGTTTTGGTTTTGGTTCCAACATTTTTGACCCTCGGTGGAAGCGGCTCTAAAAATCTGAATTTGTAGACATTTTTAAACTAAAAAAAAAAAAAAAAGTAACGCAATAGTTACTTTCTCTGGTAACTAATTACTTTTATAGTGGAGTAACTCCGTTACTAACTTAGTTACTTTTTGGGAGAAGTAACTAGTAACTATAACTAATTACTTTTTCAAAGTAACGTGCCCAACACTGCACAAAAGTAATATGAGCAAAAAACAATGACTTTCTTTCCACAAAATTCTGTTTTCTCTCAAAAATTTTGATGTGACTGTTTCATAGCACCATAACGTCCCATGTGGACTAAGGACTAAACTGAACATGTGCAGAGTGAACCAGGTGAGTCCTAACTTGTTCCTGATTGGAGGAACGTTACAACTCTCCCCAGTCTCCCCTACAATGCTTTAATCACCATGACAACTTCTCAATGCTCTGTTGTCACAAGTTATCGATACTGAAATTCCTCCTTAACAGTAACATTAGGTTGGAGACACAGAAGAACCACAAGAAGCAATGTCAATGAACCCCCCCCCCAACAAAACAGATATTATAATAGACAGTGCAAATATAAAAAAGGGGCTCATACTAAAGAAGTTACAAGACAAGATGCAAACAGTTTTTTAAGAGATAAAAAAGAAAGATGTGTGATGATTCGAGAGACAAACTAAAAATACCCATGCTGCAAAGAGCGGTCATGGTTTTCATTTCACACAATTGTTGAGGGAAAGAGAAAGATAGAGAACAAAACTGTGAACCATGGTATGGTGCTCAGTCAGCAGGAAATATTTGACAATTTAGCACTTTCTCACCCATCACATGCCATGTTTTGACAGAATGATCCCCCCCCCCTTTTTTTTTTAGCTTGGTAACGCATGAAGAGCAGAGGAGAAGAGTATGGTACCTCTTTGAAAGATGTAAACTCATTTAGTCTTTAAAATACTAATTTGTTCTCCTAAGTGGAAGACAAATTAGATAATTCTGACCTTGTGTCACTTCTTGTGACTTCTAAAGGCTGACTGAATCACAGAGAAAAGACAACTTGGAAAAGCCTTATGGACAAACAGAGACACAAAGCAGAGATACAGAGAGAATGAATCAAGATCAGCTTTGGCTACATTTTCACCTAAAGGATCAGGGGTGTTAAAGCTGCAGGAGATCGCCGCTCTGGTGGTGAAATGAGTCAGAAAGCCATCTAAGGACATTAAAATCTCATGTTGTCTTAATTGCCCTGTTTGCATTAAGAATGTAAATCACCTTTGCACCTTTGTGAACTTCACATTACTTCTTAAAACTCAGCAAAAATAATACACTGCTTAGTGGAACCCACAAAGAGATGTATTACAATAGAAGTATAATCCATAGACCGGTGAGCCAATGAAACGAGGTAAACAAAGCTTAATTTGATGGATACATTGAGTCCCTGGTATGAAAACACAGAGAAGAACAAAAGGAAACACTGGCAGACAGACAATGAGCAATGTGAATTAAAGTGCCAGAAATATGAATCAGAGCTGCAGTTTATACAAAACATATAAACTAAGAGTCTTTAAAAGAGAAAGAGCCTTTGCATGAGACAGACACTGAGCAAAGGGATCAAAACAGAACTGAATAAATGAACTAAAAGGAGAAACTCGAAAAAACAGAGTTTGTCCCATGCTGCAACATTGAAGTGTTTATTCTATCCCCATGTCTCACCGCTCCAATGAATTCATTATGTTGGGGGTCTGTTTCATCTACACAAGCGTCATACAGGAATATAAACATGTAGGAAGCAGCAATGGTGGAGAGTTAGAGGAGGAAGCTGTTTGGCATTTGGAGAGTTCTGGCATTAAACTATCTTGATAGATGAATGAATGAATGAATGAATGAATGAATGAATGAATGAATAAATAAATAAATAAATAAATAAATAAATAAGAACAAGCACGTTTCCCTTATTGCATGATTTAATTCTTGAACAGCAGTGAGCCAATAACAGAAGAGGAGAGTGAATGTGAACTGAAATAGTCAGTCAGTGGCAGGCTTATTCCAACATGCTAGTTCCTGTGAGTCAGACTTGACTCTGCCAAATATATACAAATATATGTCTGAGTCTCAGTCATTCAGCTCCTGCAGTGCCTCCATATGGCAACCTAGGGCCCCTGGTGTGGAATGAAAAGTTTGTTTTTGCTGGCAGTTTTTATTTCAAAGCAATTAGTGTCATGACTTAATAAAAAGTGAATCAGTAACTTCAGATTGAACTTGCAATTCACATCCATGACGCATACAGTAAATGTGGTAAAGAAAGGAGTAAAATAAAATGTGTGGAGTTTACTTTATGATGAAATGGGCGCTCTCACTATGCTGACAGGAATGCTTCCAGTGAATCATTTCCAGTGAGGAATATACAGTAGAGTTAAAGGATCATGTATTGAGGTTAGGGTTAAGCTCGCCTGTGGCCAAAAGCATGTTTTCTGAGGTTATAGCGACCTTTAACTTCGACCTCTGGTCGCCAAAGTCTAAAAACGTTCATGTGTCCAGAGTTCTGAAAATCTTCAATGGTCAACATACACACATAGCGTATCTTCCTTGGTACATTGCTCAGGGTGTGAATACATGTCACTTCATGAAATGGCCTCTTTGCTATCTTGGGACATGTAACCTTGGTAACGGGCTCATCTCTACCAGCAACTGCGCAATAATATGGACTGTACATCTATAATGCATCTGTAACATTATTCTCTTTGCTGATCACTTTATAACACGACAAACTGTAATAGCATCTGTGTAATACTACTGACTACTACTGTGCTCAGATTTCACAACTGCATTGAATTGTGGGATACTCGTGTTACTGAAGTGCCTGGTGTTTGCATCTCGTAATATGTGACATGATTAATTTCATGATACAGTTTCAGACATATTAAAAAATACAAAAATGTACTGTTTCAGTCTTCTAATTAATCACGTTACTACTGAAATTGTGAACACTGTCGAAGTGTTTGCATCAAAATTCTGTCGTGCCATTCTTGAGAACAACTGAATCAGATCACTGGATGAATAGGACAGACAGGTGACCAGATGATAACCCAAAAGCAGAGGTAGAATAATAAATAAAAGTATAAAGTAAAGGGTGTCTGCAGCTCTCGTACAAGGTGAAATAAGATGTAGTCCATTCTTGTACATGGATTGTTCTGTCAATGCTGCTAATTGTGCAGAGTGACACTGATGGAGCACCAGCACGCTTCGTATGTGGCACGAGTCATGCAATTCCTCTAGAAAATGGATGACAAGAAAGAAGAGGAAGAAAAAGAATAACAAATAGGAAAACTACTGTTATTCTTTTTAAAGGAAACTGAGCGCATAGAATACAGTTTATGAATGAGCTCATAACAGCATTTGTGTAAATCAAAAGCAATAAGGTATCTAGCCTGAAGCATTTCTCCATTGAATAACATGAATAAATCATCATCATAAATTAGAAGCACCATAGCTACAACATAATATGACATAATATTTATCAATATTACCTAACAAAGCTTAACACCATTAAACACATGGCTCTGTGTTGCAGAAACAGAGCGGAGCAGCAGGTTCCTCATCTTTAACACACAATGACTTCTTGGTGGTTTCACATGAACAGCCTCATGAATGATGAGGAGCTGTGAGCCTGCTGAAGTGGACAGTGGTTTCCAGAGACTGTTAATAATTTGAGTCATGGCTGTTTCTCCCCCCAAACGCTAATTTGTCTTAGAAGAAGCACATATAAGAGAAAAGCCATTTGCTTAAATCAGGTGATGAGATTTTCTACACTGCTTCTTACAGGCAGAAACAAATTAAAATTCCTTGTACCGACTCATTTGAATATGTAGTGTGCCATTTAGTGTGAGTTCTTTGCCTGCAGGGTATTATTAAAATGCACCAGAAAAAGAAATGGTCAGAATTTGTAGAAGTGGCACTACACAACAAGTAATTTTAACATTGTCTCCAAAACAGTGTACATCAAAATGGACCAATAAAGAACAAGGCGCCAGAGGCACAAATCAATATCTTGGAGAGATGAAAATAGATCCATGTGTGTTTTTGGAGAGAAAAAGTTGTCTTTCTTTCTCTTTTGTTGAAGGCATAGGCTTCTGCTTAAATTTTTTACTTTCCCTACAGTAGTTTATAAGTTCTTAAAATCCTAAATTTGTAGGTGATAACTAAAAAAATTCCTGTCCTGTTGAAAAGACCATAACATAGAAATGGTACTCACTTCATAATCCTTAATGACCTTCTCTTTTAGTGCATTTTATACTCCAGATATAACAAAAACTTAGTGGATCACCCTTTCTTGTCTTTTCCTTTTCATTCATGTTCATTACTTCAACCAGAATATTTAGATCTACACTAAGCCCACAATATTCAATTAGTTTTACTGTCATCTTCTGATCATAACATTGATCAAAAATCACAGGGGTCAGCATTAAATAAATGGGATCAAAAGGGCTCAGTGAACCCCTGATTACATAATCTCAATAACAATTTAACACTGCTCAAAACAAGAAAAGCTGCTTTACAAATGGCTTTTTGAAGCAGTTAATGGGAAACCTTTTCTGCATCCACCTTCACTGCCTCCCACTGCTGGGGGCGTCTACAGGTTAAGTACACCCTGCAGATCAGAGGATGGGTCACCTGTGTGGGTTTTCTGTCAACAGCAAAGGCCATTTGGACAGCTTTGTCCTAGATTGCCTTTTTGTGTAATGGGCAATGATTTAAAACAGGAAATAGGGGGAAAATCTGATACTGTATGAGCAAAAATAGGGCTTTTCTGCATCAATATTTATTAGGGTATTGTTGCTTGACAACTCCCATGTGCTGAAGCTTTGAAGTGTTCAGTTTTCCCTCCTTTGTGGGTTTTACTGGGGGTGTCAACATCTCTGTAGGATTTCTTTTCTGCTGGAGCAGAGTTCTTTCAGCTTGGCATTAGTTACAGCTGAATTAAAGAGGATAACTTTACCTTGTACCTTGCAGCACTTTTCCACTGCATGGTGCCTACCCAAGAAGACTCTGCTCACTCTTGGTACAGTATCTGGTGCTTTACTTGTTTACCAGTGCTGACAGTATGCATGCATTTTCTGCAAGAGAATGAGATACTGTATGCCGCTCCAGTGGCCACTTATGGTATTGCAGCAAAAAAAAAAAAAAAAAAAAATCACTGAACAGTGATGAAAGAGACGTCTGGAAAAAGAATTCTAGTAGGACACCTATAGGTTCAAGAAGGGCTGAATGTTGTTTTTTACCGGCTGTTTTTATCTAATGGATACTTGTATATGTCAAACTTTCTGATTTCCTAAAAAAAAATTCCCTGCTCAAAAGACAGAAAGCTTTTTGACGTTAGCGCTAGTGAACAACTTTCTACTGGAAAGTACAGGTACCATTTTTGGGTATGGTATCCACATACTACTAGAAATAGGAAGCTTAGGTTACATGACTCCAGACTTGCTGAAACTGAAATACTTGACAAACCCTCTGATGTCTCCCATTGGTTTGTGAGATGTAATTTTTGGAACCTAATGGTGGACAACATGGTCATTGCCATTTTGGTTTTATAGAAAGATGTGGGTGAAGTTGGGGAGGCACAAGAAGTGAAACTAGAATGTACTAAAAAGAGTCATCATGTGGACTAACATTATTAGAATAAATACCAAATAATACTAGTAACGTCAAAGTCACAACATAAACAAACATACTAATACAAGCTACATGAGTCAATTAGCAGGGTCACTAAAAAAACCATATGGTATCAAGAACGGCTAAATTATACTCTTCTTTTAGCGTATTATTAAACTTTTATTAAAATGGATTGTTATATGTGTCAAACTTTCTGAATGCTTGAATGACACAAGATAGAAATCTTCTCAATGTATGCACTAGCTAGAAACTTTCTACTGGAAAGTACAGGCACCATCTTTGGGTCTGTCATCTACAGTAGAAGGCTTAAGTTGCACGTCTTTACCATAGTATATAAATATGATACAAATCCTCTGTAACGTATTGCACTTCACAAACCTATTGGTTTGTGAAGTGCAATTTTGGAGTCTAAAGATGTACAACATGGTCGTTGTCATGTTTGTTTTATGGAGAGATGTGGGTGGAAGAATTGCAGGGTGGAATTGAGGTGTAAGAGATAAATCCAGAACTTACTGAAAGTAACAACCACATGGACAAACATTATAAAAATAAACACCATTCAGCTACTTCTTCATAAATTCAGAAGAATTCAATAACAGTAAAGTTAAAGTCATAAAATATATAAACACACAATTAGCAACATGAGCTAATTAGCATGCTAGCTAACACACCATGTAATTCACTACATATTATTGCTTATTGTATTGTATCGTAAGTATCGGAAATTTCATCACAGAATCATTTAATAGTGAGTGAGTGAAATATACATTTTATTCAACAAACAAAAGCCATGAAATTCTGACTCCGCTATCAAGCTGCTAGTGAGGCACAAACTGCATTGGGTGGGGATCAATCAAGCCAGCCCCCCAGTGGACATTCAAGTTACTGCAGATTTTGATAGTTCTGGTTCATGCTTGGACTTAAAAAGTCATAAAAAAAAACACTGCATCCATCAGTTTATCACAAACACATATAATTCTAAATCGCTCCAAAATGTCAAACAAATGTCATGCAATAAAAAAAGCACAATATTTGCCTTTGAGATATAATAGAATAAGAGTATGAAGCTAGATAAAATAAAGGAAATTCTCAAAGAGTAAAGTCTTTAAAGTAAGCATTAAAATTAGTTATATCCCACCACAGACACTTATTTAACTTATTTAAGCTACTTATCTGGTTTATCTTAGGTTTGTAAAACTTTAATTACTTTTCATGGAATACAGATCATTAGAAGTTTGTCTCATCACTTACTTGACTTGAAAAATGATTTATGTTGCTTGACTGCCAGTTATTGACTTGTCTTCTGTCATTTTTGCAGAAACTTAGGGATTGTTTGAGACTTAAAGGTAAAGTTTGTTCCTGATTTCTTATAAGTTTGTAGTCTATTCATTTTTGAACTTACTTTTACTTCCTGTATTTTAACACAAACATCTGTACCTTCTTTTCCTCCCATTATCAGGACAGGTTGGTTACTTAAGTTTAATGATTTGAGGGAAACATCAAAATCAATTTCAACATAAATGGACAAGACAATAACACAAGGCTATTTTAAAAATGACCCATTTTTTCAGTCCCATTTAAGCACAACAATGACACAGTGGTAGTGATGACTTTTTCTGACCAGTCTTCAGTGCTTTCATTTCACCTTTTGGTTATTGCCTCGGCCCACTTGGCAGTTTGATGGATGTAATACCCAAAAAGTACAAGGTAACCTACAGTCCACAACTTTTGCCTGGTGGAAAACCAAAAAAAGTGGGTAGAGTTGAGTCAAGTCCACCAAAAGGCTGTATCTGTCCTTGTGTTGACCATCAGCTCTCAACTTTGGTGCAAAATTGTGCTATTGTTGCACAGAATTATAACAAACACTGCATTTGGTAGAGGACATCATCACCTCTGAACATTACTTTGAGATCCAGAGTATAACCTAGTGTTCCATATGTGCATAATTTGTTAAATATGTTAGTTTGTGAATATCTGTCGTGACTTACATTTTGACGAAGGGGTCAGAATAACCGTTGGAGTCCATGGCAGCCAGATGGGCACAACGTATGATCCCAACCAGCAGGCAGCCCTTCTCGGTGTTATAGCACAGCGACACCAGGATGCGACCACGCTGGGGGACAGAGAAAACACCGGTGTCAGACACAGCACCTGTTTGCATCATGACATTTCCCCCTTCAGTGTAAGAAACACTGGAGAGTCTGGCATTAGTTTTCATTTAAAGATGGGATAGGAGATGTTTTCCTGGAGCACTTTTTACTATATTGCTTAAAACCCCCTTCACACCCTGATTGCAACCAATTAATTAAATGCTCCAACACAAAAACACAAATTTTTAGTCATCTATGGAATGGACAGGGCTGAAAAAACACCATCCAATCATTTTAACCGACCCATCGAAATGATTGAATGGTGATATGTCTATCAAATTCAACTGCCATTTTTTCCCTCCCCGCCTCCTCCCTCTGTGTCCCCTCTTTGGGCATGAACCACACATTCTCAGAGGCTTGGAGCACTTGTACAGGAAACAAAGCCAGAGTCAGAGCTTGGCTGGCTATATTAGCTATATTTGGATGTAAATTTCACCAGCAAACTGTTTTGTCACTAACATAAACCACTACGGAATGTAATGTTAGTCAGCTATGTATGAACTGGGGCTGTTCTGCTGACAACCAGGAAGGTGTTGGAGGAGACTGAATGAGGTACACATGGAGCCGTGAGCTAAGGCCAAGGCCAGGGTTGGAGCCAGAGCCAGGCGAATTAGTGTTGTGCAGCACTCGTCAACCCTTGGGAATAAGCATTGTGTGTCCCAGTACTCTGGAGGCATGGCTTTGGGGGGATATCTGAAGAAAGGGGCTTGGACCTTTGAATTGTATGTTTTCAAAATGAAGCTTACTTGAACCATTTTTCCAAGAACTCCTCCCCTACCTTTAAGAAATCTGAACACCTAGTGGAAAGAAACATTAACTGATCAAAAGAATTAATGAGTGCAATAGAAAGCCTCTTCTGGTTGTGTTCCATTGAACTTTATTTCAGAAAAAAAGCTTACCAGTTTAAAAGATATTTTACATGTCAAGAAAATTGCAGTTTGTTGTAAAAGTGTTGAAGCATCAGACTGAAAATATGCAATTACACTGTTGCCCATAAAGTTGGAATAATTTTGTTTTCAGATGAGTTCATCCTTGTATGCCTATTTTCACAAATCCGTAATCACCTTTGACCAGTTACAATGATTACTTGCTGAGTCACATTTACATTTTATCAATCAATAATAAATCAGACTGCCACAATCATTTCATGAGAAGGGGCAAAAATATTTTATTCGTACCATATGGACAACAGTGTAGAAAGACTATGGATCCACAAGTCATCGTAACTGTTGTTTTACAGAATCTGTACAGAGTTTCTGAAAATGAAGATGTCTCAGCAGCTTCAGCAAGATCAGACTATAATGATTGTTCATCTAACTTTCATCTAAAGATAACTCACTTTGTTTTTTCCTGTACAGAAATTCAGTCTTTTAACCATCTCAATACACACAGCACCTAGCATTAGCATTTAGCACCTTTGGAATGAGCTCCCATAGAAAGCACTCGAAGACCAACTCTAGATCTTCATCAGTGCTGTGGGTTAGGGTTTGGGTTATGGTTATAAGTCAAGGGCACTGACAGGAGAATTAACCCATATGTGCCTGGTTGTAATGGCGTTACCATTTGGTGATATATGGTGGTATATCATATGTAACAACGTGTGATACAGTGCACTGAGCTGTTTCACACAAAATTAGATGTTCCTTCACAATATTCAACACAATAACTGACATTTCTGACTAATAAAATTATCTTTTAAATCAATATGCATCATATGTCTGAGGTCTTCTATAGATGAAGACGGTTTTGGTCATATCCGCAAATGTTTTGTATCAGATAGGCCAGGGGTCAGTAATCCTGGTCCTCCAGAGCCACTATCCTGCATGTTTTAAATGTTTCCCTCTTCCAGAACACCTGACAGTCATTATCAGGCTTCTGCAGAGCTTGGTGATAGGCTTATCATTAGGGCTGCAACAACAAATTGATAAAAATGGATTATTAAAAGTGTTGGCAACGAATTTCATTATCGATTCGTTGTGTCGCGCGATTAATATGTCAGTCACCCACTATGTCGTGGAGCTCACATGA
>JAQQZY010000001.1:6420787-6437293 GCA_030068375.1 Ostorhinchus rueppellii
CTCACATTCACACCTATGGGCAATTTAGATTAGCCCATTAACCTATCAGTGCATGTGTTTGGATGGTGGGAGGAAGCTGGAGTACCCAGAGAGAGCCCACACAGACACGGGGAGAACATGCAAACTCCACACAGGTCCCACCCTCATCGACTGGTGTTGGAATTGAACCCAGGACCTTCTTGCTGTGAGGCACAAAGGCCAATATTAAACTTTTGTTAACTTTATTGAAATAAAGCAATCCTTAGATCATCTCTCTTGTAATCAAACCTATTTATCTCTTATGTATTTCTTTAGGTTTCACATATTCTCAAGAAACAAATCAATGTTGAGGAACTAGACTGAGGTCTAGTGTGAAAATTTAGTTGCATCTCACCTAGCCTAAAGATGACATTGCATATGCACACTGTCCCTGACAGCGACCTTGAAATATGTGAAAGGCTTATATTAGATCCGTTGTTTAGTTTGTCCATTCTGGGCTTTATGCTTAAGGGGACATTATCCATAACTCACTTTAGACAATGTAACACACCACAACACTTGGTTCGACCCACTACAAAATGCAAAAAATTAAATGTGATCTAAGCTACTGCAGACACCTGGAAACAGCTCATGTCAAGGTTATGAAAACATGACGATTCTGATTTTCAGCTGATTATACACCAATGGAAACATAATTATAAGATATATGTATTTCAGTTCTGCAATTAGATCCTCTGAATCCCCACAAATCTTACACACTTATCCATTAAGTATGAGATTTCCAAGAGATTAAAAGATTTTTGCAGGGTATTCCACTTATTTGACTTTTTATTCAAGACCTAAGAACCTCAGGCAGCCTCACTGCACCAATTAAAGGATTAGCCAGCATGAGGCCAACCGTGAAGTCTGGATTGAGGACATTAGTTATTAGTTTATGCAGCTGGTTTATTCTTAAGAACAGAGTGGACCTCCAGTGCCCCTTGGAAATAAAAGTGCGCTCACTTAGGAATGGAGTTCCAGAGGGAGAAAAAACTGTTACAACTTTGAGAGAATTTTTTCCCCCCAAGCCATTTCAGTTCCAGCACACGTTTAGCCATGTCTGTCTATTTAAATGCATTATGGTGGAGCATAATGGCTTTATATAATCAGTGTAACTGCAAATGAGTGAAAGGATGGGAAAAAAATAAATGAATAAATGCACAAGTCTCATCGTCTGCCTCCTCTTTGCATACCACATAACACTTTCGAAGCATTTGCCTTCCAGTAGAAAGAGCATTTTGACTGAACAAACTCAACACCAAAGAACTTCTTAATGACTAAAGTGAATACTACACTGCAGCTTTTAACACAGCCTCCAAGAGAAGAGGTGCTACATTATAAGGAAATAATTAAAATGGTTGTAAAATACCTACAATTAAACAAAACCTTTTCTTTTAATATGGAAGGGGCTTTGTCTGACTGTGGTATAGCCTAGTTACACCATTATCTATTTTCTCACTGTGTAGACCCTCAGGCAGGTCTACAGAGAGTCTGAGTCTTCCTGCTCAGCAGTGCACAGAGAACAGGTATCAAACAGTACAGCATCCCCAGCTCTGTGCCCTGCTGAGACCAGCCGAGCGGGATGCAGCAGGGCACAACCCACTGAGTAAACATCTCTCTGGGGAACCCTCTCGTATTCTCCACTCTCTGCTTTTTCTGGTGTAATGAGAACAAAGTCTGTTTATTGGCTGCTGGCGCCTGAATTCATCCATAGAGAGTTTGAGCAGATTTTCTATCTCTGCCACTTGCGTTCTCCCCTTCTTTTCCTGTCAGACAGCATTTCATTCACTCATGCTCACATATTTCTCACTGTCCTCATTCTTTCGTTTTTTGGCTCCCCTTTGAGCAAACCCCTCCCCATCGCTTGCCTTTTTATCTCAGCTGAGTGAATTTTCTCATTCATCACTTTATCCATCGCACTACTCACTCTGAACCAAACCTTCTTGCTCCTTTTCTCTTTCTCCGGTGACCTTTGGATTCTGTCCATCTCCCTATTCTGTCAGCCTCCTCAATCTCAGCCTCCCCAGTTTCCTCATCCACGTGCCTCTTATCTGTCGTTTGACATTGTTCTCTGTTGATCTTGGCTGCCACCTTGCTCTCCCTTCATCTCTTTCTTCACACTCCGTCCTGTGGTCCTTTCTCACTAGGAGCCCACATGCTGGTTTGTGTCTGCAGGCTCTGTCCTTGAGTAGAGGTCAAGTGGGTTTCCTCTTGTTAAAGAGGTCTCTCCTCAAGCTGCTGATTGTGTGCTCATTTGTGTGTATCTTTTTGGAAACAAGTGTAAATGTTATTTCAAAATATATGGGCCAGTTAAACCTCAAGGACGTATGTTGTTTGCATTTGTGTGTTTTCCCTTTGTACAGAGGAGTGGCCAGGCATGTTCTTTCCTGCCAGTGATTGCCCTTGACATACACACAAGAGGATAGACACACACCTGACTGTATGCATCTGTGTGTGCGATGGAGACGAGAACTGTGATTGTGTGTGTGTGCATGCGTATGTCTGCGTGAGTTTGCACTTGTGTTTCCTCAGGATAAACAATACCATCCAGCCATATTATGAATCCACTGAGCAAACTGACACTGATTGCACACAGCACACACATTCAAAAACAAAACACACATAAAACTCTGTCTCTGAATCAACTTCGACAGGCAACGTGCTACAAGTGCATCACAGTTTTTGGGCCAAGATGGCTACACTTGACCTCAATCACTCCAAAGCAAGAAGAAAGAGGCGGGGATTCACTGGACAGCTAACACCTGAGCAGCAAATGGAGCAGTTGGCCTGCATTGCCTGGCTGCAATAATGAATTACCTGGAAAAGCCCTCTGGGAAGCACACAGTCAGGTGCTGGCAGTTCACTGGAGAATTAAGCATGGATCTTCATCCACTGCATAATAAAGTGGTCATGCTGCTGTCTAGGGAGTAATGCTAATTGCTGATCAGAGTGAAATCAAAGGTGGATACATACCTGAGAGTTTTGGTGGTCATATCAGCTGCTGTGATGCCATGGTATATCAGTGTTTCGTTCCACACGGGGTTCAGCGTGTTCTTCAGGGTTTTTGTGCGAAGCTTGTTTGCCTGAGGAGGAAAAACACAGGAAGAATGAAAAAGGAACCATCAAAAGAACAAGTGAAGACCTCATATTGGAAAAAGAGAAAGGAGAAAGATCATGAAATAAGGAGAGAGAAAGACAGGGGGGACATCATTTATCTCAGTCCCTCTGGAAATTGCCAACATCTGCTGCTGAGTCTGTAGAGGAGAGCAAGAGGACGCAAGGCTTCCCTTGTCTCACCTGTCCGTCTGTCTCATCCCCAACATTATGAGACAGCCAGACTTCCAAAATAAGCACTGTGTCTTCAATACAACACTGCACAGCAGCCAACATAATCAGCATGAAAAATTAAAGCCTTTCAGAAAAGGAGATGCTCAAATCCCTTAATAGTATCCCATCCATAAATAAAGTTTGTAGCCTCCTAGTGCCTCATTTCCCTTAATTGCCTTAGGGTTTGTTAGGCTTATTTAACTTTGCATTTCGTACTTTCTTTTGTATTTATTTTAATCCTTTAAGAAATTGGGCTTCCAACTGAATAAAATTTATTTCACCAAAACTTTGAAAAATGTTTGTCAGATGTCTCCAGGTTGAAAACGGAGCAAGTCTTGGATACTAATACAACCTTATAGAGTCACAGGAAGAGAAGACTCTTCTGAGGCAGACAACAGGAAAACATTTATTGTGTGTAAATTTAGCCACTTTTATGTCAACAAAGGCCATATAGGATGCCAGAAATACCAGTGAATGGAAATAGTCTCAGCCTCTGATAGAGTTATTATCTCTGTATCACAGACATAATTTTACATCCAAAAACTACAAAATAAGGCTACATATAGACTCAAAAAGGATTATATTCATATTGTTCTGATCTGCATGGTCGAGATCTACTGCTAGTACTCTGAAAATCTGAATGTATGACTTTCTTTCATTTCTTATATTGTCAAATTTGGAGAGACATCTTTGTCCTCTTATGGTTTTATAAAATCCAATACATACTTAATGTAGTCTTTATATGTTCACCCAACTTGCCTCCAGTGTCACTCACACTGTAGTGTATGAATGTGTGTGAATGTTTGGCGGTGGTCGGAGAGGCTGTTTCGGTCATCCTGTCCCAGGGCAGGTGTGGCCACAAACAGTGAACCACCATCAGTGTGAATGTGATAGCGAATGAATAATGGATCAGTAATGTAAAGCACTTTGGGTGCCTTGAAAAGGGCTATAGAAATCTAATCCATAATAATAATAATAATAATAATAATAATAATAATAATGATTATTATTATTATTATTATTATATGTTCCTCTGGCACAGTAAGTGCATAGTGTTCTCATTTCTTGTCTGAAGATAAACACCTTTCTCTTTCCCCCTCTTCATTTCTGCCACAGTCAGCCTCTTGCCTCAGGGCCAGATGCTGAACCCTCCTTTCTGTCTTCTTTCTCTTGGTCTGTTTTTGTCCTCTCATCCTATTGTTCAGTCTGTGCTGCTTCCCCTCATGTTCTCTTTCTCCCACTCTCCCATCACTGTCCTCGTTTTATCCAACGGTTTCGGCAGGAATGTTCTGGCTTATCTGTAAGAGTCAGCCCTCCAGAGCTCACTCCATGAAGGGGACAAGTGTTTTCAATTCATGTCATTTGTTAGATTCATTAATGTGCAAGAAAAGCTGGGCACAAGCACCGTCACTACTTTCTGTGGTATTGCCCAGCTTTACATGTGCCAGCATAAACGACTATTTTACAAAAAAATCAGCACTTCTTATTGACTGAATTGGGCTGTGATGAAACATTTTACAGAGCACATATGCTATATCTAAAACACATCCAAGACACCAGTTCCTCATAGCCACTCACCCATATTTTCCCTCCACGCTGATGCTTATGCATCTGTTTGTAAATGTTTTATCTGTAGCCCTCCATCTGTCCATCACACTCTCCCTCCTTTCTCTTCTTTCTTTCTGCTTGGATCCTCCTCCTTATTTCACACTACCTCGCTCTTGCTCCCTACCTCCCAGAACTGTGGAGAAACAGAAGCTGGCTGTGGCTGAATTTTCAATGCACCGCAATTTGGAATGGACATATGAAAATGAACATCACAGAGGAAAAGACATGTTTGTGTGTGAGACAGCGATAGAGAAAGAGTGAGGGATAAAGGGAGCACCATGCTTCTCTGCGTGACTGTGACTTAAGCCTTGGCATGTGTCTACATGTATGCAAGGTCATATGCTGCATGTATTGCTGTGTATGTTTGCCATCAAAGATTGCATGCTGAATATATGCTCCGTGATTAAATAGCATACGTCATAGGATAGGGGAAGGAAATGTGAAGGGAACAGGGGAAATGCACATCTGTTCTAACTCCTCTAACTCTATTCTGCACAGAGACTGAAGCCTCATGCATTCTGTGTTATTCATTCCAACTCTTGCATCCTGAGTCTGAATGTGGACAGAAGTATCTCTACAATTGTGTGTCCATGTAAGGAGACTCACACTTTGCAAGTGACGTGGTCCCTGTCTTCTGGCTATTTAACAAGCAATGGTTCATGGGTACTTACCTACTCATTGATGCTTTCTATGCTCCCCACCACCACCACCACCACCCTCATCACCACCCCTCTCCCCAACACTTTCCTGTTGACGTGAGCCGTGTAACAATCCTCCCTGTTTCCATGACAACCACCTGCTGCTGTCCTCCCCTCATCTGTCTCTCCCTCCCTCCAATTTCTCCACTCCCTCTCTTTTCCTCTCTCTCTCTCACAGTTTCGCCCTCTCAGTTGTCTCCCCTCTCTCTGCACACTGTTGGTATTTCAAGGTCACAGAGGGTCACAGTGCGATAGTGAGATAGAGACAGAGATAACGCTGGAAAGTGGGGAAAGGAGAGCAATAACAATGGGAGGGAAGGCAGACAGAGGAAAGCTGGAGGACAAAAATCCCCCAGACGTTGTTATTGTTAGCACCTTAGACCTTAGACAGTTGCCTCAGTCAACCTATCTTGGCTCAGCGTCCTTCCCTCACTTATCATAACCTCATTTTGTGTCAACCTTGAGCCAAAATGGCTGACAACAGGTTGCATTCTGTGAGAGCTGGGGGGTTGCTGTTGTGGCAAGCCTTATCTTCCTTGCTCCTTGAACTGAAAACAAGACAAGTGAGGCGCAGCAGAGCAGAACATGTTTGTGCTCAATAAAGCAGAGCATTGGACGAGCCACATTAAGCAGTAACCAATCGAAATGGTTTCTGCTCAATGGCTTGAAATGACACACTACATTAGTCTGCTATCCCGTAACATATTTTAAGATGCTGACCCTTGCATGCTGAACAAGAACCTCTATGCTAACAATTCATCAACATAATAAAGTAAATGTGATTTTTGGTATTTTATGTTGTTAGGTCTTATAAGTTGTTTCAGTTTCCGTGCTACACAGGACTTCGTTGGGGGGAGGGGGTGTCAGTGCCTGGGACAGTGCTACCTTGTGTGGTAACAGGTAATGTTAATTGCCATTGAGGTAAGGTTGGAGCAGTGACCTTGCTAGCCCCAGGGAGAAGATGAAGCTTGACATATGGATCAGCCAGCCCATTGGAGTCCATGGCTTTCAGTCCCTGTGAACAAACACACACTGTGGTAGTACACACAAGCAGACTCACGCACACATATTGTAGTGTCAAAGGTGACGTCACCATGCCCTGAAACACTTCACACAACTGACAGGGTCATAAAAAAGACAGTGCATATGACAGACCTACAGTAGTTACACATCTATGCTTCTGGCTACTTCTTTCCATGTCACTGTTTTGTACCCTCCTCAATTCCTTTGTGTTGTCCTCAAGGGACCCGTTCAGTGAGATTTACATAATTAACATTATGTGACACAACATGCAATGAAAAGCTTGTGTCCTTGCACAATGACCATAACAAATATGTCTGCTAGAGCACAGGAGCTTCGCAATCTTACATTTAAGCTTGGCGTGATATGAATTTAAAGGCCGCAGAAGTTGTGGAGAAAACTCTCTTTAAAAAAGTAATGTGCTATCTTTAAAAGATAACATTGCAGTAATATTTTCATCATGCCTTCAAGGAGCATTATACAACAACTCCCTGAGATAGAAGTGTGTTTTATGTGGAAGACAATGGAATAGAGTTTACCTTTGCTTTGTGAATCGTACAATGAAGACAGTTGTTCTCCTGATCAAAGAGCAAAGTGAACTCCAGTGTTCCCAAGTATGCTGAAAACAACAAAAAGCACAGCAATTACTGCCACGCATATTCACACATACACACTCAAATGCTCTGAGTCACATTTGTAGCAGATGGCCTTTTAAAAACATGATGCTGCCTAATATGAATTGATCTGTCTTGTTTGATTACTGTTTGAGAATGAGCAGAAAGCTGAGTCCCACTGTTGCGACATTGTCTAATAAATCATCAGAGGCGCTGTGTCACATAAAGTGGGAGTGACAAACAGTTTTGGAAACATGCTTGACTCCACAATTACTCTGCCAGCATATGCTGTGCTTTTTATAAATATGCAGACTCTTCTTGAGCTAAGTTTCAGAATTGGATGTGTTGTTTTTTTGCTGTTGTTTTCACATGAATAAATACACACCGAAGTAAACAAACTTCAGCAAATTCCTCCTGCACTGAACTCACTGTCATCATCATCCGAGTCAAACACTTCCTCCCTATCTCCATCGTTGTCTCCCCTCCTCTCTGCATCCTTGTAGCCTCCGCCCGTCTCTCCATTGAACGTCTCCTCTTTTAGGATCTTTTTCTCTCTCGGAGGCGGAGGCGTGCAGGGGTAGTCGTGGAAACGGGGGAAGAAATCTGAGATCTGTGGGATAGGAAGGATGGGGCCTGGGCACACATTGATGGCAAAGTGCTCCTGCATAGAGATCTTGACTGGTGAGGGGGGGGGTGGTCCAGCCGAGTGGGGCGTTGCTGAGGGGGAGGAGGCTGATGAGGACGGGGTGGAGGAGGAGGAAGGGGGGATGGCCAGGTGGGAGGTGGGGGGGTGCGGCGGAGGTTTGGAGACACTCATGTGGGCTGTCGAAAGGGACTGTGAGATGAAAATGAAAGATGGCATTGGACAGGGAAATGATTGAGGTAAGAAAGAAAATAACATCATAACAGTAACAGAGGAATATTAAATTCGACAAGAGAAAGACAGTCATTGTCTGTCAACTTTATCCTTTGAGTTTGTTCAACTGCAGAAGGGGTCAAATTTGTTCAAGAGAAGCCAACAAAGGCAATATGTGTTGAAATTTCCAATACATATGAATCATCCTGGAAAAAATATACTTCTGTTTTCATCCGTTGATGCAATCCTGACTTCTGAAAAGCCAAAATAGAATTTGCCAAAAACCTTTGCACTTCAAGTGTGACTCACACATCCAGTCAGCTCACCACATCTTGCTCTGAATGAATATTCAAATGTATTGCTGTAAAGTATGAACAAGTGTGTATCTGCACTTGACTCTAATCCTTCGCTTATCTCTCTCTCTTTCACTTCTCCCTCTCTGATCTGCAAGTCCCCTGAGCAATATTTACATAATATCAGCCTTTCTCAGTCCTTAGCATATTTGCCACTTAATGAAATGTAATAACTGTTAACCAAGCAATAACCTTATTAATCGAAATACTAACATTTCCCATTTTCCACACAGTCATTAAGCAAGATTGAGGACATGTTTACTATTACTATTAGTTTGATCCTAAATGATCTCAGAGCAACTCACTGCAAAATGGGATGTGAAAATGATGGCCCGTCATTTACGTGTGCCATCCAAGCTATCGTCAATATAAAAGAAGAAAGAAGAAGAACAACAGTGTAATTTGAATTATACCCGTTTCCTGTAAGGATGTCACAAGTACACAGTTTTAACCCCATAAAAGCACATTGACTTCATGATGAAGTGTCTTCGTTTGAAAAGAACTAAAACATCTTTGTAATGCCATCAGGTCATTTGAGGGTGCATGTTACTTGCCACCCTCCTATATTTTCCATATGACTTTATGTAAGCGTTGGTTAGAGTCAAGTTTAACCTCCTGTTTTTAATCACAGCACCAAGCCTTTATATAACATTATACTCGGACCATTTGACTGATAGTTGTAGAACTTCCGTTGAGAGTACTGACTTCAAGGGTTATGATTGCTTTCATTATATATTTATTTGATTATCATTATTTTTCAATACCCGATTCATCATTAAATCTTAAATGTGTTTGATAAATAGCAGCATAGTCCAAGGCGACGGGTTCAAATCATTGTTTTGTTCGACCACTTGTCTAATACACAAATTTTGAAAAAGAAAAAAATATTCACAGGTAAGAAGATATATGCACAACTGATTTTGCTTGATAAATGACCCAGATTAATTTATAATCCAAATAGTTCCAAGTCATTCTCAGATTAATTACTTCAATGTTAATTAAACCCCAGGTTTTAATGGCCAATAAAACCTCCCTTTGGAACATTAAGACAGTAAGTCAATGCGTAGGCTTTGTTTCTCATTGTATTTTTCATTAATTTTGTATGTCATGTATGGCTTGTACCAAACACAAGTTAACAGCATCTTAGATTTTTAAGATTAAAGTGTCTTACATATTTCTGAAATCAGAATAGCATAATGTAATGGGGTGAATTCTTTATTTAAGCAAGTAAACAAACTACTTTATAAATTATCTGTGTGAAATTCACTTTGTTTGCATCACATTTTGAATCATTTACCCTTTAAGCACCTGAAAGCATGCACTGTAAGGCTGTCCTCCACAAACTTACATATTGTACGTGAATATATAATCAAACCAATAATATCCCAATCAGTCTACACCCATGTGAAATATTCCTTAACTCAACTGTAAACTTCCATTTCCTAGAGCTCATCCCTCTGACCTCACTAGTTACACTAACTTAGACTCTGCCTCACTCTCACGTACCCATACACATGTGCATCAAGATCCAACAGATAGAGACCCCACACTGCCTGAGCCCATCCTCATCCTCAGCACTACACTCACTCATATACATACACTTATGTAACGACACCCAAATTCAGCGCCTGGGTACCCACGTAAAGATACCTACTCCCAGCATGTTGCTCTTAAACTCACTGGCTGCCACTGTCTTCAATAGTGAGGGGCGCACATGCAAGCACATGTGCACAAACACACACACTCTCACACACCAGACGCATCTACAAATATAGCCACAAAAACGTACCCAGGGACAGTCTTCATCTGTGCCAGCACTCCATCTTGCCTGCTCTCACGTCCTCTGTTTCTCACACACTGAGGAGCATGCACACCAGCTTTGAGTCAATATATCCCTCTGTACTCTCTCTCTCTCTGCCTCTCTCTCTCTTTCTCCCTCTCCGTCTCTGTTCATCGTTTGCTCCCCTCCTCTGTCCCTCCCTCTTTCCTTTTAGTTGTGACGTATCCAGTTAAAATCCCTGTCAGTTGTCTACAGACTGTGCATATACTACTATCCCTCACTTCCAGCAGTGGTGAGATTTTAGGAAAACCCAGGGGGAAAAGGGGGTGGGGGTGGAGGTGGGGGGGTGTTTGAGTGTATTTTTTGCTGGTGCTGTATTAGGTTTGCATTGAAGGTGTGAAGACAGAGAGAGACAGAAAGTGTCACGAAGAGCAGACACATGTGGAGACAAACCGACATAGTACAGATCATACAGACAGAAGGACAAACACAAATATACAAATACACAGAGTAACAGATATACAGATACAGAGTGGAAAAGGGGTGTGAAAATAGTAAATATGCACACAAAAGCAAATACTGCTCCGGGTCTTTTTTTTTTTTTTTTAAATCCACCACTGACGGATACAGAAAGGAAATTAAATTTAACATGTTGACTGAACTGAACAAAGCCACAGCCAGCCAGCCACAGTCACCACCAGATTACTTTGTGTTGGCTCTGACTGTGGCCAGTATCAGCCAACCATATGTGTGTGTCTGTCTATGTGTGTGCACGTAGGTTTTGTCTGTATGCATCCAACTGTGGCAACCCTCATGGTACGGCTGACACCTGTCTCATGAAATTAATCAAAGACAACAATACATCAATAACAGTGGGCTTGTGCAGAGTCTCATTGTAATAAAATCACCAGTGAGACCTGAATGAATGAAAGAACAGATGGATAAGAGGCATAAAAAGTGGTTTTGAGAGTCTACAAGGAAATGTACACAGCCTAGCCAAAGACATCCCACACACTAAGATTTCAGTGGATCATCTTTAGATTTGTATACAGCTTGTTTTGGCATAATTTCAATAACTTTGTGGTCACAACATTTTTCCATATTTTCTGTACATCCTTTTTTAGCTTAGAAGGTTCCATGGTCCACAGCTGGAAAAGGGTGCCCAGTCCAGGTCGGGAGGAGGTTCTGCCTCAGGTGGAGGAGTTCAAGTATCTTATTCATCCATCTTATTCAGGAGTGAGGGTAAGATGCAGCAGGAGGTTGACAGGTGGATCAGGGCGGCGTCTGCAGTAATATGGACGCTAAACTGGTCCGTTGTGGTAAAGAAGGAGCTAAGCCGGAAGGCGAAGCTCTCAATTTACTGGTCAGTCTATGTTCCGACCCTCACCTATGGTCATGAGCTCTGGGTAATAACTGAAAAAGTGAGGTCGTGGGTACAAGCGGCCGAAATGAGTTTCTTTCGCAGGGTGACCGGGCTCAGCCTTAGAGATAGGGTGAGGAGCTCTGACATCCGGGAGGGACTTGGAGTAGAGCCACTGCTCCTCCATGTCGAGAGGAGCCAGTTGAGGTGGTTCGGGTATCTAGTGAGGAGGCCTCCTGGACAACCCCCTGGGGAGGTGTTTCAGGCATGTCCATCTGGGAAGAGACCTAGGGGCTGACCCAGGACATGCTAGAGAGATTAGATCTCTCGGCTGGCCAGGGAACGTCTTGGGATTTCCCTGGAACAGCTGGTGGAAGTGGCTGGGGAGAGGGCTGTCTGGCCTTCGTTGCTGAACCTACTGCCCCCGTGACCTGGACCCAGATAAACGGATGAAGATGAGTATGAGCCGAATACGAGGTTCCAAAATGAGTGAAATGATCCAAAGGTATCTAGGTGTCAGCCATGATAAGCGCTGTCCAAGTTCTCCAAATGCAAAGGAAAAGAGCTTTGATGCTTCCTTTAGTGTTGCTTTTTGCATAGGACACACTGGACTACCATTTACTAAGAGGATGGAATACTGTCCCACAATGCACTGCAGAGGGCAACATCTACCGACCTAACTGCTCAAAAAATAAAAAACAAATAATCAACATGATAGACAGGATGCACATATCTATCTAATATGATGAGATGTGTTTTTACTTTAAGCAGCTGTGCGTTCTGCTCCTTTGTTCACAGATATCTTAATAAGGAAGAGAAAAACAGCCAAATCAGGCTTGAATTGGAGTATTTCTTGGTTACAATGTCATTTTAAATTTAAGCAGATTATTTTTTAATTCACCAAACAAATTTAAGAATGACTGTATATATGTGGACTTGTAGATTTACAGGCATAAGCTTAAAGGTGGGGTCTGAGATGTTTCCCTGGAGCATGTTTTACTATATTGTTAAAAATGTCCTTCACACCCTGATTGCAAACAATTAATTAAATGCTCTGACACAAAAATGAAAACATAGCAAACACATTGGAGGTTTCCTGCTGAGGACGCTTTCGTGTTCTTCCCTTTGGCTCTTTTGTTGGACATTTTGGCAGGTGATACGTCCCCCTCCTCAGAAAATACAGGATCACCTGTGGCACCGACACTACTGAAAAAACAACATCCAATCATTTTCAGCGTCCACTCAAAATGATTGAATGGTAATATGTCCATAGGTGGCAATCCCATCTCCATAAAGTAAAAGTCCTGCCATATATTGGTTCTCCCTGTTCACTTAACACAGGTGATTCCACTGATCTACCTGGATGAGAAGTTGTGCTCATCAAAATGGGCCGGTTCAGTGAATGGTTGGAACAAATACATGGCAGGATTTTTACTTTATGGAGCTGGGATTGCCACCTCTGGATATGCCTATCAAAGTCAACTGCCATTTGTCCCTTCCCCGTCTGTGCGCACATCTATTTGGGCACGAATCGCACGTGCTTAGAAGGTTGGAGCTCCGACCTAGGAAACTGAGCCAGAGCTTGGATTAGCTAGCATACAAAGTTAAAACAGGTAGACACTTGGAAAGGTGGCAACAACGGGTTATAAACGCAAAACTGTGATACAGAAGGAAGGCTACTGCCAAGAAAAAGGCTTTAGAAGAGCGGAGGAGAGTGAACATGGGTGTGGAATATGAGCGGTGGAATCAACTGAAGAACCGGAAAGAGCAAAAAGTGTATTTCTACTGGATAGGTAAGATAACATTATTTCTGATTTTTTTTTTTTGAAAGTATTCATTGGTTTCCTGCATTATGTTGTCATTTTAACAAGTATCCAGCCAGTTAGAGGATAGCAGAGGATAAAGCTAACTGTAGTGGCTGTTAGCCTGACATCAGTCTGACAGTTAGCTGTTGTTACTAGCACGAGATGACTTGGAACACGTATCAAAATAACAACTGAAAAATCCAACTTCTAATCTCATATACTGATAAATATAACTTGAAACAATACTCACATTTATTGTTTAGGTTCATTATGATGTCAAGTATTTTCCTACCTGTGAAAGAGCCATGAGAAAAAGTTAGCGAAGGCCAGTGTATTGATGCTGCGCAGCGCTCGTCAACGTGCACGTTCAGGTAGTCTGGAGGCGTGGCTTGGGGGGGTGGGGGGGTCAAATTTGACTTCATTCATAATGCCGTCAAATTTGTACTGCGTTGTCCACATATATATTCTGCTTCAAATAACACCATAGGAATGCACAAGGAAAAGTACCTGCGGTGGATTTTTCTAGTTTACCTTCAGAACACTGTAGTTTCACTACATCTAACCTAATATGTTAACCCTCTAATGTAAGAACAGGATTCACTCAGCAATGCGCTATCTTTTTCTAAATCCTTAAATTCTCATTTTTATCTCTCTTTATCCCTATGATGTTTTCCATCGAGGTAGCACAAAAGTGGTTAGTAAAAAAAAGATAGGAGACTTTTTGAACATACAAACAATGTTGTTGAACCCACGTCTGAGCAATTGAATCAATCCCAGATCATAGCACTACCCCCACAGGCTTGTACTGTAGGGACTAGGCATGATGGGTAATCATTTCATCCACTTCTTTTTTCACTCTGATGCACCATCACTCTGGAACAAGGTCAGTCTCAGCTCAGGAGACCACATGACCTTTTTCCATTGGAACACAGTCAAATTTTTATGCTCTCTATCAAACTGGTGGTTGTTTAGGAAATGAGAAGCTTTTGTACCATTTAAGTTAAATAATTTGATGCCGCTTAAATATAATATTCACTGCAGAAATGCTCCTACTGGAGGCTCTTGTGCATTTGCTTAGTTAAATCCAGATGGGGGTATTTTCACCATTCTGTCTATGTGTAAAGAGAAAAATGGGACAAGTGATATATGTGGTGAAACCACTTCAAAAGATCAGGAACATACAAGTGAGAGAACACATTTTCCCAGAGAGCTCCCTTTATTACTGTCCACAGCAGAGACATTTTAATGACATATTACAGTCTGAAAATCATTAGGGCACTAAACTTATTTTCCATGGTTGAAAAGTCAGATAAACAACAGGGCTGGAGACAGAAGGAGTAAATACATGTGAATGCTTGTGCTCATCCATTTGTAAACACTTTGATTTACTTTTGGCAACTCATTACGATTAGTATTACCTCATCAATATTGTGTTAACAGACCATTACGCTGTATATTCATTAATTTGTTAGAAGAACGTGAGAGCTAAATGAGCTCAAATGAGATAAATGGACAGTTAGTGTACCAATGTGAACCTCTCCCTCTATAAATAGGTGCTTTGTGACGTGGGCCATGTGTTTTTAAGTGCTTTAAAATTCATGCTGAAGTGCTCCCAGAGTGCACCTCTGTTCCATCATTGGTTGTTTGAGTTGCTCTCACATGAACAAAAATATGATGGGTATTTGCAGCCTTGGTGGCTCCAGAGATGTTCATCACTTTAATGAATGCATAAAAGTCTGTGTTAGCGGGTGCTCAACCCGTCTCCAGCAGCATTTATCAGACAACTGCAGAGCGCTCACAGCTGACCTGCTGACCACCAATACACTCAGACACTCACCATGAGGCTAGGAAACCGAGATGCACTGAACAGTAAGAGGAGGACTCTCATCTCAACACTTTTAAGTTGAGAGTGGAACAGACAGGACAGACAACTCTGTACCACAAATTAAAATGATGCCAACGCAGTACAAATTTGACCGCATTATGAATGAATGAATACTGAAAAGTTGTGTGAAGCAAATCAAGACAAAAAAACCTCAATCATCTGCCTTCAGTATCCTTTTATCCCAACATTGGTATCATTGCTTTGTATGTCTCTGGTAGCTGACGTGAGTGTAGAGGCAGAGTGGGGCAAAAAAGCAGCCTGGGAATTTGTACCTGACTGGCCCGCTCTCCAATGACCATGGATGAGTGTGGATGATGGTGAGCCCCAAAAAAATTGTCATGTCCAATAAAACATTGATATTGTTTAAGTCTATGTAACACAAATTAGTCCACAACAAAATAATAACAGTGCATGTTTGACACACAAACTTTTGGCACTGGCAACAGGAGGTTTTTTTTTCCTTTCACTGACCAGACAAGCCCACTGATCCCACGGCCCACCAGGAAAACTCCCAGTCCTCCTGATGGCCAGTCCACATTTGTGTGAGTGGCATCATTATCTCATAATGCAGTTTTAGTGATGCATCAAGTGATACCACAATGACCTTGACCTTTTACCTTCGAAAAAGTACACCCTTGAGTATAAGTGAACATTTGTGCTAAATTAGAGACATTCCTGAGACATTGCATTCGTAAGAATGGACAGACATGAGCTCAAAGCAGCACTGACCTTTGACCTCAGGCCACCAACATATTTTCAGTTCATTATGTCCAAGTGAACACTGGAGCAAAAATGTTGGTGATTTTCTGTAAAATATTTTCTGAAAATGTACATTTTAAACACAATGGGGATTGGGATTCACTTAAAAACTGACACATCTTTTTGTAGAGATACATTGTGGATACATTTCAGTACAAATCCTGAAACCTTAGTTTTCCAAAAAGTATAACATTTGACCTTTATTCCAATAGAGAAGTGAACTTCTTCTGGTTATTTATCAAATTTCAGGCTTCCATAAAAAGACTTTAAAAAAAATAGAAATACAAAAAAAAGGAAATTCCTTTTTGCATAAATTTAAATAAAATAAAAAGATAAATAAACTACCAATAATAATAATAATAATAATAATAATAATAATAATAATAATAATAATATGATGATGATGATGATGATGATGATGAT
>JAQQZY010000001.1:6439968-6452701 GCA_030068375.1 Ostorhinchus rueppellii
CCTATCCCAGCTACTTAAGGGTGAAGGCGGGGTACACCCTGGACAAGTCGCCAGTTCATCACAGGGCTGACATATATCATTATTTTTTAAATTCTCTGCCTATGTCAAAAGCTATTCTCTTATGTAAAATAAGCCGGATGTACTCTGCTGGAATATGTACAACTATTGTAGTTGTGCAGTAGCAGGATTGGCATTCTAATTCCATTCACCATCTGCATGTTGGAAGTCCCCACTCACTAGGAAACAGACTTTGAACTGCAACTACACCCTGAAAATGTAAGGTTTTGACTGACACATCTTTTTATGTAGCTTTTTTTTCAGGTAAGAGTTTAGTTATTTTAATACAATGGTGTGGTTTCTAGTGCATTTATGTTCCACCACAGTATTTTGCAGAGGTACCACAGCAGCATTCAGAGCTAAGTTGTTAAAGTACTAGCCAAACAACACAGAGAACTTTTATTTTTATTCCTACAATGATAGTGGAGATCACATGATTTATCCACTCCTGCAGAGACAGGTCTAGTGAAGCAAGACCTTAAAATCCATATGCTAACAAATAAAAAGCACAATCCAATGAAATATCGCTTCTCTTGTAAACATTACTTCACCCATCCTCCATGTGTTTATGATTAAAGCATACACACAGCTCATCAGTATAATCTAAATAATAAACACCTTGAATGACAGAAGGGGAGAGAAGGTGGAGAAAGTGTACGATCAATTTGTGGAGGAGTATTCATCCAGTCCCTCTGCATGGCAAGATAATCTCCTTCCATTGCTAGGGCACAAAGCAGTGCAGGTTTTCCATTAAGTGAACAACCACAGCCCTCCCCGGCCTCTCAGCCAACCATTTGGCATGAGATTAAGTACACCTCCATTTATATACTGTAGCACTCGCTCAAGCTGCATTTTTCAACATTTGGTGCACAGTATTGGAATATGCACAGATTGTCTGATACAGATCAAAAGAACTGCCCAACATTTCCTCCACTCACCCTTAAAAGTTCAAGAACATGCGTCATCATGAGTTTCAGAATTGCTTCTATAAGAGACTGTGCTTTAAACACATGCACCTGGCACACTGAGTATTTTATAGAAGCAGAGCGTTAGCCACTGAACATCTTCTAATGGGGGAAAGATGTGAATGGTGTCAGTTTTCCTTAAGCGTCTGTTGACTTGTTTGATTGGCACTTGAATTCAGCTCAAGAAACATTAGGAAGCAATCATGGAGTGGTAAAGAAACATCAATCAGAGGCAATTCATTGCACACAATCTGCAGTGTGAAGTTGGCAAGTGCATTTTTTAACAGGTGGCCAGATGCTGATGCTCCTTCAGGGTGGCAGTTGTGTCACAGGTGCTGCTTGTGCTCCACATCACTCTGCTTCAGGGGAATCATCGGCTTTGTTGGCAGAGAGTGCTGTTCTGTCAAGGTGCATTATTCTTCTCACTATGTGACACATCACCAACTTTAGTCTCTCATGGTTTCAGGTCTTGCTCGAGAAGCAGCTCATTCTGTATCCCTCCTGGCTCCACCCCTGTGTCCGTCATCATCTACCACCAACACGACCCTACCCTCCTCTGATCAGTCTCTGCTCCGCTCTCATTCCCCCTGTGACACAGACAGATCCCGGTAATCTTACCTGTGAGGACAGAGTTAATTTGCCCTCAACTCTGCCAATACCACACAAAAAGAATCTGAATCTAAACTCAAACCCAATGTCACAGAACAAGTTTTCATTTTTCTAATGTTTTGTGACAGGCCCAGCCAGCAATGCAAAAGAAAGAATGACCTCTGTCAAATAAAATGACAGATTGACAGAATGATGTTCCCTAAGGTTAAACGTATTATTTCATTGCTTGTTTATTTTCTACTTCGTCTTTTTTTGTTCTTTTTTTGAATTTATGTACAAAAAGCACCTCAAGTCCCTGTGACATTTAGATGATGTTTTAATCTAAATTCAGTGTTTCTGCGCTTCGATATAGTAACTAATCACATGGTTTGGAGTTAAAACAACAGACTGGATTTGAAGAAGAGAATCATGTTACTTTGGGAGGCTCGCAGTTGCTTAATTTATTATTTTATCTCTTATGAGATTGAATTACTCTCCTTCTGATGCCGATCTCCCACCCGCCTGCTGTTCCAAGTATACAAAGTAAAGCTCAGCACGAACACAACCACATTATTTGCGGCTGACCCAATTAGATCCCGCATAGATCTTACGATACATATTTCTCTCTCTCCTTTCTTTCTTTCCTTCTTTTTCACCCTCTCCTTATTTTCATCTGCTATTTGTGATGAATGGCTTTGCTTTTTTAGCACAAATGACAGCTCTGTGATTAATTGTGTGGGCTCCTTTAGTATTTCTCCTTCGGACTTCCTTTTCTGTAATTTCTGTTTCTCACCCTGTAACTAGAAATTCTTTTTTTCCCTGGGTTGGGTTTGCCCCATCAGCATATTCCCATAAATAAAAGAGGGGGAGAGGTGGAGGTGGAGTGGAGTGAAGAGGAGGGGGAGGGGGGTAGCCCAAAGGCAGGGCAATGGGCATGTGTGAAAATGGAGGGGTGAATGGATGGAGAGAGAAGAGGAGCGATGAGCCAAGTGCTCCGGATCAGGCGTGTGAAGGTGACTCCATTGAAAAAGATAGGAAAAAAAAGAAAAAGATAGAAATATAGAGACGAAACCAATGACACACACACACACACACACACACATACACACATATATATATATATATGTGTGTGTGTGTGTGTGTGTGTGTGTGTGTGTATGTGTGTGTGTGTGTGTGTATGTAGAAAAAAGATGACCAGCAGAAAGAATATGCAGAAAAAAGTCAGCCTGAAACTTGGATGTATAGCACAAACAAAACCAGAGAAAGCAGAAAGATGATTGTATTAAAAATGCAGGACACTAAAATTGACAGAGCTAGGGATTGTTGTAGAACAGTTTACACAGCAAGAAATGAAATCCCTGAATAAACCTTCAGATCCCAAAGTCCCCTCATAATTTGATGAAAAATGGCCCTGGCTATCAAAGGCATTAAATGACCATCACAGAGGAGGGGAGCTGGGATTGGAGTAAGATTGTGATAGCAGTGATCGTAGTGAGGTGTGCAGCCCGTGCCCTGTGGCAGGATGTCATGCTGTGCTTAATGAGCCAACAGTGCAGGCAATTAGTTCCTGATATGACATTATCAGTCACCAATAAGTGAACACATCATTAACTTTGAGACCCCCCGATAGCCTCTCTTCAACGGTCCCTTGCTGATGCTCACTGTCACTTTGTCACGCACAAAAATAGCACACACATATGTGCAACATACAGAACAAATTCCTTTCTAATTAACTGTCAATACAAAGCTATAATCACTTTAATATTATGCTCTTAATCCACACATGCATTTTGTGTTTAAGCCCTATATACTGTTTATCCATATCATATATAATAGGGATTATTAATGAGACTTGCATAGGATGAATTATGCAATATGGAAAACAAGAACCATTCTTTGTAATGCAGCTGTGGTGTTTATCGCAGCAGACGTTGAGTTCAGAGATGTGGCTTCATGCTGTTGGGAACTGCACCACTGCCTGCAATCAGTCCAAGCCATGCCAACTCCAAAGTTGATTTCCACTTAAGTCAACAATTCAAAGGTCCACACTCCATTGGGAGCTGAGTGGTGCATGAAATGCGACAATATTATTGCACCCTCTTGTCTTTTTCTGTGAAGGTAAGGGGTGAAATAAGTTTCCACTTCTTCAAAAAGCAAAGCGCTAAATAAGGGCTTTGGTTGGACGCACTAAGCATATTTGAGTGTGGCGAGAGGGTGTGATCGCACAGGGGAATAGGTTCCCCAACAGTTTACCTCTGCAGCACCGCCTCACTGGGCAAAGAACAGGGAAAAGCAGAGAGAGAATAGGTAAAGAAGAAGACAAAGTGTGAAACAACACAAACAAGGGTAGAAAGCATAAAATGTATATTTGTCTTAACAGCACTTTTGTTTTCTCACAAGCACAGCAAAGTTTATAGTTCTGCTTACTGACTTAACCTATTTGATTTACCAGTACTTTGTAGTAGGAATGCAGTGTGGTCGACCTATGCCCACATCAAAAAGAGCAATGTTACATTTTGACACATTTCAAAGTGTAGCGTGACCTACGATCTATGGGTGTGACATTTACCAGAGTCATAGGTTGAGCAGCAGATCTGTCCTGTGAAGTGCGACAAAGTTCAGGTAATGATGTCAGAGTGACCACTGCTTGGTGAAATGCCAAGAGGAACAGCACAGTTTGTACAGACAGTAGCACACTTTTCTGATGGATAAAGGGACGTAAATTTGTGTGTTGTTCTGGATGAAATAACTCACATTCACATTAGGTCTCTGCAATACATCATTTTGTGATGTGTGCAAGGACAGCAGTTGAATTGCAGGATGTGTGATATCATGCTGTAGTTTTTTGAGCTGCTTGATACAACTCATATCCTTCTCATGTGTTCAATGTGTAGTTTTCAACCTCAGTCACTGATCCTGTTCACATTACATTGTTTCTAAATTGTCAAAGCCTCTGTTTAACATTTTTTCTTTTGTTTTCTATACATGGTGTTGCTTCATTACCATCTAAATAGAATTTTTGTTTCTTGTACTGATTCATTGAACACCGCTGTCTCTTCATTAGTTCATTCTACACAGGTGTAAAATGTGAATAAAAACATGTGGATGAAAACACACATTTTTTGACTAATGTACAAGAGAAGTCTGATGTGTAACATGATTTACACAATTTTTTTGGTTCGTAGACACATGAAATTTGTTGCTAGTGAGTGACATGCAGATTTTGCATACAAACTGAACCATCAACAAAAGCCATTCTTGATGAGTTGATGTTAAGTTCATATTGTTATATTACTGGAAAAGGATCCCACACTAAGAAAAGAAACATGGATGTTGTTGGCAGTAAAAAATTATTTTAAGTTAAAATTAATTAGTATTTGCATGTTTGACGATTAAATCAAGACTTTCATTACAATAACATAACAATACTAGGTGCTGGAATTACAAAACTGTTCTAAATTGAATCTATGTAATCAAGCTAATTCACTGAATGAAGGCTGTCCCAATGTGCTTTCCATGCTTTCTTGCAGTTTTATTTTGTTAAAATGTTTGAAAAAGTAGTTTTCCCTTTTGGATAAATACAGTTAATCCATACTGTTATCTGTATAATCCTAGTAACACACTCATGATGAATAATGATCAGTGACTGGATGATGAGGATTTTTCTGAAGGGCTGTAAAGGAACACATTTTTTTGTCAATTGTTTAGGGTTTAGTAGTTTTTAAAAAAAAAAAAATACTTTTTTCTGTGCTTGTTTTTGTATCTCACTCTTATAAATAAAAAGAAAACAAGGAATGAAAGCAGAAACGGGTGACATGATGGTGCAGTGGATAGCACTTGTGCTTCACAGCAAGAAGGTCCGGGGTGCGATTCCAACACCAGGGCTCTATTTCACCAGTCTGGTTTGTTGAATACTTTGAGTTTTCTAACCCTGAAATGAGGGAAACCCTGTGTTTCCCATTTTACAAAGGGAGATGACCCAAATTCTGGGACAGTTACCATAGTAACAGACTCTAGGAACCAAACCTGGTCGGGAGCAGGTTTTTCTCAATGAACTTCAAGTTTCTCTCTGACTCCGCCCACTTTCAGCCACACACACACACACACACACACACACACACACACACACACACACACACACACACACACACACTATTTGATTTCCTCATTCTTTCAGACAGCGACGAGGTTTAATGTAACATAGTTCTGCCGTCTGTTATTATTTTTAAAAATCCGTCCATAGGCCTTTATTAGAAGAACATTCGACACATTAGGTGGTGACTTTTTTCACTAATATGTTCTTTTGACAATGATACAGTAGATGAATATGCAGCTTTGCTGCAAAGAGAATCCAATGTTCATACGAGATGGTTCAGACTACAGATGTTGTAACATTTACACACATTATCTTTTTAAACCGTTTCACATCAGTCCATCATCTACATAAACAACTGAATCTGTCCACACATTTACAACATCACCAACTGTCCCTAAACCCTCACTCACTCACTGGCTCTACATTGGAGACAATGGAATCTGCCGATCCTTAAGGACCGTTTGTGTGGATGAAAACAGGGCTGTAGTATCTTCTCTGTGTTACCAAAGCCACATACAGACGTCATTTGTATCTCAGTGATCACTGACCGATGATCTATTGAGCTGTGAATCTCTTGCCGGCTTTGCAGTGGTCTCTGACATCCAGCAGATATTATGTGTTGAACTGCATTTCTTTGCAAATGAGAGTTTTTGTCTAATGTCAGAGATGTAGAAGACTTCGGTAAGAGACAAGTGTATGAGGACGGACAGAGCAGTCAGAGACACTAGAAGACAGAATCAGAGATGAAGGCACCATCATCATCACCACAGCAGTCAAATAAAGACATAAGCACATTTCATTTGGTCTGCTTTATTTTTGAACAATTAAATAAATAAATATAATAATATAATAACCTCTGCGCTTCTGCCCTGTGGGTTTGCACCTAAATGAAATAAATATGATTCCATTCACACAGATTTTCTCTGTAATATTATTGTGATTCCTGTGACTACATTTAAACTCACACTGCCCCACTGTTCTACACCCCGTCTCTGTTGCAGCTCCAGTGGTGTTCCACTTCTTTCGAAAAACACGTTCAAACTCTCCGTGTGAGCGCATTAACATGTCTATTTCGAGTGGCGTGAAAAACGCTGCTGTCCGCTTCCTTGTTGCCATGAAGACTCGTTGAATCGGGGCTCCATCGGTATTGTCTTTTCAGAGTTGCGGTGCACGCGCTTACCTCCCAGTGAAACTATTTCAGGTTGATCAAACTATCTCAGATCGGCTGTTGTTGAACCAAAAAACCTGACATTCCTATTTCAGGGTTGAACCACTCAGAGTTCAGGGTTAAGCTCAGAATGGGTTAAACCTGATTGGCGAAATGGGCCCCAGTCCATGGTTGGACCTTTCTGTGTGAAGTTTGCATGTTCTCTGTGTGGGTTCTCTTTGGGTACTCTGGCTCCTCCCACCATCCAAAGACATACACTGATAGATTGATCTAAATTGCCCATAGGTTGGATTGATTGTTTGCCTATATATGTGAATAAATTAAACATAACTGCGTTGAATAAATTCTGCTAAACCCAGTTGCGTGGGACTGGTTGACATAACCAAGTTAAGTAAATCTGACATTTTATTTCTTTGAGTGTGCTTATTTGAATTTTGTGCCGCCCTCATCTTCAGTGAGACTTAAATGGATAATGTACACTAAAACAAAGCTAAATCCATTTCTGACCTTGTTCATGGGTTTAACTTTAGGTGTCCTCTCTGCAAGAATAGTGAGGAAATGTTCAGGACAAATCTCCGGTCAATAAACAGTGAGGGGTTCAATAGGAATTGGCTCCAGGGGCCTGAAAATCCCTCTAAATCCTTTTCCTGGCTTAACTAACAAACAGCAGCAGCCATCAGTGATGTCTGACAGTTAAGAAACAGTCTGTGACGACAAGATGGACAGTTCAAAGAGGAAAACACTGTCGGTCAAGCTATGTTTATGTATAGCACACACACTCACACACATCGCAAAGACAGCTTTATAATGTGCCCTGAGCTTAAACTTCAGAAAGTGAATCCACTGTCATTATACTGGCAGCATTTAACATCCCACACATCAGTATGTGGACTTGTCACTTCAGGCACAAATGAATGACTACATTTTTTTTCAGTAGTAAGTTAATTAACCTCTTGAACCTTACATTTCCCCTCACATTTTCTCCTTCCTTGCTTAAATAGCCTTTCCCACATGGACCACCATATATCCATCATATATTCTCATCTGCTGAACCCTCAGGAACGTCTCAAGATGCAAAACTGGAACTTCATCATTTTTTAATTTACATTTTATTTGCTTCATATCCTTGCAGACTTTCACTTGTGATGTTTCAATACTATGAATTACATGTTTTTATTTGTAAAAGTGATACTCGAGCCGGGCCAGTCATGTCTTGAAAAGCTTTAATGATATTGCATCTTGAGTTCATTTGGACTGAAATGCATTGAGATGAAATCTAAATGAGCCCTAATGCACAAAATGACCCAGCTGCTTCTGCAATCTATCTGCCCTATTTGTTGGTTAGGACAGTGGCAGCCAGGAGCATCTCTAATCCAGACATATTTAGCTGGATAATCACCTTTCATCATATAATCCTCAGGTTAGGTAAGGCTTTATACAGATGCACCTTATCCATTTATCATTCAAGACAGACAAGGAAAAACAGTCAAGGAATAGAGTAAACATAGAATTAAAATCTTTTTCTCTCCTTTCTTTATTGGCCCCAGGAGAAGGTAAGATTTTATGAATGTTTATTTTGCAGTATGTCTAATATGACTTATGATTTGTAGTGAAGTCTAATGCATTTATTTTGCTGTATTTAATAATTCAGAACTCCTGGAATCAGCTCTGGTGCATTTGTAGTGTAGAGTATTTTCTCTGCAACCCATTCACACTGTAATTCAACTGACAGGTCCTTCTCTGCTTTATAATATTTGATTATCTGGATCTCAAGTATATTTTCCTGTACAAGCTAACAGATGGCCAGCCCACTGTTTGCATTTGTTTTGGTTCAATATTTGTGTCCCCGTTGCTTGCTTGCAATCACATGAGAAGGCTTATTCAGAGCAGCAACACTGTGATTATTAGGCATTTCTCCAAAAACACAACCGAAAAGTGTTTGTAATTAAGTAAGACCTATTTAGATATTTTATAAGGAGATTATTCCAAATAAAGACCCATGAAAAGATCTGTGGATGAGAAAAATATCTTATTCTCACCCTCTGCTCCCTCCCATCTGAAGCGACACTGGAGGAGACAGTCTCATTTCAGAGCCATGACATAAAATCAGTGCTGGTGTGGAGGAAGAGGGGTGTAGTGGTGGAAGTGTTGAAGAGGTGTGAAGATAGGTGAAGATAAAATGGAGTGCCAGACCCGATTGCATTACGATCGGTTGTTTATGGATCAGACACAGACTGGTTTGGCCCTGTGGGATTGATAGTCTTCTGACTGGACAGCATGCGAATAGAAAGATAATAAAAAAAAACAAAACAAAGAAAATAGAAGAGGGAGTACAGAGGAAGGTGAAGCCTCACCTGAATACACAACCATTGCGTTTGTGTGTAGCTCAGTGTTATTATCTGTCTTTTTATGTCCATCACAGATATACATTTTTAAGACTTCTCTTTATAGGATACTGAAAACAGGAACTAGATTCACTTAGCACTTGCTCATCGTGAAACAAGTGAACATGATGAATATATGTAAGAAACAAAATAACCTAGAGACAAAAGATTTCATGGTTCAATGGTTGCATTCATTACTTAGAAGTCACCATTTTTCACTGTCTCTTTCTGCAAACCACGGGTATGTATAATATGCAGATTCCTCAAAAATACATTTCATAACAGCATCTGATACATGTGTCGCCACAACACTTCACATTAATGAGCACAAGGTGATCCAGACCTGGACTGCAGAATACATCACGACAACAATAAAATCCAAGGAATCATATTATTTATTCTTTTCTGCATTCGTCCAAGGTCTGGTATCTTTTCCTAACCTACATGTAAGCCTTAACATGTGAAGTGTAAAATATGAGAAGGATTTCTGTCTAAATGGAGGCATAAAAATCATTAAATAGATTCCCATTTTGGAGAGAGACAGATAAAAATTGAACAATAAAATATAATATGATGTTGATATAAACATACAGATGCATGGGAAATCTAGACACAAAATGCTTTTTTTTTTGGCTCAAAAACCTTAACATTTTGCAAATCTGTGGTTTGCAGAAACATACAAGAGTTAAATTTCTTTCTCCCTACTGATATTCTGGAACCTCATATTGTCCTCACAAGAAGAACAACATCGTTTGTCATTTCTTCAAACACTTAATAGGAAATCTTTCATCCTGTTCGTCTTGTGACTTGTGAATTATTATGGTGTTTATCTTTAAAAGATAAAGTGTAGTCTTCTCTAACTCTGAGTTTCCTTTGTGTATCAGCCTACCTTAAACCATACAGAGAGAAGAGCAGAAAACAATCATTCATGTTTGTATATTGACAGTTATACGTGTTGTAGAAGGCTCACTGATATTCTGTTTTACTGATGATGATTCATGTGTATATACAGTACATGTATAATGTAGTGAAGGACAGCAGAAAGACTCCTATATTTTCTTGCAGATGTCATAACATTTGTCCTATCTGTGGTAAAAGACTGGGTCTGTACCGCCTTGATGGAGCCTCTTGTCTGTTCTATGTCTCTCTGTGCTGTATGCAGCTCTTGTTTGTGTCACATACAATGGGCTCAGCGCCCTTCACTCCAGTGGCTGTTATGAAATATATTTAGAATTTCCATTTAGTGGTTAACCCTTGGGGATCCAGCCAGTCCTACCAACACATCACAGCTCTGATGCTCAGCCTCTTGTCATCATCAGCTGAGTTAACTGTGTTTGTTTTAGCCCGGTCCACCTGGCCCTCCATTTCATTACTTCAATTAGCGTGATTAGGATCTAAAATTGCTTGTGTCGGCTCGTTGATTGACAGCAATTGGCCACTTAGGGAAGAAAGCTGCAGACGCAACAGTGCTGCTCAATGACTTGTGCAATGAAACACACATGTGTACGGTCTGTGCGTGTGAGTGTGCGTGGGTTTGTTTACCCTGATGGGAGCTGTGCTCACTGAAGATGAGACCAATTCTTCAGGCAAACAATGTGAGACCACCACTATAGAAAGTCCAGATATCTTGGTTTACCCATATGTGTGATGTGGGCGTTTAAGGGAATTGAAGATAATGATGTGTGTGAGTTTGTGTGTTTCTATGAGGCTATAAATACCACCTATTGTCAAAATGAATCCTAACCCTAAGTGCAATCATATATGAACAACATGGCTCCTTCTCTACCATGTACATCTTAACATGCTCCATGCTTGTTGCATTCATCTTGAATCACATGTATACTGATTCTGTGAGAGTGTGACAGACAGGGAATCACTACTCAGTCATGGCACGTTGTATTCAACCAAGTGGGAATTGAGATTGGGGCCTGTCGGCAGAGGCACATTACTTGGTCAGGTGGGATTTAGAGGACTGGCTGGTCTACGTGTCTCTTCTGATCACAGTCTTTGTGGTCTACAAAGTAGCAACTACCTGAGCAGATCTTCAGTGACTGTCTTCCCACCATCCTCATAGCATTGTGAGCCATTGTGTTTATAGTGCATCAGTGCCAAATATGGCCGTTCATCATCAGACGTTTATAGTCAGAACTGCAGAGGTTCATGACTAACATTAATCTGCTTCTCAAATAGGCAGCCTTAAGTCTCTGGGCCCCTGCTCTGCAAGTCTGACACATCTGATTGTCATTCACCCCCCTTTATTGTCATCATTCCCTTCTCGCCACACTCTCAGTCTCAGTCACCACTATTTCTCTGTTCACCTTTGTGCAGTTCATCTTGGTTGTCTGGAGCATTTCCACCTACTCCTATTGTTTTTTTTATTTTATTGTTTAGGTGTGTGTCCATCTTCATAATTAATTTAACAGTTACATTGATGCTTTTCCCTAAGTACTAGTCATAAATCTAACATTATGTCTTGTCTATAAGAGGTGTTGGTTTTTTTGTCTGTTTTTCTGTCATTTATAATACCAAATTTCATACTTCCATCCATGCTCTAATTAATGTATAGACAAAAACAATGAATCAAAAAGCGTTGGTATGTCAAAAATTATCCTTAGAAGTTCATCTTATTTAGTACCTCATCCGCCTGTCCAAGTATCGCCCACTGCTATTACCTCTCACACCCATGCAAAAGGTTTTAGTTTGTTTCAGCTGGTTTCCTCCTTGTCTTTCACTGCTTTGTCCTCCTACAGCTAACATTTAGAGAGAAAACACTCAGAATAACAAAATATATGCTCCCTTCCATGAATAAAAGTTCAGAAACACCTCATAGATGTTGTCAAGTACCAAAACACAGGCAAAAAATACAGTAAATATAGGACTTAAAGCCAGTCCCATTGCATGATATAGCACGACATACAGATAGGTGGCAAACCAGATAAAGCCTCTTCAAAAGGTGTTTGCCTATAAATTCTACTGGACAGATGCAAGTCACTGTTCCAGAAGTACTCCCTCAGTTGGTGTTTTAATGATCCTCTAGCATGTTTGTCCCAAATCTCCTGAAGTTCAACAAGGTTGAAATGTTCTGACTGTGAAAGCAATGGGATCTGCTTCACATTATATTTATTCTCATTATTTATAATGTGGTGGCTTGTTCGAAAGTAGGCTGGAGAACACAAAAGAATATGACCACAGCAGTGTGCAAATAACTGTTTAATTAATGTTTAAATGAACTTTTATGTGTGTCATGATTTGAGTTTAATTGTTTTAATGTTTGAGAATAGAACAGAATAGAATAGAACAGAATAGAATAGAATAGAATAGAATAGAATAGAATAGAACACAATAGAATAGAATAGAATAGAATAGAACACAATAGAATAGAATAGAATAGAAAAGAATAGAATAGAATAGAATACAATAGAATAGAATAGAATAGAATAGAATAGAATAGAATAGAATAGAATAGAATAGAATA
>JAQQZY010000001.1:6466532-6479744 GCA_030068375.1 Ostorhinchus rueppellii
TGACTAGCATAACCACAACTAATACAAAAAATAAACAGCTAGATATACTAGATACAAATAGTAAGTATCTGACTGTCGTTGCAAGCATATATTGCACATACACCGACATTGATTTACCTTTGTGTTGTATCTGTTAAAACTTGAAATTGAAATTCAGTTGAATACAACTCCTAGAGTTCACGTAGCCTGCGTGTAGAAAATGATTTGTAGTAGTCGGAGTAGTAGAGTCCTAGAGGGCGCTGAACTGTCCTATCTGTAGTTTACTTTTTTTCTGTTGACTGAAAACATTTGGTGCATCATGCAACAAAGAAGAACCAGAACTATCGAGACTCAAGAATCCTGTATTGAACAAGAAACTCCAGCAACTGTTCTCGTCAGTTCCTAGATGTTTACAGACTATCATTAAAAGAGGGGATGCTACACAGTGGTAAACAAAGCCCTGTCATGACATATACAGACGTCTTGCTGCTATCAATTTCAAAATAATGCAGTATTTCAACTTTTTTGGAATTATGTTCAGAGTTAAACATTTGTTTTAACTACTAAATGTTTTAAACCTTTCACATATTGAAACTTTTTCATCTGATGTTATGGTGCGAACATAGAAATAGTATCTCTGATTTTAATCACAATTTCAATTACACTCTCAAATCTGAACAAATTATCGAAGTACAATCCTCAAAACAAGTTAAAACTCACATCAGCATATGCATTTTACAAACTTAGCTATAAAAAAAAAATGCAGGAAATACAGACATATGGACTGGTGGTTGTCACTGTAATAAGATTTTTACTGTTTGTCACATAAATTATTAATGTGTTCCCTGACAGTTTAAATAAATCCACTGGAAGAATTGGCCTCAATCACAAATTCTTAGGTTGGTGTAATCCTGATATAGCTATTAATACCATGAAATTCAGTCCTTTTTCTATAACTAGTGTTGCGCTATTAATTAAAAAATAATAATGCCAGGACTTATGGGAGATTTTTTCTTCTCAGTGATTATAGACTGACCCACTTAAGGTAGAAAATTTTTCAAGGCAGTTTCAGAAATCCCTCCCAGACTTCTGTTTCACACGGGTAAAGCCAGTCAGCTAAAATATATACCTCACCTTGAGGCAAATAGGAAAATCGTTTGCTGAGCCTCGATAAGTCAGAAATCATATAATTAATTTCCCAGAAGTTGTCTTTTGCTTCAAGTAGATGACAGTTCTAGACGTTAGGTTCATGATTCAGCAGGAGCAGAAAGTGGCTTTCATGCAAGCAAAGAGTAGTTTGATGGCCATCCCGAACAGTCCTGAGACTCAGAGCTCTGATTAAATTTCTGAACCACAGAGTGACCGCATGGTTTTATTGGAGTTGTCGTTCACATCCAACAAGGCCTAGATAATGAAAACAGGCTGAGCCTATTGGTCTGCACTATCAAATAAGGCTGTTCTTTGTCAAACTAATAATGTGTGTCTTTCTATTGTATCTGACTGTTTTGATAATTACCATGGGGCTCAAACCAAACAAAACTGGCTCTAACTGGGTTGAAGGAAACATAATGAGCACGCGGATGAATGTATTGTTGGAGTGTCTTTGTAGTGCAGACAATCATTAACTTTTCAGACAAGATGCTGCGATGTCTGAAAAGGCCAGGTGTGAACTGTGCTTAAACGCCTTGTTCCTTGTGTTCTTTTAAGATATTGTTGGTAATTAAGATAACATGATTCTTGTTTGTGATTATGAATCCACACCTAAAACACTGCTATCTCATACCTGATGCTTATGCTTGGAATCCCCTTCCCCTTAGGTACATTAACATATAATAATGGGGGCTATAGTTAGCAGCTTGTGTAGATGAAATGTAATTTGAGCTCACTGAAATTGTCCATGCTTCTTCTAATTAAAGTTATCATGCAGCTCATTCTATGCAGTTCTAGGGAACAATTTAACATCTTTAAGGTCATTGTTTTGGTCTCTCAGCCCACGGCTGTACTATTTTGGGTTTACTCTGAATGTATGCATAAGAGATCTTCCGGTATCTGAATATTTCTTTGACTCTATGTGTGGATCTGCTATGAGTGCTACTTTGCATGTTCCATCTTCCTTGCAGTGCATGCACATCTGAATGCTTAACGCATGAATTCATACATTATATACATTCCACAGAGGCATCGGAGTTAACCTTTGGTGTTAACGTCAGTGTGTGTGTATGTGTGTGTTTGTGTCCTGTGTTTTTGCAGGGGGTGGCCATGTAGACTTTGATGATTTCTGTGAGCTAATGGGGCCGAGGATGCTGGCTGAGACCGCTCATATGGTCGGGCTTAAGGAGCTCCGTTGTGCCTTCAAACAGGTAGGAGGTCTCCAGTCAAAGTGCAGAAGTCTGCGGGTACCCTGATCCTAGTAAATGGAAGTGCTTTGAAATATGCACCAGAACCTTTCTTTAGACAGCAGAGGAGGTATGCTTGAAAACAATTCTACTGAATGCAGAGGTTTAAGGGAAAGAGAAATATTTTTTTAATAATAATGCTTTTACTCTATGTAGCCTGGGTCGTTCAAAACAGCACTATATTTAGTCAAAAAAATTGTGCTTATAGAAATTCCTATTTTCGGGGAAGCATTTCACTGTCTCATTGCATAAACTATGAAGACCTCTATGAAGACCTCTTGGTCGTCAGCACAGAAGCAGGTACACCAGCACTGATTTGATTGTCCCCTGTGGTCTTGTGGTGTAACGTAGTGTCTGACTAAGCACAGCAAAAGTGGTCATGATGTTATTTATAAGCAAGGCTTTACACACCTGGGTTCAGCTGTTTAACACATTACTGCATAATAGCTTTTTAATGTTGCAGAACAGACAACAATGATAAAGAGCTTTTAATGGCTGTAAGTGGAAATATATTAGGCAATAGAGACTAATATGCCACGACTGGAAATTGAGGCACCCTATGCAGTAAGTTGACTGTCATTCAAATCATTTTAGTTAATTTATGTTAATAAAACTAAGTGTAATGGTGCAAATTTTATACAATTTTTAAGCAAAACGAGTTGCTATCATACGGTTAAACAGTCTAAAACTATGTACCATCGACTGTGGTTCAGGAGGCTGTTATCACACATTCCAATCGTTGATCCAGGCGACATCACCGCGGTAGCTCTCATTAATGTCTTTTTCTGTGGTTTGAATCCTGCTGAGGTAATGCAAAGATTAAATCAGTGACAGGAATGTGTGATAATAGCCTCCTGAGCCTCGTGAACCACTTCCTTTCTGCTTCATATGAATGGGAATGATGTGCATTGATTACGCTCATTGGATGGAATGATGAAGACCAAATCGAAAGGAAAAAGAAATTTGACACGGACACTTATTTATGGCATAATGAACCGAAGCCTTAGCTGCAAATAAAGTGACAGTAAACAACATTAAAATATTTTAAGTAATTATTTTGTAATTATGGATGTAATTTAATATTAATGCTTTAATTTAGTAATTAAAGTATGTATTGGATATATGTAAACATCTCAAAATGTAAATGTACCACTGCTTAAAGCTATAATTGGAACTGTTTAATAACCTATGTCTGAATTGTTATGAACATTACTGGTGTTCTTGTCCTCTTCTTGAACATTTGGGGTTATTTAACAGAATAAAACTTGTTGGTCCAATGCCAAAAAGTCACTACCCTGCATGAAAAGTATAAAAACAATATGCTGGTCAGTTCCCAGAGGAGGTGTGTATGTTCAGACCATGGTTTCACATCTACCATTGTTCAAACTTGCCTGCAGTTCAGTTTTCTCATTGTTAAACTAATGAATAATTCAGTTAAAAGTCGTTAATTCACATGTTCTGATGCTTCTGTACAGAATAATTAATTGCTTCTCAACTCTGAGTGGAGCGTTCAGAGTATACTCTCTGAACAAATGGGAATTCATTTTTGAGTCATCCAAACTCAGCTTCATACTTTCCTCTAAAGCCTTTCTCACTTCAGTAGCATCTTGTGTGTCAGCTATGCATTACCTCGTCAGCAGACAAATGTTTTCAGACTTCCTGAGAGCTTGTGCAGCTATTTTGTGGTTTTATTTTGAATGTTAACAGTATTTACCACCATGTTTAAATACATTTGTCGTTTGATTTCCTCTAAACTTCTTATCTGTTTTAGGTGAAAGGCATCATTAATTTGCTCTAATTCTGTCTCTGTTTCATTACCTATTGTCATTTCATTGTGTTGTGTATCTGTCCATCCTCATCCTCCTCATTAGCTCAGAGACATTTGCTTCTTTGTCATATTCATTTGTTTCAGTTCACTCATTCCATGTTTCTGTTCACACCTTCTTGTTCTACATCATCTCTGCTCTGTTTAGTTTGACTGTGATGGTGATGGAAAGATCACATTAGATGAGCTGAAGGAGGGTATGAAAACCCTCTTGGGGGAGAAGCTGAAGAAAGGCGAGCTGGAGGAGATCCTCGGTGATATTGACCTCAACAAAGATGGCACCATTGACTTCGACGGTGAGAACAGAGGACGTTGAAACAATTCATTAACAACGGTGATAGAGCACAGATGCAGTGGGGTCGGTCATGTACAGGAAGGAAACGGGAACAAGAGGAAGGACGGAGCAGACAGGTGCCAACATCTACCAGGGATGAGCTGAGGTGAAGGGGACAACTGGATAAAATGAGTAAGAAATGAGGCAGGACAGGGGTGAGATGAGAGTAAGGATGGGCTGGTTGGAAGGACCAATCCAATTTAATCAGTAGTGCATTAAACCAATCAATACAAATGCCTGGACACCTGTCACATGTTACACAAAAACAGCACACTACTGGACAGCTCAAGGACTTTGCAGAAATTACATTACCGTGTGTTGACTTGGAAACAAATAGAGGCAATGAGACTTTCACAATTTATGCACACACTCATAAAAACACCACACAGGCATGTTGATAAGCACATGTACAGGTTCCATGAGCACATTATGCACGTGGGTGTGATTACATGCTGCAGTGCACAAAGGGCTCAGGGGTGTGATCCCGTTTGTCTTGACTCAGCAGTTTAATCAGTTACAATTATTGGAACATATGAACAGGTGTGTCAGTCTCAGTAGGGATCAATAGGCAGGTGCTCTTCATTAGCATCAATTAGCCCCTAGGGCAGCGGTCTAGTGTATCCATCCAGTTACATCACAGCCAGAATATCCAACCAGGCACCTGGCCCGACGGGCACAGATGACTAAGACGGAGCTGCTGCTCTGTCTGGTTTCCTTCTTTTTTTTTATAGAAAATGTTGTACATGAGCTCCTGAAGAGCTGATGTTAGGGGGTTAATCTTGCTCTAAGCCTGGTCAGTCAATAGATTCACACCTCTAATCAGTGGTCGTCCAGAGCAAAGGACTTGAGGAAGACAATGGGGAAAGGAAAGCCCTGACTGACCAGATAGATTCAGCGAAATCTGCCTCAAGCTACGTGCAGCTGGTCCCCATTGATAGAACACATCAATACTTTGCTTTGACTGGCAGATGAATTCCTGATAATGGAAATGGTAGGCCATAGCTAGCTGTATTCATATTATTGATTACAAGAAGAGATAATGATTGCAGACTGGAAATTGGTTGGACTTGTTAGCAATGAATAAAAATAGACTCAATTTCACCAGAGTTAATATAATACAGCTATGTGGATTTTTTTTCCTATTAACACAAATTGTCCTCTGCTGTTTTTGTTGATATATTACTCAATCAACACTTCAGGTTTTCATTAACTTAGTTCTAATGGAACATTTTGTCATTACATCACATCATGAGCTGAGTTTCCAGTGTAATTTCATGTGGGCTGATAATGATGTGGCTGCATCCTGTGCTGTCCTTTTATGATATTAAAGTGTCATTAGTCCTTATCAATGGATCTGCCGTCTCTGTCTCCCTCTGCAGAGTTTGTTATGATGCTCTCTGCACGATGACCTCTGATGGAAGATGATGGAGGGAAACAACACTGGATCCATCAGCTGTGGACACAAGTTCATTTTGAGAATCTGTTCTGAGTCTATTGTAATCCTTCTCCATGTTTCTGAAAACTATCTATCTATCTATATACATTATTTTTTTAAATTTATTTATATTTTTGTATAATAAAAGATGTGGTTGAATGCAGAGGGTAAAGGGTGAGTTATGAAACACTTTCATAAATGGCGATAGTGCCGTGCTGTCACCCCCTTGTGGTTTGAATGTATACAGACTCATAGTTCTGGCATATAACTGCAGTGTGTTTAGTTTAAGGTGTTGCCAACTTTTAAGGCACAATGTATCTATGTAGTCATGTATTATTATTATTATTTTTTTTTTTTTAAGGATACTGTGTATTGGAGATAGAGTATCAGAGCTGACAGAGACAAAGCCAAGGTCCTCAGCTGTACTTGAAACTGGGACAGTGCAAATACACCTGCACCTTACACCACTTTACAAGTGTTTAAACACTGAGGCTCAAGTTGAAAAAAAGTGCATTTATTGAAAATTGATAACTTAAAATGTTTGAGCGAAAAGTAAAATCTATCCAAAAGCATTTTTACAAGTGATTTACAATAACAGCCTTGATTTAAAAAAAAAAAAAAAAAAGAAAAAAAACACACACATTACAAACAAATGCTGTCCCAAACTGAGAGGAAGAAAATACAATTAAAACATAATTCATTAAGTGTCAAAAAGGAATGGTAACCAAGCCAACACAATTTGTAACATATATTAAAATCACAATGTAAAATGGTATAAGGCAAATGCAGTCTCCAGACTGAAGCGCTGCTACTCATATCACCTCCAGAGAAAGAGCATTTTTGTAATGAATAATAATAGTCCATCAGCATATAAGATGTGTACATGCTGTTCATTACTTTGATTTGTCTTATTATTGCAAGAACCCTTAAAATTTTTATACAACACATGGAAAAAAATGTACGAACATATTTTAATGTATAAATAAACTCATTTTATTCAATGGGCAGCTGAATCTCTCGGTACTAATAATACTTGAGCAGAACTTCAGAATCAGAAACACTTTCACTGCAAACTGTTCAGGCTTGGGATCTCCAAAGGCGCATCATTACAAAAAAGTTTGGAAGAAATATGTATTATAATTTGTGAAAGGAAGAAAAGAATTGATTTTCCTCTGACAGAACAATGTGCCTGTGACAATTTGGAAGAAGAAACAAATTTGAAGACAAATAGGCTGTCTCATTCTTTAAACAGGAAGGTCCTTTACCAGTAGACATTGATAGAAGTTGAATGTAGTAGACACAGATGAGTAAGACAAAAAATGCTCAGAAGAGACCGATTAATACTTGGTTTGGTAAGTAAGCATTCACCACAGTACATTTGCTCTTTTCAATAGTTCCTCAGCATCACATCCTATTCATTCGGGAACCTACAGTTCTAGAGTTTCAGCATTGACAGTATTGTTCAACAAATCACTACAGTCCCCTTCCCTCAAATAAACATAGATCAAACCAGACATATTTGCTTGTTTTACCATTGATGGTAAAAAAACAAAACAAAAAAAAAAAAAAAAACAGACTTACTTTCCCCCCCACCGACTTACAAATCACAGTCTTATCCTTTCAGGATGTACACAGCATGACATTGAACTCTTAACTGACACAATCCACTGCTCTGAACTATTCAAATATTCAGAATTTACTTCTTGAAAAGTAACTGATTATCTGAAGAACAGATGGGAATCTGTGTTGGCATATTTGTCTGTCTAACATATTGTTTAATGGTCACAAACAAAGAATCACTGGAATTTTCCCTGAGGTGTTCAGCCTGAACTCCCAACGACAGTGATCATATGTTCAAGGAAATTTCACCTTTGCTCGAGTGTGATTTATGCTTAAAACCAATAATCGTAAGAATAATGGTTTAATAACCATATAAATGAACTATCAGATGGCAGCAGAAACATTACTGTGCCAGGTGCCGATAGGGTCTAGACAATGTCATGTTAAAGCCCAAATAATGATAATGGTGGGTGGGAGGCTTTAGTTGTTGGGGATGCTTTGCAGATATGTGAGGATGTGCTGGATCTTGACCAGACGCTCTCGGAGGCTGGTCATGGAGAGGACAGAGAGCTGGTACCGTGGGTCAATAGGAAGGACAGCCAGGAGCCACCAGCAGCAGGCGGGACCATTAGCAGTCGCCTAGAGGAGACAAGAGTATTTTTGAAACCTTTCTGCTTCTTTCAAAAATCAAATTTAAGAATCTAACTTTTTTGTGGCACATTGTTTCAACAAGAATAAAGCATATCCATATCAAAAGAATTACTACCTTTTCAAGGGATAAAAATACTTGTCCAAACAAGTCATAACATCAGTCACTACCTACATAACTGCATTATACTACAAGTACCACACAGATTTAATTTGCTCCTCTACTCATTTATGGAGTTCATTTTCTGGACAAAGGCATAACTCTTCTATCTGCTCTCTTTTGCTAAAGTTTGTTAGAGCTATAATTAATTGCATCCATTTCTTATGCTTTTTCTAATTAATCTACTGGCAAAAATGTTCAAAACAAAGATTTAGATGCTCTTTGAACAACAACCAAATTCACTGTGGCTACCTCAACACTTCCACTGCTTCGATACAGCCTTCTAATGTAAGTGTTATACTCAAGACTGTCCAATCAAATGATTTAATTAAAGGTTTTTCCTTTTGAGTGACACCATTTTAAAGTTTAGTGGTTTAGTTACACTGAGCCTAATGACACTAGAAAGAGTTAAGACACAAATGACCTATTACAGTAATCTGCTCAAGAGTCACATGTCTGGAAAAAAAAAAAAACTTTTTTTCTGACGTGAAAGAGCTGAGTTATGAAATGTGCTCAGCTGTTCCAAGAATTTGAGTGAAACATGTTTGCTGTACTACAGTATTCTGTGTTATGTGGGCCATTCATGTAATACGTTTGTTAGGATTGTAGTGAGTTAGTGTGTATGCGTGTGTGTGAGGGATTCTCTTCATGACACTCCAATGACGCAACATAGCCGGTGGGATTAGGTATGAAGCACCCACAAAGCTCTTTGGCCTATATTCTGAAGAGACTCCACCCTGTGGTTGTCCTAAGAGGACAGCTGTAATCCCTTTTGCTGCTGCAGGATGGAGCCAAAGCTGAGTGCACACAACAACCCTTTTCCGGTATTAAGACGTCTGACACAGGTGAAGCCGTGATAATATGGGTTTCCCCTGGTGGCAAGAGTGTCATGAGATAAATAATGGACTGTAATAGAATCCGAGTCTACAGCGTCTTCTATAACAGGTGACAATGACTTTACAAGTCTTAGAAAGTCGATGCCAATAACACTCAGAACTTCCACAACAGCAGTTATCTACTGATGCCACTTGATGTGGATAACTGTTAATCTGACGAGTTGTGAAGAACACACCTATGAGAAAAACAGTCATCAAGTAACATAACAGACCACCATCTGCTCAGCTGTGATACTGTATGATACTCGGCTAAATGAGTGCTGCTGAATGTTTCTACAGGAGGACCTGCTAGTCAAAATAAGCAAAATACATTTGTTCCCATTTCTGAAAGAAATTGTGCACTTTTTTTTTAAACATACATTTTATCTGCCAAATCTAATTGCAATCCATTTGACTCTTGTCTTAAAGCTCAAGGAGGTGGAAATAAGGGAGAATTTGTAAATACTCTCCTTCCATCCTTGTGCTACTCTCTTCTCTCAGTCCAAATATATAGACAGTGTGATGTGGTCTCACACTACTGTGGAGAAGTGAAGCCAAAATATCACAGCAATTAGGAGCTACTGTTTTTCTTCTGTGACAAGACATGGAGTATAGCATTAGAGTTGCATTAGAATCTAAACAGTGATCAGTGATAAAGGCTGTCAATCATGTATTTAACCCCTCCTTTAAGAACACCTGTAAGTAACTGTCTTCTATCATGGCAAAGCTTTTCTGTAGCATGAAAACAGAGCAAAGAAAAAGTATAAAAGTGCTGATTCTTCTCAGACTATAAGTAAAGCAATTATGGTATTTTGCCCCAATTATAAAAAAAAAAAAAAAAAAGAAAAACACCGACCCTTTACATTTTTGTTTTACATCTCCATTTCATACGCAATACAAGTATTTTACATGAGTGTAATCAGGCTGTAACACTATAACACTGCACTTCACTACACCCTAAAGCCTCACTATAAAAGGAATCTTTATATCATCTTGTCAAACAAGATAGGTAAAATGAAGCTGAAGAGGGTTTTACCTGAATGTCAGCTTCTCGTTCTGGCATTGGACCGAAGTGTTGAAGGATCTGGTTGTGGAAGCGGATCTTGAGGTTTTGAAACCAAACACAGGCCTGATCATACACTGCATCATGGAGGTCCTGAAGTCTCTCTAACTCCTCTCTGTCCTTCACCTACAAAGCAAGAGTCCTCAATTATTTTAGAACGGTTATGACACTGACTGGATTTTAAAACAACAGGGACAGCATCTTCAAAATGATAACTCGGATTCTTGTGTTTCTTACCTTGGTATCCTCCAAGTGCTTAATGTCAGCAGTGCTGTAGCCATCCTTCATTCCTCGTGAAAGAACCCGGAAGCGTTTTCCTCCAATTGTGTCTACTACTGATCGTCCATCAGGGAGGAAATGAACACTCCTAATGATCAGCATGCAACCATAATCTGCAAACCTGAATGCAAGAATTCAACATTTTAGTGAGAGATAAGTTCCTTCAGTACTCTGTTCTGGATAAGAGTTTGACGTATCGAGAAATAACTTATTTGTAATTCATTTTGTATTTGCGTTCTTACCCTTTCTGAGGATCATTAATACACATCCCAAACTGCCGTGTGCCAGTGTCCATGCAGCGGCGAATCATGAGGCGGTACCGTGGTTCGAAGACATGCAGTGGGCAAGGCACGGTGGGGTAAGCCATGGTGCACACAAAGATAGGCACATTCTTTGTCAAACTACACAGAAAAAGAGAAGGAGAAAAGCAGTTTAGACTCTCTGAACCCTATATGAACCTGCTGCGTAATGAATATCATATAAGCTAGAACAGAGACATAAAGAGGCAATGCTTACTCAGAAAGCTCTCTGGTCTCCTCTTGATGAGCTTTAACCCTCTCTGCATACTCATCCCTCAAATACTGTTTGATCAACATGTCCAAGATACTTGTCACCATGTATTTCCTAGATGCTAGATACTGGAGAAAATGGGAAAACAGGTTTTGAAAATCAAACCGCATTATGATTTGCAAGAAAAACTCATCAAGTTTAATATCCATATACAACAGATGCTATGAATGTTATCGCACCTCTTTCAGGCTCTCTTTGCAGAGGGGGCACTGGGGCGTATGGTCCAAACAGCGTTCCAGACAATTTTTACAAAAGGTATGGCCACATGGAGTTGTAACAGGCTCGAAGAATAACCTGAGTTAGATAAAAACAACAATGAGCTACCAACAGTTTAAAAGTCGAGTTGCTTTCAAGTGCACACTGTGAGCCAGCATGCCGACTCTACCATTACTGTATCCTTACCTCATGCAGAGAGAACACTCAAAGTCACTGGGGTCCAGCTGATCCCCAGGAACAGTCCTATGGACTTTAGCTTTGGCAGCCTGATGTTTGAAGCTTTTTGCCACCCCTGAAGACAAGAGACAGAAGAAAGCTTCATACAGATAACTGACTTATTAGAGTGTGAAAGGTGTATTTTATCTGTAACACAGATAGAAGGCTAAATAGAGTCATAACAAAGTATGAGTTAAATAATTTGTGGATTCAAGTAATATTATTTTTACCAGAACAATATACAACATTTATAATTTTAAACCTTACAATGTAATAACACTGAAGAAAAGTTTCACTATAGAAATGAAAATATAATATATCCCAAAGGAACAGTACGCTGTAACATGGAAGGAACACCAGCTTACCTTGTTTTTTATGCTTGCTACTTCCATTATCCACAATGCAGTGTTCTGTGTCTGACACTGACAGTTTCCTCTTCAGAAGGCTCCCTTTTTCCTGATCCCCCAGTTGTGGAGCAGAGCAAACTCTTTTCAGACATTCTTCATTGCTATTAGAGCCTTGGATTCGTAGTGAATGAGCTCTGCTCAGACCAGGGCGCTCCAGGCTTTCCCAGCGCTTCTAAATGACAACAGCATACAAAGTGTAAGAAGATGCAAATGAGTCCTGAAAAACGTTAAAGAAAAGCGCATTAAATGTGGATGAGTGAAACACTGTTGTGACCTCAGGGTGCCATTACCTCTTGGTTATCCAGAGGTTGGTGTGCTGAGGTGGCGCGGGCCTGGTGTTGTTCTGGTCTTTGGACTGGGCTCGCTGGTTGACCTCGGGCACCAGCCACAACGTTTTTACTGCGCAAGTGAGGCGACGTGCTCTGTGTGGTTTCTCTCAGACCAACTTTGACATTCTCATCAGCCGGAGAAAGCAGGTCACACAGAATCTGAAACAAAACAGTCAGTTTGTCATCACAGCACAAATACCTCAGTAACAACCAAATGATCAAAAGTCTGAGAATATTTGATTTGATGCAGCTATCAGACACTCGCATACGCCAGAATATTGCAGTACATGATCAAGCAGTCTAGAGTATAGAAGCATTTTAGCAGATGAAAGTCTGTCACTTTTTGACAAAAGTAGGAAAGAAGGACTGTTTATCATCTGTGCACAGAGTTATTGAACAGTTATTTCCACAGAATATACAAATGGACCATGGAAAGATGAAATGTTCAGAAAGAATTTCAGCATGACCACAATTTAACCTCCGATTATCAGACAGTCCACTAGTCTTTCATTCTGGTTCAGTTGCTGAACTTTCTTCCATGAAATCTTATGCAAGCATGACTCTGTAACATGATATACCTCAGGACAAGATTTTCGTATGATTTGTTTTGAGCTTTCAGGGTGAATTTTTGGCCTGTCTCTTTTTGTTTAAATCAATGTACAGCCATTGCTCTGCATCACTGGTTGCCTAGTCACTCTGATCCAATGATGTAGGAAAATTCTCAGGATTTTTTTTTTTTTTTTAATTTCCTAAATTCTTGAATGACTGTTTTTTTTTCCTTTCAGTGGTGTGTAGGTGGACTAATGATATGATCTTCCATTTATATTTTCATTCATATTTTTGTATTCTATACATGTAAACTTGTTTTAATGATGCAGATATGCAAGTTTGACATTTTCCCCCTTTTTCTGTGAGGATGT
>JAQQZY010000001.1:6489531-6508862 GCA_030068375.1 Ostorhinchus rueppellii
GGTTTCCTCCCACAATCCAAAGACATGCACTGATAGGTTAATCAGCTAATCTAAAATTGCCCATAGGTGTGAATGTGTGAGTGATTCTTTGTCTCTATACTGTATATGTCAGCCCTGTGATGAACTGGTGACTTGTCCAGGGTGTACCCCGCCTTCGCCCTTAAGTAGCTAGGATAGGCTCCATGCGACCCCCGTGACCCTAATGAGGATAAAGGAGGTTCAGAAAATGAATGAATGAATAAAAAAAAAAAAACCTGGTAATAATAACATACAATTTTTGTATTTAATTATTTATTTATTCATTTGTGTATTTATTTCTGCATTTATGTATTTATTCAAGTATTTATTTAATAACTTACTAATTTCTTTCTGCATTTATTCATTCATTTATTTTATGTCATTTTTTGTCCCTCATATATTATCGGTGAAGGTGCTATCATAAGTATGGCCGTTAGAGGGCAGCACTGCACTGTAAAACAGACAGCACATGGACTATCACAGGCATGTCACTGCAGCATTAGCTCCGTAGATGTAGCCTTCTTGTGGTACACCGATAATAAAAAAAATTATCAGATCTAGAAACATATGAGGAAACTTTCTAAGATGTCACAGGGCCTGAGTTTAATATTGGAATGTATTATAGACGGATGAATGAGACAAGTTTGAGTGCAAGGTCTGGTCACCTGGAATCTGGACAATGTTACTACAGGTACTTGTTCTGTTTGTATGTCTTTATGTCAGTATGTACTCAACACACACACACACACACACACACACACACACACACACACACACACACATACACACACACACACACACACACACACACACACGCACACACACAACATATCTGGGTTGTGAGTAATGCTTGGATTTAGATAAAATCTTGACACATCTGGAACACAAATGATTAGGTCATAAAAACAACTGTGTAGGTGTATGCCTGTTGCCACGAATCTGTTCATCCAATAGTAAGCACGGGTCTAATTTTTAATCCTCACAGTCAGAGCTCAAGTGTTACTTCCATCCTGTGGAATTTCTGTAATGCTGAGATATGATAAAGCATGATCAGGAATACTGAGTGACTAAATTCTGTGTTGTGTTTTTTTCCTCTGTTGACTCTGAAAATACAGTGTTATGATGACACACCATCCCTGTTGCCTGCCACAACAATACCACAAGTGATCCATCCGAGCACAGAGCTATGTGACCCACAGCTTGTGTCAGATCATTGGTATGCTTGTGGTATTTTTTCTGATAAGACAGAACTCTTCATTGATCATGTTGGTACAAGAGCTAAAAGGAAACAGGGCTTTAGCTGCATAATATTATGCACTAAATACATCAATCTTCAACATGGACCTTAGGTGTTGACTGTTTCGACAACTCATAAAAAGACAAAAAAAATTGCAGAATCTCAGTATTTATCTCGTATGAGATCAACAACATTTGATCTTCATTTAATATTGATTTGAAATCAAGAATGGTGAGGTTTTCAGGTTAAATTGGACAGGTTTCAGGTTTCATAAACTACATAAAGTCTGAAGTTTCCTAAATAAGACATCCAGTAATAATTTCAGCCTCTTTTGGACCTGTTTTTTCTTCAACTATAACATTAATGCTGCTTAGATTTGAGCACAGCCTTCTTGATAAATGGTTGGAGAATAGGAACAAGAAATGCGCACACAGGCAAGCATGCACTCACACGTTTGTATTCATTTATCAATGTGGGAAACCTTCTGCACTTGATTCTCAAACAGCGGTGCAGGAATGCAGTCCTGCTGCTGACTGTTGGTCAGCCTTATCTGACCCTGCATAATCTCTGAGGTGTTTGGGTTCCCAGCAAAAATACATACACATGTACATACAAAAACATACCAGCGTTCGAAGTCAATATACACACAGTCACGTATTAGATTAGGGAAGCAGAAAGTGGGATGTTAGCAAAGTTTGTGTAGGTTTTGATGATTTCTGCAAACGTATTAAAAATGGTAACTTAGGGGAATGACAGAACATCAAGTTTTTATTATTCACCAGATGTAAAGTGATATTAATGCATTGTCTTGGCTGTGGGCTTTCACAGTCAAGTTCACACTTGTTTCTGTTATCGCACTGTACATGTGTGGAAAGTACCCTGTCCTTAAGTGATGCAAATACATAGCTAAAGTTTATGGATCATAATAATTCAAATGTTTGGACAAGTGTGAACAAAAGCAGCAAAGAACATGTCACACTTGCGCACTATATACATGGGAAAGATGTTTTTTTTCCATCTATTAACAGCCACTGTACACTCTGCCAAAAGATTATAAATATGAAGGGATACATTGGCCCCACTCTGATTATTAGGACCCCCACACACCCACCCCTTGCCGTGTGACTGCCTCCCCTTAAGTCTGCTGGGTCCAGACTAGGCCAGCTGTGGTATAATGACCCCATTGTCTTCTGCTTTATGAAGCTGTTATGTAAGAAACAAGACCAGGAGTGAGGTCACCCTTTACCAAGCCAGTTGATGCCCACCTGCATGCAGCCCACGCCTCAGTCACCCGGCTTTACTCAACTGAAGGCAAGACAGAGAAAGGTGGAAGAAGGCTTAAATGAGGAGTGAAAACAGTCTGAGCTCTGGATTTGTGAAGGTGTAAGCACTTGGAACAAAATGTAGTGTAAACAAATGATTGAAAAGATTGAGGGATTTGAAAAGTAAAACAAAGCTTCATGGTTTTTTTTTTTGCAACTTTTTCCTACTACAAAGAAATATCCCCTGAATATCTGTTTTAACATAACTTCCCAGACACAAAAAGTATTATTTTAATACATTTAATAGTGCACTTTGATTAACCTGTACAGAAATAATATTAATAAAAAAGATAAAACATTTGTTCATTTTAAACACAAAGCTTAACATTTACAATAAAATAAAATAAAATGGTATGATACAAAACAAACATACTGTATATCTGAGGTATAAATATATTTGTTTTAAATTAACTGTCATTGTCATGCGTTATTATTTGGCAGAGACACAGTTAAGGTAAAGTACAAACATTTACGATATGAACAATGGCTTAGTGAATTAATTATACAACTCAACATGACAAATGTGAGTCCTCAGATTTTAGAGTGTTACGATGATGGTCAACTTGGTTATGACCGAAACTGGACTTCTTTTAAACACTGACAAGACAGTTCAGAGAAAGAAGTTTACATATAGATATTTTTCCTTCCTTTGAATTCACACAAACATTCAATCTGCCCTCTTCTCTACAGTAAAACCTGTAAATTTGCCACCTTTATAAAAGGACCATTTTTTTCTGTTTACTAATGATCTCTCTCATGACACACCAGAGGTTTCTGTTGCAAGTTAGAACAGCGCATTGTTTCTGTTCTCATGTTTATCAAAGCAAATTTCTTATTAGAAATATTTCAAAAGTGTTTCTGTTATTTTTTGGAGTCAAACAGGATATTTTTGTGAACTGACTGTGTTCTTAACAATCCCACTTAATTTTTTAGTGACAAAAAGCTCAGAATGGAAAACTATTTTTAACAGTTTTGGTCCATTTAGATCCACTGGTGTTATATTTTAGTTTGCCGGGAAAATCCTGGAAAATTTACATTATCGTTTCAGCATTTCCACTAATCATCTTTCACAATCTGCTCATGTAGATGCTACTTTATCAAACTGGGACACAATGAGACCAACTGGAATTCATATCTTCTAAACCAACTGAGAGACATCTGTTTATATGTCAGGAAATAAGGCCCATTCTCGGATATTTCCTTTTTTTGGTGAGCCAGCCACCGATACTTGTCAGTCTCCTCCTGCCTCTACAGAAACACTAAAACCCTCTGTGTTATTACCCATGAGCCGTCTTATCATATTCTGTCTAATGTCTCAACTGAGTCTGGATATTACCAGCACATTCAAATCTTTCTTCACTCATCAATAATTTCATCATAATATTATGGAATATTTCTTGTGTGCTTTGCTGTAACAGAAAAAGGGACAGAGGTAACACAAAACAGACCATTACTGTGAACACAACACTGTATGTACATTATACTGCAACTGGAAACCAGTGCAAGGAATATGTGTTTATTAACCATATTTTACTGTGATCGCTCATGCACGCACACATACTTACATACACACAAACACACACCCCAAATCTCTTTGCTTCTCAGAAGCAATAGCACCCTTGGATAAAATTGAAGTCTCATCCTGTATTATCATGTCCTTTGGCCCAGATAAATGGTGGTGTGACAGTCCACTTAACAGGGCACTGACAGCCCCAGCATACGTTTCAATAGTTAACAGTAGTCTCTTGTGACATAATCAGAGCAAAAAAGTCCTTCAATCCAGGATCCAGGGTTTATCCTTTAAATGTGTATACAAAGAGGCATCCACCTCTGTGTTGGGATGGGTCATTTTGAGTCCCCTGTAGGATCCAAAGTAGGTCCATAAGTCTAAGAGGCTGTTAGGGCCGCTGTCGTCCATGCTGCACGCTGCTTTCTCATTTGTCCATAGACACAGTAAATGAGTCACGTATCCGTGCCACTTCAGCAGCGCTCATGTGTCCATACAGTTTGTTGTACCACTCTGGGAAACGACCCCTGAAGGACAAAGAAGGGACAAAGTGTTACCAGAAGTACTCATTAGATGGCATAAGCTGACTGACCACAAAAGCAAACACAACTCACCTGCAGTCAATCCTGGAAATGTGTGTTAATCGGGATTTGTTGGTCCCACAGGGCTCAATAAAGTAACGTGAAGTAAGAACATTGACCCGAACTCCTACCACCGGCACACCTTCGTGATCCACGGATGTACACACTAGTGCGCACGCTCCCTTTGGCAGGTCTGTCACCCATGTTCTGGTAGAGAAACCAAGACTTAAGGTTAAAAACGGCTTCTTCCATTTATACTCGGAAAGTTAAGAGTGACAAAATGGTGAAATAGATTTAAAAAAAAAAAAAAAAAAGGAAAATGGCTTACCTGAGTACCAGATGGTCTCTGGTAGGATGGGGGGCCATTGTGTTCCTGACGTACTGGTAGACTTCTGTCCGCTCATCCAGAGTCTCCACTACACGACTCTCGAGCAGGTCCTCGTCCCAGTGGCCCTGCTCCCTCAGCACCCGCATCAGAACCTCCTCAGGACTTGCAGGTACCTCTACAGTCACCTTCCAGATCCGCAGTGGAAAACCATCATGCACCTGGACAAACAGATATAGAGGTTCAAATATCAATGTAGCGTAAGCTGTTACATTCTACATATTGTGGAAAGTAGTTGTGTAACAGTCTCACACACACATTTGACAAAGGTTTTGGAAAACATTCCATGAGATAGATGATCTTATCGGCCATGTTTAAATAAATTAAACATGGTAATCAAGTCTTAATTCCACGCTCAACAATCAGGCTGTTTTTCAAAACCTCCAAATGCCCTTTAGCCAAGTCAGCTGCTACATTCTGCCGTCAGATGATAAAGAACACACGCTCTGTGCTTTATGCCTCAAACTGGAGGAGAGATAACCTCATATGGGGCTCCTGCACACGAGACACAGGAAATGTAGGCCTGGGATAATGATGAGGTTGTGTGTGTCCATGTAAAGATGATGTCATTCTGAGATGGAATCCAGTACGAGGATGGGAATGAGAAGCTAAGAGCCCAGCCAGTTTCACATGGATGTACTACTGCACAGGAAACAGTAAATGCTGCTTTTCCACAAGATATTTCAAGAGCCAGGAGAGAGGGAAAAGTGAACACAAACACGGAAGGAGAAGTCAAGGAACAGAGATAGCTGAAAAGACAGTGTGTTCTTACAAAGATTAATAGCACAGCTTTGTTTTTTTCATTAAACTTTTTGATTTCTATTGCTTCTGTCACTGAAAGCAGCTGTATATAATAAATAAATCATGTGTGAAAACAGTATTTTCTCTGTAAAGTATGTACTCTTACCTTCCTACAGGCCAGCTCTGCATGCTCAGGTGTGGAGCAGCTGTCATAACCTTTGAACTTGTCTTTAGCCTCTTTGAGCAGGGCATCGAGGCTGTCCCGTAGGTAGGCTCTGTAACCCGCGTGTCCAGCCTCTTCACCAGCAAACTCCTCCAATCGTCGTGGCAGCAGTGCCTGCTCCACATAGGAGTTTCTGCAGCGATTCATTTCCTCTGGGATCTGTGGGAAACAAAGTCAACGATCAGAACACTATATTTACTCTTAACTTCAGGAGAAAAGTGGGTCTTATTTTAGGCCATAGTGTTTCTGGAGACAGTGTGAAATAGCAAGCATGCTTGAATGATCCTGATTTAACAGAGATGTCCAGTATTACTCACTTTTCACTCTATTTTTCTTTGATCTTGCTTTAATTATGGTTAAACTCAATTAAGTGTGGTTGTATAAGCAAGGAAAACAATTAATATGGATCCATACACCAGTACATTTTCCCTTCTGTTGGTTTATATGGCCATATTTAAGGGTTAAATATGTGAAATATTACTGTGCATGAAAATAACTTATTAAATGAGAAAAGACTAACAAACAAAAGTTAATTATTCCAAAGGTCATATTCCTTCCATGAAACTTCATGCAAATGTAAATTATATTAAAAGGAAATTATTCAGGAGTTAATTCAGTTTACTTGTTGTGTGATATGACCATAACAGGAAGCTCGCTCATAATCCAATAAGGCTTTGAGCAATAATGAAATACATTATGCCCCTCTAGGCTTTTACAGTAACATGACAGAGGAGATTGAATGGAATAGTGTATTTTGGGCTAAATGAGTCTGAAATTGGATTAGTAATTAGCTAACTGTCTGATTATTTCCTGTTAATCTAGTCAAGTGGTCGCCCGTAAAACAAATGCTGCAATATGTTCCCAAAGTTCATTCCAGTTGGATAACATGGGGACAGAAAAGGAAGAACGGATGGCAGATTTATGGACTAATATTGTGTCAACTGAATGAGAAGGTTATGTAAGTCAGACTGCCTTTGTTTACAGGACAAACACTGAGATACACGGTGTGTGATGATAACACAATACAATGGGCACAGGTCACATATGAGGGTGAGCAAACACACCTTTGGCCACACAGATTTCAGGTGGTAAGTTGAGCTACAAGTATTTCTATATGTGACTTGGTTGTTAATAACTGTTTAGTACTGACCCGGAAAAGTTTCCTGCACTCTTGAATCATGTGTGCCAAGCCGTGAGTGGCAGCCAGGTTCTCATTCAGGTCCCTCTGGTCCGGCTTCCCCAATGTTTGCTTCCTGTTCATCACCCTTTGATCAGAGACGGGGAGTAGAAGACCAGTGGATACAGCAGGATTAGAAACAGCATCCATCATCCAAACAGTCAGTGAAGAAAAAAAAAAGGAAGCAAAGTAATAAAGAAAAACGGCTGAAGACATTTATGGAGTATGTCTGATAAACTTTACTGCAGCACTGCCAAATGTGAACACCATATGTACTTGTACGTCTTATTAATGTAGAGATGTTTATGTAACCTCTACATTTCCTGTGTCTCTCTTCCTTCCTCATCTCTCAAGCTTTGCTCTCTTCCTTTCTTCCATCTACAGTATCCTGCTCTTTTGTCTTAGGTGATCCCTTTCCTGTTTTGATATTGTCCAGAATATATCATCTTATGTAAACTCTACAACAGCATTACTTTTATTATTATTGTGAGTATCATTTTTAACCTACTTATTGCAACCATGCAAATGCAGATACACATAGGAACACAGACACACACCTGGGTGAGGAGCTCTCTTTGCGACGCAGTGTGTTGAGGTGGAAGAGGGATGGGGCCAAACAAACAGCCAAGTTGGTGGGTGTCATCTGGTTCTCAGTTACACTGGCTGTCACATCGCTCAGTAGACAAAGCAGTGTCCGCAATGCCTCCCTATTCTCATCAGGAAGCAGCAGCACAGCAGCACGTGCAGCCTGAAGACGCAGCTCTTTCGGCATGTCTGGAAAGGAAAATATAAGATGTTATGCTTCCCCTTTTATATACAGTAAAAGATGAATAACCACTGTCACTGACATCATGTCATCTGTTTTGTGTCCTTTGTTTAACTGCCTCCGCCTGCCTGGAATGAGCTACGATGGGATCACTGTTTAATTCAGTGTTACATAAGCCCATACATGTTTGAGTACGTACAACGCTTCACGCTTCATGTACAGAGCTCGTTTTGTTTTACCTTATGTAAACAAGTTCTAAAGCTGCTATTACAATCAAAATGTAACAGAAGTAAGTATGAGTCACAGGAGGATGAGCAGATACTGAAGCAGAGTGGATTACACTATCACATCCATCACCTCAGTCCATAAGTATTTCCTACACTTGTCTTATGTGTTTTCTTTTTGAGGTTCAACAAGTTTCTTGCATGAATATAGGCAAGCCTATAATGACCCAGTGCTACCTTTATGCCAGTTCCCAAATGACATTTTCTTTATATCTAACCTTTCTTAAGTGATTTATCACCATTTATTTACAATAATACACTCTGTATTTTGTATTATATCAGTATAAATCAGATATTTTCCTGAATTTAATTTACTGATCATGAAGATGTTCATAAAAGCCAAGATTTTTTTTGTGGACAGTAATTATATCAAAAACAGAGAAAACTGCAAAAAAAAGAGGGACTTTTTCAGTAAAATATATCATTAACTGAATATAAACTAAGCATTTCCATCCACTGTCTTTGATCAAACTAGTGAATCAATGTTGTAGAAGGTGACGGTGTGTGCACATTCACTACAGAGCCTCTGAACGTCCAAATGAGTCATATCTGATGAAAAGACGATAAACTGTATTTTGCAACAATTATTTACATGTATTGATAGAATTAGTGGATGAACAGGTATTAAATTAAATTAATTTTACATCAGTAGATACTTTCGAACAGTGACAGATGTTTCGGTCTTTATGGGTTAAAATAACATCACTGTGTTTTCATAGATATGGCCGTCTGGACCGAATATAACTTTAGGGTTTATACTTTGATTTGCATGGTGAATATTCTTACACTGATAGATCTGGAGAAAAGTCTCAGACAATTTGCTGGTTAGCAATGGTTCTGGTAAATCTCTGAAGTACTGCTTCAGCATGTCTGCAACGTCGTAAGCGGATTGGCCTTCATAGTTGACTCCTCCCCCATCTGCACCACTCGCCTCATTCATTTGGCGCAAAGCTTGAATTCGAGATTTTACTCCAGATTTCCTAAAAAGACCCACCTGTACACAAAAACAAGGACACAGAGAAAGAGGTACATCATGCATATTTGCTCATAAACACGATGAGGCAACTTGAAACTACAGTTCTGTTATTGTCTTCAGCATTACCATGTGGACAATATCTGATCAAATCACTACAGTGTAACAAACATGATTTATACTTCCAAACAGGCACAAATATCTTTTGAAACTGTAGTTATCGCTGAAAACCAAATTCTTGACTGATCCTAAATCCAGAGTTTGCAGATATCATCACCACAAATGATATACACTTTTTGTATATTTGATACTTGAAACTACTTCTGGATTATACACTGAAAAAGGTGACTTCACAGCTCCACACTGACTATTTCCAGATGTCCACCCTTCAGTGTATGTGTAAAAGTGAAAAGAGAAGACTGGATAACAGCAAGAATGGCGATCACACATTGAGTAAGTGGGAATCACATTTTTCCATTTCTTGTGTAAGAACTACAGTGAAAAAAAAAATGCATTTAGGTATTACGTAACTCTTGTACATTATAGAAGAATGTTTTATTACATCAGGCAGGACTTTTTGTTCTTAGCATTTGCAGTTTTATGTACACATATCACTTTTTGTATTAACGTGGGGAATGTGTTACCTGGTCTAGGCATTGATTGCGGAGGTAGCGCATGGCCTGCTGAATTCCCTGAGGGAGGGGCTGGCCAGTCCGCTGGACGATAACTTGTAGGGGCACACCAAACACATTCCGATCTTTGTAGTCACGCACCTTGATCCGCTTCATAAACTTTGGCACAGCCCTGAAGCATACAAGCATCAAAACAGGAGATTATCAATATCTGCAATACAGAAGACCAGCATTTAAATGAGCTCTGGGTTTAATTACAGATGAACAATTCTCACTAGATTACATTTGACACCTACTCTGATTATTATATGAATTTAGTGACTCACTTCTAAAAGTTTTTTTTCAAGAACTGCAAAGAATTGGTATCAATGCTTTTAGATTTTTGCATGTTGCAGATTGTATGATTTCTGTGTTTGAGTTTTATGTGTGATGGGTGGTAGCGGCAGTGTTAGAAGCCTGTCTCCAATTTTATGAGAGGGGTGGATAAAGAGGGTGGGGGTGAGTGTGTGTGTGTGTGTGTTTGGGGGGGGGGGCAGTTAGTATGTACAGTAGGGTGTCAAAAGGGGAGGGACCCATTGATTTGTCCATCCACAGTGAAGAATCAGCGTGTACTCGGGTGCGAAGGGAACAGCAAGTCCACGACCACAGACCAAGAACTGAAACATGCAGTTCTGACCATTTCACAAGAATGCACCCACAGATTTATAGCTGTGTATCTATCTGCTTGGGTGTGAGTGTGTTTAGCAGAGAGATACTGTGCGTGACTCAGGACAAGCTTGTCTTTGTAAGAACAGGGATTCATGAGCGTTAAGAGTGCTTCTCAGATCTGCAGTTTGGAAAAATGGAAAAGAACCATATTATGATCACAGCCCGGAATGCTGAATATGTGTGGGCCTCCAGCGACCAACAAGCAGCCTCTGTCTTTCAGTGAGACCAGGCCTGTCATAAGACTGTCACAACGCCTTCTATTCCTATCCTATCCTCGGGTCGGGCAAACAGGGAGAGTGGAAAAACACAATAAAATAATGTGATTTGATGCTTCTTGCCCGGTCGGATGATTTTGCCTCTTACGTATTAATAAGTAACTGTCAAGTTTAAGTGGTAGACAATAAATATCTGTATTTGAACAATTTAAGTTTTGAGGAAGCAGGATATTGGTTTCATCTGGATCATCATGTGCAGCATATAAAGTGAGGTCAGACCAGTGCTGTGGAATTGGGAGAAAAGGTAGAAGTTAGGGAATAATTGTTGAGGGCAGATCTTTCCAGTCTCTAGCTCCTGTAACACCGTGCGTGTGAACTGCAATGATTGCCCCGTTGAGAAAAAGACAATGTACACCCCTTCCCAGCAATTATAGGCCTGGGAAAAGAATGTGAAACCCAACCTCTGTGGACAGCCGTCACCACACCACACAACAACCTGCAGATGGAGGGGATTGTGAGTCGGAGGGCTGGAGGCCTGGTTCTCGGATGGATGGCTGAATGGATAAATTCAAGTAGTGTCACTTACAATGAACACTTGGACAGATCTACATGACTCTTTATTTTTTAAGTTTGAAATGTCCAAGCATCCAGGAACCATGAGAATAAAATATCTCCTTGTGTGCAGTGTTTCCGTAGATAAACCATCCAACTGTCTTCACTTCACTCACCAGCTGAAGCCATGTTTGTTTGTGGGTGTGTGCTTCTCCAGCAGGGCGGTGAGCTGCAGCAGTGAGAGCTTCTGGAGTAAATTCATCTGTAGCACAGACTGGCAGCTAATCTGGAGCTGGGCAGAAGCCAAGCTGGGCCGGTGGGAGTTCTGAAAGCTTGGCCAGTGGAGTTTCTGTGGTCTGAGGGATAAGGAAAGAGAAAGACACAATTAAGATGTGAAGAAGAATGTTGATTCGAAAACATAGTTGAACCTTTTGCGTCATATGTTTGTGTGCACACAACATGGAAAAACACATCAACATACATTACATTAATACTATGTTCTGAGTGATCAGTTTTGGGATTACAAGGATTTATGTAAACATCAATCAAGATTGTACTACTTGTGGATTCCTGGAGGAACAGCAACAGTCCCCATGGAGACCAAAAAGCATTCCACAGGGTTCTGCACATTACGTAAGGAGAAGTCTCAGTGTGTCCCCCTGTTTATCCTTCGCTGTCACTTTCTATCTGAGGTACCAACAGTTTTTGTTGGTACCTCCATTTTTTGCTTTCTTGTAGATTCAGATGTAAAAGATTCAAACGCAGTTTAACAGCAATAATTTGGATGAACAATGCTCTCATGAAAAGAATCTTTTAGAAACGAAATAAAAAGTCAAAATGAAAGATGGTTGACAAAGTAATATGGAAAATCTCTTAGTGCTGCCATGACACTAAATGCTACCTTGGAATTCTGTGAACACTATTGAAGGGTTCAACATCATTTTCCCAAAAGATATTCCCTCATTTGGTGAAGAACATCAGCTTTAGCTTCTGACCTCTTCTGTGCAATGTACTAACTTTATTACTTAAACGTTATCATGTTATTGCATGTTATGCATAAATAAACTACACTAAATGAAGGAATATCTAATACTGAAGTAGAGAAGGAGGTACATAATTTATTAGGTCTTAGTAGGTTGAGATCTTAGTAGGTTGAGATCTGGTGACCGTAAATGCCAGTCACCAGATGTAATACAATTCACGTCACTTTCACACTCATCAAACCATTCAGTTAAATCTCATGCCCAATAGTGGTCACCCTCCAAAATGAAGCATGTCGATTATCTATAACAGAATTTATTAATTCACTGAATCAGGTTAAATTAATTCTTCGGTTCTTTTTAGGATCTGTGCCCAAATTTGATTTAACCTCCATTGTATTAGGTTTATTTGTAATTTCAGCCTACAACAGTTTGGGCTGTTTTCACTGACCTGCTGGTTCGGGTTAGAGATGCTCCAACACCAGAGTCTCTCCTCTCTCTCATTCCCTCCTCTCCTTCTCCCAGGGGGTTTCCTGTGCTGTCCTGGTCACTTCCATTCTCAGTCTCTTCCAGTCGGTTCTGCAGAGGAGATGATGGACAAGGGGAGGCCGAGTCCAATGCTGAGTCAGAGTCTCCTTCTTCCTCTTCATCCTCGTCCTCTTCATCGTCTTCCCCAGCCACAGCCTCTGACCAGGCGTTAACAAAACGCTGCAGGCCGCTGACATGCTGGAGTACCTCCTCTAGTTTGCGTTCATCTCCCTCCTCCTCCTCTCCCTCCTCATCTCTCTCAGTGTAGGGAACGTTGTCATAAAAACTAAGCCGGCTGTCGACGGAGCCTGAAGAGCCGCGACGCTGGCGCCTACTTTGCCGTCCCCTGAGGATCACTGAGTTCCCATTATCATTTCTATTATTGTTACGTGAACCCCCATCTTGCAGGGCTTTGGGGAATGTTCCAGGCTTGTGGCCTTCTGGTAAATAGAAGAAGATCATACCCTCTTCTTCCCCTTCTTCCACATCTCTGTTATTGTCTTGAACGGTGCAGTTGTTCCTCCGGTTCTGTTCGTCAACAGTCATGCCATTGCTAGCTTGGCACGGGATGGGCGGAGCAGATTTGGGTGGGGGTGTTGGCTGTCTTTCTGAAGATTGTTGAAGAATGCTGAAAGGGTCAAATCCCTCCAAATACATTCCTCCTCTCTTACTTGAGGCTGCCGCTGTGCTGTGGCTGCGAGCACGGGTCACTGGGCTTGGTGTACTCACTGCACTTCCACTGCTGGCCTCAGATTGACTACTGCCAGTACTACCAGTGCTGCCATTACTGGTTTGAGTGGAGTAGGATACAGAGCGATTCCTGTTAAGTGTCATAGTCTGGGAGGGATTGCGTTGGTGATTGAGGTTCTGGTTGAGGTTGATACTGGAGATGTCCACACAGTTGAGCCTCCGCAACTTGTCATCATCTAGACCCTCTTTGATGACAGGGCCACTGATTTCAATCTTCCCACCATTTGCAGTCCCCTTCTTCTTTCTCTTGGAGGAGGAGCCACTGCGGAGCCGCAGACTCTCCATTCTCTTGAGGAAGCTCTTTGCTCTTGAGCGTGTGCTTTTGCCACTCCCACCTCCTCTGTCCAGACTCCCTCCTAGTCCGGCCATTCCTGATTTTACATCAAAAGTAAACTGTCCAAGTGTTTCCAGGGGTGATGGAGGTAACCCATCAGACAGAGAGTCCTCATTAGCACATCCTGACCCACCCGTACCTGAGGATGAACACATGCTAGCTACAGAGCTTGCACGGGTGGCACCAGGGGGTACAGCTTCACTGATAGTGGCAGCACCATGGATCTTCTCTTCACCTTTTCCTCCACTGCCACTGCTGTGAATGGAGCCCACTTCAGGTTGTTCACTGAGGTCAGTCAGGACACTCTCTGAACTATTGCCTTCTCGTAGGGCCAGCTTCCCTTTCTGTGATGCTTGGTCCTTAGGGAAAGGGGGCAGGGTGTCATCTTTGTGTAATGAAGAGAAAACCTCCAACTCTTCCATACGGGACCAACGCTTGCTGTCCCTCTGGAACGTCCAGCGGCCACTGATGGCACACGGTTCGTCCTCATCTGAATCCTCACTCTGAGGAAGAAAAAAAGTAAAGAAACAGAAAGAAGGAAAAGAAAACAGAGAGGGAGGGAAAGCAACAGTTAGAGAAGATTATGTACTGCTACGGTTTTCCATTTCTTTTCCAACATTCCTCATCTTGATCCAGGAAACTCTACATTTATGGAATATTAAAGCATTGTTATGATATAAAATATCCTGATAGATGAGGGTTTTCTGAGAACTGACATGAAAAAACCCACAAAATCAAAATTGACCCTTTTGATTATTGTTTATCTTTTGTAATATTGGAAAAAAAGAAACAATTCTGCTCTAACAGAATCCTTAAATGAAGTCTGATGGTTAAGCATATGAGTATGAAGCAAAGATATCCAACATCAGTATTCATGTCTCAATAGTTTGTTAAGTGAATAAACAATTCTTAGTTGAGACAAACAAAAGCAGCTGAGTCAGAGAGTTACATAAATGGACATGCACCTTCACAAAATGCACAGTCCTCCCTCAGCTAGGTTAATGTATATCAAATCCTGAAGGGAGTTCACAAAACTCCATCATGACCTCCATAGCTAACAAGGCAGCCGGCCAGACTGGGGTCATCCCCCCCTACTGTCTTCATCTCCTTGGGCTTAACATAAATTCGAGTGTGAAACAGCTTCACTGATGGACGCCTACTGTCTAGTCGTAGTCCCACAAGACACCTCCTTTTCCTCAGCTTTACAAAGCCCAAACTAAAATATGATCTCCTGTACCAGAAAACCTCCTTTTATTTATTTCATGAAGCACATTTAGCCTCTTGAAAGGACCAAAAAAAAAAAAAAACACTTGCCAATTGGGCTCTAAATACTGAAGAAGGTTTCTTGTTTAGAGAAAAAAAAATGATTGGCCAATAGAGTTTCAAATATTTGTCAAAATGTTGGCGATAATGCATCCACAAACCACCAAACCACTAAAGCATCCACTGTAACAGTAGGCACTTTGAACAGCACAGGAGTCTGACGAATGAAAACACTTTATTATTAAAATAAGACAGGCAGAAAGAGCAAATGATAGCAAATTAGAGACTAGGAGATGGAGATTTAGGAAAGGGGGAATGTTAAGACACAAGGATATCAATGCATTCCTAAGCTGTCTAAGGGAGGAGGGAGGGGTGTTGTCCTACAAAGATGGCAAATAACCTCTTTGACTTCTCTGTTCTCTGTTGACTTCTGAAATGAAAGGTGACACAGAAAGGGTCATCCTAATGAATACCACCACACATGGGACAAGGACGTTACTATGTAGCACTTAAGGCTATGATGGAATTATGGTTGATTATTCTGAAAAGGAGAAAGTCTTCTTGCAAACCATGTAAATGACTAGATTTTTCCATGTACTTCCATGTACTTAGTACATGCCAGGCCTAAAACTGGATATTTAAGGAAGGACCTTAATTTCTCTGAAAAAGAAAATTACTTCTTCTTTGAATGTGAAACAAAATCAGTGTTGCTTTTAACAAACCACATTAGACTTGCTTAATGACCCATATAAACATAATCATGGAGATGTGACATGAGACGATCTGACCTGTCACAAATGCAGCAAATACTAACTCTGTGTATAATGAACCAGAAGTATGAGGAGGTATCTAAGAAACAAGGGGAGCACGTCTTGAGTAGGGGGAGGTTCTAGTGAATGTAACCCCTTAATTTAAACATTAAAGTTGTCCTCCTTTCCCCTAGGGTACTCACAGCCCACTTGATATAGAAATAAACCTAACAGGTGCCTTCTCATTAAAAAAGAAAGTCTTCCCTGTGGCCAAGAGTAAACTAATAGTTAAAGCAAGGAAACGCAAATGTGGCTGAGGAAACATGGCCAGTGTTTTTCATAGATGAGTGAAGTTCATGTGCACTTACTCTTTTTCGTTGTGGTGATATTTCTAGTCTCATTAGAGCACACTTGTTAAGGGTGTTCAGTCGCCTGTAAAACAAAGTCAGCAACATTTAACAGGGGTTCTAAAGAATGACAAGACAGTCATTAAAACATAAACCTTTAACCACTCTGCCATAGCCGACAGGATGTATGGTGGAAGACAAGTTGAAAAACAGAAAGAGGAGAAGAAAAATGACAGAGGGGGAGTACCCTGGGTGCACCCAGGATGGCTAATGAGCTGCTGAAGGATAATCCCCACATGAGTGGGAAGAGAATGAGAGGGAGACAGAAAAGGAAAGAGCAAGAAGAATGAAATCTGCTGGAGTGGCGACGGAAACTTGGGGAGGGGACAGAAAGCTTATCCCCACAGCCACCTGGAGAAGGGGAGTGAGGGTGATGGGGTCCACCCTCTGGAGAGCTCTTAGAGGAGATCATGTAACAATAGAGAGCTGACGGGATGAGAAGTGAGGGATAGTTGAAGGGGGGTGGAGGTGGAGGGGCTGCCAAAAGAGAAGACATTGAGATGATAGCTTCCAGATGTATGGGGGGGGGGACACCTGCTGTGGTTTATTACTAACAGTCTGACTTTGATAAAAGAGTTGACTCCATTAAAGAGTCATTAACCTCCTACTCCTATGCTAATTAATATAACAGTGGGACCAGATAGGGTAAAAAACAGTTATATTCTTGTGTTGCATACATGGTTTATTCCCAATTGTAAGCATGCAATGAAGTGAAATATCTGCACATGTTACAACATGAAAAGAACCACAGAACATAAAGAGCATTGTGTGACTGCAGCATCTGACAGTGAGTAGGGTGCATTGAGCTGAGATGCATGCTTTCCAGGATGACACAAAAGACTGTAATGACTGATACAAACACTATCAGCTCCAAAGAGAACAGAAAATAACAAGATCCAATGGTGTAACTTAAAGAATGAAAAGAAGAGAATGGAAAAGGTGCGTGGCTCCAAGGTGCTTATCATGGCATTCTTTCATCTCATCAGCAGCTTCCCAAAGCATGCTTCCGTTTGAAGTCATGCCCTCATGGCTTCATTTGAGGGAAAATAAGAGATAGTACAGAAAAGATGTGGAGGAAGAATAAGAAGAATGATGCATAACATCAGTGGTGTGAGTGGAAAGAAAGAAAGCATTAATGAATCAGTGTTACCCCGTAATCTCACCTGCAGAGAGCCTCAATGGCATCCCGGTCCAGGAAGTCATGGTCTCTGGTCACTGAAGAGATGTCAATAGGAAACTGGGCATCTAGACAGAGGAGAAAGACGCACATTCAGATTATATGCCTCTCCCTGCCACAGATTGGATCAGTGTGGACTGATAATACTGAAGATATAACCCTGAGCCCTGAAACACCCACCCACTCAAAACACCCACCAGGCCCTTCCGTCCCACCTTCACCCCCATACAGCCTTGATGAAAAGCTAAAAGAGGAAGTAGCGTCTTAGCCGACCAAACAAACACAGCTGCAGCTTTCAGACTGGGCAGGCAGGGGGGATGTGGAGCACAGAGGGAAAGAACAGGGAACTGATTGAAGAATGACAATAGGTACTCCAGCGCCGCTCAGAGGTCCCACTTCCTTTCCTCCTACTCATTCTGTCTCTCATCTACTTCATTAACAGAATCACTTGTTAACTAAGTCAAAGCCTTAACAAAAGCCTACAGTAAGCTAATTATACTTCAGCAGGGCCTTACAACATAGGAAATATCTGGTCTGGATGCACAGAACTCAAACGTTTTCTGGAATTTCTTGACCCAGCCCCAAGTGGGAATCTCACAAACCCTTGGGGGAGATGATGATAAGAAATGCTATTCAAGGGAAGGCAGCACCTTTAGCCTACTGTATTGAAACAGGCCTATCAGTCTGCTTTATCTTTAGTGGGGCAATAGTCTTAACAGCACAACAATAGAGATTGTCCTGTGGATAGAAGAGAAGGAAAAATGTGTCATGCACATCGGCACAAATTCCTACTCATGTCAGGATGGATGAAAGTGACTGATCTCGGAGGCTGTAAAATGTTTGCAGTGATTGATTGTGGCTTGAAGTCTTTTTCTGTGCTGCTTCTCCTGTGTGCATGAAAACTGTCTCAACACCTGAGCTGAGCAACAATAAGGTTGTCCATTTGAAAGGGGATGCTTTCACGGTTTAGTGGTAACAAGTAATCTGTTGACAAAGATTGCTTGGCACTGCTGTCATCATCCTGTAGTTACATAAGGACAACTGGTATGTTCACAGTGTGCCATAATGTAGGAGTAGCTGTATGGAGTGTAAAGGCTGTTTGATGTATTTTGGTAGGTGTATATTTAAAACTTCAGGGTCGGGCAAAGCTTTCTTCTTAAACATTTGTCATTTAGCTTTTCAAAGCTGTTTTGAACCATTGAATCTGAGTTACTATACAGGTTACATTCTTGTCACACTGTAGTTAATGGTTGTAATGAGTCGTGCTGTGGTTTGTACAAAATTTCTTGCATAAGAAGAGCAAAGTCTTAGTGTCTAAAAAAAACCACACCCTTTACTCCTCAGGAATGTTATGTTATGTGTGATGCGTATGCATGCACAGCCACAAGTGATGCATGTTGGTGTTTTGTGTTCCAGATAAAGGACACGGTCTCCGACATAGTGTAGTGTAAACATACTCAGTAGTTAAAAGCCGCTGGGGCACGTACTTGCATGTTTTTATTTATTTGATCATTTCTCATGCTGTCCTTTTATCACACCATTACCCACTCCTTTCCTTTCCTTTACAAGTGTCATTATTGCAACTTGAGGTGGGAAGTGGTGAGACATAAAGAGTGTTTTACCTTCATAAAGTTGGGCGTACTGTGGGAACCCTGCTGCCCGGAGCCAGGTACAGGCCTCTTTGGCTTCAATCTCTGTGGGAGAAAAAAAAAACACAGAAGCGTGTTAGGGGTTGTGAAGTTATTCTTCACTAAATCTCACAGCCATACCATATGGAAAATAAATAAATCTCTCTCTCTCTCTCTCTCTCTCTCATATATAT
>JAQQZY010000001.1:6565688-6586605 GCA_030068375.1 Ostorhinchus rueppellii
ACAGTACCGTAAAGTATGTAATAATTACGCCGTTCATATCCTGAGCGTCGAGTGGAAGTGTACTTTACTGTAAAGCAGGTAATAATTGTGCCTTTCGTAACTTGAAATTTCTTTCGTTAGTAGAGTCAATATTTTACCAGAAAGGATTCTCATAACTTGGAAATTTCGTAGGTAGAGTCGTTCGTAAGTAGAGGTACCACTACAAATTTCAGGCAAGCCCATTTGAATTCTTGACCCCCAGGTTGAAAAACACTGGTCTAAAGGCTGAAAATGTGTTTCATAGGCTAGCTGAAAATAAATTAATAACTGTTATATGCATCATGTCTACTGCTGATAGTGTTATGCAGTACACTGTTAAAAAAATGTACCAATATGTTTCTCTTTTTCTTTTTTTTTAAAAATTCATCTACAACCAAAGAATGGTCTTGTATAATGCACAATATGGGAGGTCTGACTGACTTTTTGCCTGGGACTAACAAGACATTTAGTTCAGCAGTGTGCGCCCTTTCTGTTGTGTAAACACTACACCACGGGTTCCCATCAATGACCCATGAAGTCGTTTACACACATTGTAAATCTCACCTTCACAAAAATGCAGTGTTTCTCTTCATAATAGCAATTACAGTTGAATAAAGGTGAGCGAGAGATCTCACAGTCTTACAGGAATGTGAATGAATGGGTACCAGTAAGTACCAGTGTTTTCGTAGCACCATGGTCACATATTTTCCTAATGTTTTTCTGCAATCCCCTTGGCATGCCATAGGGCAGGTTGTCCCAGTGTGGGGTAGTCCAGGCCATGTCAGGTGTTCACTGGGGAGCTGTAGGCTGCACAGCACACAAGCATCAGCTGCCTCATTTACTGCCACTAATTTACTGGAAATGGTTGTGTTGGGGCACAGGGGGTATGGTATGTGTTTGCTTTACACAAGTGTGCTGCTGTCTGAGTGTGGAGATGTAGTATGCAAGACTACATGATTAAAATACTTTCCGGTCATTCATTATTGCTATTACTGCGGGCAGTGGCTTGGTAAAGCGCTCTATAAACAAAATGTACTTACTTACTAGGTTTCCCTTAAATTATTTTTAATAGAGCAAAAGAAATGTAAAAATCAGTGGAGCTGTAAGATGTGGTGCTTGGTTTGTTATGGAGCTTTGCAGAGGTACACCATTCTAGGTTTTAAAAAGCAAAACCATAAAAATCTATTTTTTCCTCACAAATCTGAACATATTTTTCTGTTACCCTGCTGTCATTGTTGTCATGTTTAGTGATAAGGTAACATGAGAAGCAAAACTGATTTTCAACTTTTTTTTGTCAGATACAAGTTTTACTGTTCAAAAATGAATATTTCAATATAACGTTTTCTGAAATAACTTTCTAGTCCAACAAAAGATCCTGCTCAAATGTGTATTGTTATACAAACAAATAATAGTCTTCGGCGCCTGGAGCAAAGGCACGTTACATCACTGCCAATCAGTAATAAGCAATGTTTTTCTTACATTGTGTGTGGTTGCGTACATATCCTTCTCTTTATGAGTAAGACAGCCAGATATGTTAAGCAAGTCACTGGCATGTAGCTGTTGCACAACAAAACCCGAGCAGTCCACAATGCCCCTCTCAACCCCACCACCACCTCATCCCAAGCCCCCCCTCCTGCAATGCAGCTGCAGTATGTGTGTGTTGTGTGTGTGTGTGTGACCACCCATGGTCTGTACTGTTTTAGGATTAGGGGGCTCAGGCAAACCCAAACCTTTTTCTCCACCACTTAACACAAATGGCTAAATTGGTGCAGATGGCTTATGGTCAGGTAAGCCAGCGGCTCCAGCACTAGATGTATAAGGTAACGGAGTGTGTGATGGAGGGTTGAGAGCTGTTGTACGTGTAAATGTATGTGCAAGCTGACCAGGGCCTTTGGAGATGTTATCTGAACCTCATTTCTGGTATTTGACTGGCATGAATGTGCACTTTCTGCCCTGCACTTATAAAGGAATTTATTCTCCATGCTCTGTCGACCACTGAGTGCACGTGTGCTGGGAAACGTGGGAAACAATTTCATTTTACTCTTCTCCTTGAGGAAAACACTAAGCCCTCTCCCCCTCATACTCTCTCCCCAACATCTCTACCCCACATTTTAATAGTTTCCATATGCCATAGTTGGAGTGTGTCAACAGGAAGTGATGTGATGACTTGGTGTAATGATGCATTGGAACATTTCCTGCAGAAGAGGTATATTAGTGTCCAGATGTTAGATTTAACAGCTATTTGAAAAAGGGAATAACTCCACACCAAAGTATGTGACAATTACAAACATCACTGTTTTTATAACATGTACCATTAGGCATCAATGTGCTACAAATGGAAATGAAAGACTTTTGAAATGTAAGAGTGTACAGATGATTAGTTATTCCGTTAAAAACAAAGTCTTCTGGTTACTTCCAGTCTTTTTGGTTACTATCAAAGTATTGCAACTTGATTTCTTTGTCATCCTTTTTATGACAAATGTTCAAACTTGGAAATAAAAGTGGAAATTCCTAAAAAAACATACATTTTAACAGTTTACAGTAAGTTTACAATTGGCTAAAACTGAAGTGCTTTTCTGATTTCTCCAGCTCTGAAAGGTGTTGTTATCCATCAATACTACTGTTGATTTCTTCATATATGCTTTGTTCATAGCAGTAACTGTAGCTATAATATTATGTTTATTTTGTACTTTGAATGCATTAAGTCACTACATGTCACTAGACTAAGTAGTTATTCCTGCCTTGGTTGAAACACTTCCTGTCTTTGATGGTTTTAATTATTTTACCATGCATATGTTACCAGCTCACATATGTACACTTTCACCACATGATGACTTCTCTTTCTTGGTTCATGATGTTAAATGAAAAAGGACGAACAGGGTCTAAATGCACATGCAGACACACAAGCACATACGTTGGCCTTTGTTTATAAGAACAAGCCAAGGCAACAGGCTTCTGGTTTCATGTAGTGTCTGGTGGGCTTTAGTACCGGGCCCCTGGAGCATGAACTATGAACTACAGACTGGCCTTTGGAATTCATCACCAGACCAGATATATAACTCTTTCCCTGACTGACATTGAGACTCTTCCTCGATTATAAAAGTCCCCTATGTATGTCATTACTCAAATATGACACGAAAAGTATGCTTTCTTAGAAGGGTTTAGATTTGTACCTTCTGGTGTAATATTCATTCATTCATCTTCTATACCCGCTTTATCCTCACCCCCTCACAGGGGTCGCATGGAGCCTACCCCAGCTACTTAGGGCGAAGGCGATGTACACCCTGGACAAGTCGCCAGTTCATCGCAGGGCTGACATATAGAGACAAACAATCACACCTAGATTAGCCGATTAACCTATCAATGCATGGATGGTGGGAGGAAACCGGAGTACCCGGAGAAAACCCACGCAGACACTGGGAGAACATGCAAACTCCACACAGAAAGGTCCCCAAGGATCGCTCGGGAATCGAACCCAGGTCCTTGTTGTGAGGCACGAGTGCTAACCACTGCACCACCGTGTCGCCCCGGTGTAATATAATATTTTTAAAAAACACAAACGTTTCCTCCAAAGCCCCAAAGTTCTAACTATGGATCCAAAAAAATCTGGAAAAATCAAATCTGCTATGTACAAATGAGAGCAATGGGAAAACAATGGCCACAGCTCATGAGAATCTCCTGATATTTCAATATTGTCTAGATAAAGGAAGATTAAATTCATACAGACCTGGAGTGCATAAAGTGAAAGAGAAATCATTTTATTGGTTGACGAAAACAAACAAATGAAATTCTTCATGATCTTCAAGACAAACAATCAACTCCTTCTTAAAAGCAACAAAATGTAAACTTTAACATCACCTGGTTTAGATGTTCACAGCTGGCCGAACATTGAATATTCTACAGCACTCTTACAGAGGCCTGGCTTATTTATCGGCATGACTCATACAAAAATAGACTCTAAATGTAGCATCTAAACTATCCAAGCAAAAAAAAAAAAAAGTCCAAAAAGAGTTTTGGTTTTTGACCTGGTTTCAAGAAAAAATTGTGGTAAATATTCCCAAACTCTTACAAATATTCCAAACTTTTTAATAATTGATCATGTGACTCATTTTCCTCCTGGTTTTGTTTAGTTCTGCACAAGAATTAATCAAGAAGACAGAAACTTATTCACTGATAATTTCAGTGTCTGGGCTTTATTTTTTATTGTTATTTTGTCAAGAAGCAGTACAAGTGGGCTTGAAAAGACTAAAAAGAAGATGCTGCTTGTAACAAATGGGAAGGTTTTGTCACTAAAACATTGACTCAAAGATAAAATGTGTCACCTGCTCCCACTGACTTGGTTGAATGTGTGGTTTATGAACCAGAGTTAATAGGGATAAGCCTTATGATCCCAACTGCACTAACAATACTAGCCAGTGGATTAGCCACTGACATTTTTGGGAAAAGGAAAGAGTGGGTTACCAACACAGAAGGATTATTCTGGCCTCTGTAAGAGACTGAGGTGGCCCCATAGCAGTCGAGTGGCAGCCTAATGTCTCACGGGCTTACCAGAAGGACCAGTGGGCAAGACATGACAATTTGGATTTTATTTATTTATTTTTAAAAAACTTTTTCTTGAAGTCAGAGTGAACCAAAATGGCAGTCACATAAGAAAGAAACAATACTTTTGGATTTTCTAACATAACGAAAGACCCATTTCCATCCCTCCCCTCATCCTACAAAGTTCTGGGCCATGCATTCACTCAAATTAAATAAATAAATAAATAAAACAAAGAAAGAAGGAAAAGGGAAAAAAAGAAAAACAAAACAAAAAACTAAACTAAACAAAAAAAAAAGAAAAACATGTATAGAGGCAGTAATATTAATAGATATGACACTCATCAGGCATAAATAATTAAACAAAAAGAAGACAAGAGTGGAGTTGGTCTATGAGGCAAATTCAAGAGTAAGTGAGGTTGATGACTGGGTGACAATTTACTCAAAAATGTGCTCTATGTTATCAAATTTATAAAGCAGTGCCTTCAGCTAAGTAGGTCAGTTGAACTGTGGGTAACTTTAAAGACATGTACTTTTAAGTAATGTTCATGCACATGTGCAGTTTGAACACACTATAAAATATGAAGCTTAAAAAAAGCACACATCTATTCCAGGTCTCTTACTAACACATTAAAACAGAGTGCTAGTATGATTAATTGTGCAGAGCTCTCAGGTCTGTATTGGTTAAGGTAATTAATCATGAAGTCAAACGTAAAATTGAGGACACATTGAAACGCAAAACTGTGAACACATGCTCAAGCTAAGCATCCCAATTAAAACTGAAACCACAAGCCTGAATATAAATTTCCCTAAATTACACCTGGGTTGAAAATGCATTCCTGTGTACATGTTTTAGCATCTATGGATCTGTCTGTGTGTGAGTGTGCATCTACTTTGTTCATTCTGTGATTTATGGCCATTCATTATCAGTGGGCTGCAGTTGTGTTGCGAGATGCCTGCATTTTCCAGTCATCCTCAAGATTTACTGTCAACAAGTACCATCATCCCGCAACTATGCATGCACTTTTTACTGTCTCCTTTACGTCAGTCGCTTCATTGACTCAGCACGTGTCTCAGTAGCAACTAGCATTAATGAACAACAAACACAGCCGAACGACGTGATTAAAAAAACAAGTATATGAATAAAATGATAGAAACTGGGAAATTGCAATGAGGATGCTGATGTTTGAAAGAATTAAAAATAAACCAAATACAACTTCACAAAACAATCAGTGGATTTTGAAATTGATTGGGTATCATCGTGTAGTTTGGACTTATTGTCTGATAACATAACATGCTGCACACTTTTAACACCCCAAATATGGTGTAAGATTCTGTTGAAAGTTAGTACCCTATAATTTAGATTCGATTGTCTTTGTATAAAACTTATTATATATTTGAAAGTACTCAGATATTATAACTACATATGGCACAATAGCACATATGGCTATTAAACCTTGAAAAAGTAGGACAAGGTCACCTATTTTCAATAGGTTTCTGCTCTATGCCAACATGCATCCACAGTATAAATATGATGCAGATATCTTAATGCATTACTAAGATAATGCAATTATGTCATTGAATGGACAGACAGACCAATGACAAAATGATTAGAATACCCTTTCGGCCAGAAGTTGGCCGAGGGGTAAAAAAATTACAAATATACTATAGTATACTAATGTTATTGTGTTTTATGTTCTTGGAGTGTTTTATGTAATTGCTAGCCTTGAATTCATAGGAAAAACAAAATTTCCTTCTGGAGGTTGAGGAAAAGTTCATTTTCAACATCCTGTTTCAGACAGTTTTTTTTCTTTCCCTTCTTTTTTCAACCACAACCTCCTTGTTACAGCTGTGCTCAACACAGGAGTGACCTCGGAGACAATGACACCACACAAACCAGCCAGTGTGGCCATGACCAGAACCACTACTGGCACTCATCATCAGACTGAATGGCGGGTGGTTTCCTCACTGGCTGACTCATTAGGGCCTACTATAGTCTGAAAGGCAAATATGTGGGCGGAATGTAGGCAAGCATAATTACGCCTGCTAAACATAGTGTTGATTATTGACCAAAGACAGGCCCAAGTGAGAGTGGGAGCAAATGACGAGATAAATAAAAGGCAGTGAAAGTAGCAAAGTATTGAGTCTTTTATCTGACTGGGACATTGACAAGGTGTGGTTGGGATAAAGGATGTTTGGGGACTGTGAGGCTGCCAAAGCGGAAGAGGGAGGAAGGACAGAGCAGAGATCTGCTAGCAACCTTAGCACGCAAACCACAGCTATTCTATTGTCCCCAAACAGATAAAGAACTATCTCCATATTTAACCGGCTGACATGGACAACATTTTTGTTATTCCTAAATTAAAACATCTCTTTATCAGTTACTTCAAATTTTACAATATAACCTTGGTTCCAGACAGTGTAACTCTAGAAATGGAAAATCTGTTGCTTACATTCATAATCAAACAGCGGTAAAAACCAGTGAAAGAGATGACAGATTTTGTGTTTGAAGTACTGTCGCATAGAGACAGAATACAGACCCAAACACGGGGTCAAAGGTTGTTTAGTTATGGAATGTTTACCAAAGACGGAGAGGATGAGGGCTGGTATGGTGCAGAGCCTTCCCTTTCACTATATGGATGAAATGTAAAACACCACTGTGCTAAATTTAACAGACAGCCACGGTCTGTGCCTTGTCCAGTGTCAGAAGTCTTTAGGGGATTGTCAGTAGTATAGCTGGTGGGAACGCTCAGCGCTGAAGGTGACTGATATGTTGTTTCCGACTGTAACATTCAGAGGAAGGTGGTCAGGGGTCAGCAGCCTCCACCCGCCTCTGTGGCTTGACACATCCTCTGCAGCCACAGACTTCTAAAAATAGAGGCACATAACAAATGGCTCTCACAGCACACATAACTTAAGTTTGTTACAACAGATTACACTTATAATTGCAAATTAGTGAATGCTACACACGATGAACAAAAACAATTCTGTAAAATATCTTAAAAATACATAGAGTGGTGTCCCTTCTTATTTATTTATTTATTTATTTATTTATTAATATTTTAATTATTCTAACACTAATCCACTTGAAAATGGATACCAAAGAAAGAATTGGGATCAAATAAAGACTTAAATCAACAGGTATCATTCCATAAACCAAATAAAACGCACCTGTTCCAACACAACAATGCAAACCAAACAACACAGTGAGACACCTGCTACACGAAGTAAAGACTAGAAACCTGCCAGAAAAACACTCTGGGCAAAGAATAGCAGTTCCACCACAAGAAAAAAAAACACCTGCTGTGGCACAACATCCTCTACATGTTAGCCCCACATTCGATGTAAGAATAACAGCCACCTGCTGAAGGTTAACAATAGCCGATAGCTAAGCTATGGAGCGCCAAGAATCTACTCACTTGAACTCAATGCCTTTAAAACAACAAGTGGTATTGGATGTGCAGTACAAACATCTATCCATGAGTCATGCACACAGCCACATACCCATGAACATTTATCATGATTTCATAAAGGACAGAACAGTGTGAGTATGTGCTAACTATAATCCCACCAAGGTGTTAAAATGAGTGCCAGGAGGTGTGGGGAAATTTCAAGAAAACCTACAGCTTCTTTTATAATTGAGCGCAATGGGGAAAAAAATGCACATGTCGAATGAAAAATGTGCAGTATCTACAAACATAACCCAAAGCAGCCACTAACCTAAACTAATTCTTCAGATTTAAAGAATAATACTAAGCACATTCATGAAGGTGAGTTCCCATATGTGATTTTGTACATTTCTATGAGTTATGCATCTACATTTATGCATTTGACCTACAATCCTTTATGGCTTCTGTAGACAATAAAAAGTTATTTATTATGCTTGTATTCTTTTTACATGACTGTTGTTGGTATGAACAGCAATCTGTATTAGGTTAAAAGTTAACTGTTGGTTCAGTTAACAATTGGCCTTACCATTAGTACATTAGAATTAGAATTAGTCAAACCTGGGTTGTTGTTTTGGTTTTTTTTTTTTTTTTTGGGGGGGGGGGGGTATTTTTGTACAATATTATATTATATGTGCAAAATTGGTTCCCTCGGTTAAAATGCTAAAGATGTTGTTCATTACACCATACAAATGTGGAAAACCTTGGAGATGTGTTCAAGCAAGTTCATCAATCGTGAGAATGCTATGTAGTGTAAACTGTATTCTCAATTCAGGTTGAATTCAAGCCTTCTTCATCTATATCTCACCTCTTTTTTGCATCATTTAAAGGATTTGTCTCATTATTGTCTTGCTAAACAGATTAAGTGGGCATCAGAACACTTAGGATCCAGCAGCCCCCTACGACTATTAACCATTGAGAATCCTCTTCATGAAGTCATCATGTCTTTGGCTTCAATCAATCACCCCACAGGGCCACCATTGTAAAAAAAAAAAAAAAAGGCCCCTTCAGGGACAGTAAAAGCACTGTTCAGTATTTTATTCTGTGGCTCTAAATTTAACCATCACACAGTTCGAAAGGCATTATTGCCAACCTTTGAGACAGCAAAACAGTTGTGACATGCAGCAAGACCATACAATGTCAACAAGCAACTGTAACAGATAATTCAGGAATGTTGGGCTCCTTTTTCATCAAGGCACTCTGATGTTTCCACAGGTTGAAGGGCTTTTGTTCTGGCTAGATAAGAGCACAGCAACTGAAACTTCCTGTTTGACATTTAGGGTTATCCTATTGTACATCACAAGTTGAAGTCTGTCAAAAGAGCAAACCTACATTTTTTACATTTCATTTAAACAGCTTGTAAAGGCCTACTTGAGTGTTCTGTCTTCTGTCTACTGGCCTTTTCTTCATGTTGCCCCTTTTCTGAAGGTAATAGTAAAGCAAGAGTGACAAGTCATTAAGTGAGCAAGCAATGGGTTTGAAGAAGTGCGTCTCACTTGAAGCATGCCCCCCCTTACTCCCCCAGCCTTGGCTTTTCACCTTCCAGACCCCCCTACTGACCCCTTTGTTGGGGTGAAGGGATCTAGAGCTTTGGAACCAGCTAATTATAGAGTTTTAACGTCTGCTTGGCTGAGCTCTAAGTGCTGGGGGACATTCCTACAATTGGGAGATTAACAACAAGTGTGTGCGCTGTCTGTGTCTGCTCTTTTTATTTAAGAAACAAAAAAGAAAAAAGGAAAAAGCATCTTACTTAGAACGTATAAAAATTCAAATGTATAATTAAAACACAATGAAAACATTTTGAGAGAAACCACTACAAACAGTAACAGCTTTGTGAAAGCGGTGTTTAAAGTCTTACGGGTCCAGTGTGTAAGATTTAAAGGGTTTTAGGAGAACCCAATTGCAGGAAATGAAATGTAGTATTCATAATTATGTTTTGTTACCTTAGAATGAAATGTTTATATGTACAGAGAGAACGGATCTTCTCCACAGAGTCCACCATTTTGCACTGCCATGTTTCCACAGTAGCTCCTTTTTTTCTGTTTCACAGCCAGTGGCATCCAGTGTTGAGGTGCATTACTTTTACTTTTATCTGAGCGTGGAGCATAGTTACATCACCTTATTTGTATTTATCTCTAGATATTACAAAAGTCACAAAATTAAATCAGGGGTTCTAAACAGTTGAATATAAGGTTCACTGTGGATGCTGACAAACATAGAGATATTTTCACTTTACATTAAATACAAAAAGGAAAATAAATCGAGGGAAGCATCAGTGAAAAATAAAGACTGATGAGCAGCGGTAGTGGTAGATTGCATTGGCCTTTTTAAATAAATCTGCCCAGAACCAAACTCATTGCATATACACAGTTGCCCATAAAGCTGGAATAAAATATTTGTCATGAAATTATTGTCCCAGTGTAATTAATTTTTGATAAAGTCTAACTGGGACTCAGTGCGTAATCACTGTACCTGGTCAAAGGTGATTATTGAAAGGTGTCTGAAAATAAAATTAGTCCAACTTTATGGGCAAGAATGTATAACAACAGCATCTTACTAATTATTATATGAATTTTAACAGAGCTCCTCACTTACCCCATTTTTAGGTTTTGCTCCAAGAGCTGGTGAGGGGTCAAAGGTGGCGGCAGCAGGAATGTCATACGGCTGTGGAGAGTTTTGCAGTGTTGTTGATACAGATCCAGGTCCAACTTCAAAGTCCTGTGCAGAAAAATAGAAACATGGCATGCTAAGAGTATTCCTATAATATGCCAGTCTTCAGTGAAATATTAAAGACCTAATTTTATTAATGCACAGTCATTTACCTGGGTTACAGGCCAGATCAATGATGCTTAATGTCTAGAGATGTTAATATGCTACCTAGTGGCCTCTAGACTAAAAGATGTACAAGTGTGGCAACAGTGGTGAAAACAATGGAATGAAATGTGTGTCCTAAACATTTAAAGATCTTGGTGTAAATTCAGCAGGTGTGTACCAGGAGTTGACGTCGGTGGAGGGTGGGGGTGCTGCCCATTGAGGAAGAGGCACTGAGGGCATTCTCAATTTCTTGGTCCAACTGGTCCAGCTTCATCAGTAGCAACACCATTGAGTCAAGACGGCCATGCTCACGCTTAGAAAAAGAAAAATACAGTTTCTCTATTAAGCTAATAATATCCATGTACAGCAAACAGTTACCATGTTACTGTTTCTGTCTCGCAGCTTGTGTAGATATCGGCACAACCAAAGGCATCCTTGTGGCCTAGTACTAATGCGGTGGCAGACAGCTTAGTACAGTAGTGCTGATGGCTCTTCTCCAACTGTCAGTGCTAATCCTATATTATAAAAGGGAGGTGGGCTCAGTGTGTCTTGGGGATAACACAAAATCCAGAAAGAGCTGACTGCTGCAGTTGGGCATACTTATGTATTTTTGGTCAAGGAAGAGACTAGCAAAAACGTTAAGTTGATTGGACCAGTATTTTGGGAGATATTAGTCATTTTGGAATACAATGGCAGGGTTCTCCCTAGAAATTTATACTATCCTGGTGCAACACCCCCCCCCCAGAAGAAAGTCTTAGAAACCTTATGATAGACCCAACTCCACAACAATTCAAAGGGAAAACAACATGGTGCTGGAAAACTGAGCGTGTGCCTGCAAACCCAACAGATTTCGGTAGATTTTAGCTAAATTATCGAGGGAAAATAGAAAAAAAACACCCTAAATTTGAAAGTGAGTATAGCGGTGCTGAGCGTGCAGTATACTGGCACAGCGCCGTTGTGCCATCATCTTTGGAGAACCCTGAAGGGTCTTCCAATGGCCTCTCACATTGCTATGCCCAGTATCATAGAATCATCATTGAAGTGGGTTACCTAGCAACAGATAAACAATAGGGCCACGTTGCCATGGTGTCAAATTTCACGTGCAGAAACAGACATGCCAGCTGAGAGGTTATTCAACTGAAAAAGCCAGTGGAATTTACCACAAAAGTAAAGAAAGAAAAACAGTGAACTGGATCACAGGATCTAGAACCCATAGTACCCCACAGGCCAATGTGCTAGTACTACTTTATAACACTTGAGGCAAATTCATGTAAAGCTTCTCAGCGTCATATTTAAACTTAACTTCAGAAAGTTTTATGAGTTATCTAACCACCATTAATAAAGAGAAATTAGTGGTCAAGAATCAATCAGTCCATCATTTCCAGTCCAACCTTATATTACTGAGAAACAACAAGTGGGTCTGCATTGTTATTTGAATACATTTTTCATGAGTGTTTAACTGAAAAAAAAAAAAAAAAAAAAAAAAAATTCTGACTGGTTTCCATCATTTTTATCGATAACAAGACTTGGTATTTTTCTCACTTTGTCTTCTATTGTCCTCAGTCTTAAGTTTGTCTTTGTCTTCAGTTCCCAGAGTCAGAACCAGACACGGAGAAGCTGCATTTAGCTTCTATGCTCCACATATCTGGAGCAAACTCCCAGAAAGCCTCAGATCAACTGAAACACTGAGTTTATTTTAAAGCTCGGTTAAAGACCCACCTGTTCTCAGCTGCATTTGAATAAAGTTCTTAAGCAGAAGTTTAGATCTACATAGTTTCTTTTAAGCTTAAAGTTTTTTTCTATTTTATTATTTATTATATATTATTATTTTGAATGAACTCTAAAATCACATTTCATCACTGCTGATTTCAATGTCTATTTTAATCAAAAATGTTTGTTTTTTTGTGATTTTTATGTTTTTATATTTTAACCTTTAAACCTCCTTTGGAACATTTTCTTTTTATGCCTCTCTTGTGATGCTTTTATATTTTACGTAAAGCACTTTGAATTGTCCTGTACATGAAATGTGCTATACAAATAAACTTGCCTTGCCTTCTAACCTGTGCCTTCAAATGGCAACAGGCATAACAAGTCTCACACTGACCTCAAGTGGCAGTTAATCAGTAGGACAAGCCTGAACACACTTCTCATCACTCTGTCCCTCTGCTCCCACAATCCTGCTTTGATTGCTGTAATTCAAGCCCTTGATAGAAGTCATAAACATATAAAATCCCTCCCTGCAGTCTTTAGCACAGTTTATGCCTTCATTTCCCTCTGCTTGTCTTTTATCCTGGCCCTGGGTGTGGCTTTCTGTCTTTCCTTCTCTCTCAAGAAGAATCCCAAGAAATTACATCACATGGCTGCCTCATTAGTCCCAAACAAACTTTGTTACATTCTCTGCTCACATTCCCTGTTAAACACTTTATGAGTGTGAGCTCATTGGACTCTCAGTTACTGGGACTATAGGGTTGCTCCAAAATGTAGACCCCTGCTAACATGTGAATGTCAACAAGGTTCTTGTGTTCCATCTTTTCTTTAAGGTGTCACCAAGTGTTTGCATCTTGCACAGTCAACACATTCGGAAACATATCTTGAGAGTTGTCCGCTGCTTTGGTGTGCTTAAAGTTAAGTTTAAAATGGGTGTGCACTGATGACAACATTCATATGAGCTCAGCTGTCACTAATGTTGATGCATATAACATAGGCCTGTGGATCATAGACACAGTCTCCTTCAGGATGCACAAGCTGTGGCTCCAGCCCTATGTCTGGCTCCCAAATGCATCCCTAATAATGTCTTATGACATACACTTACATTTATTTTCCATTTAAAGTCTAATTAGCCTGTCAAAAGCAGTTCCTGTTGAGTTTGCTGAGGGAGCAACCAGACATCAAGGGCCACGTTTGTCATGAAAATGTCTCTAACATTGGTGTATTCATTGGCATTCCTCGCTAGTGGCAGCACACATCGCTACGTTCTGTCTCTTTGGCAAAGTATCACAATGAAACATTGTACGTGCTAAAACAATGACATCTTTACGAGGCCTCACTGAATGAACAAAAGCATCTGGCTCAACATGGCAATAACAACCACAAAACAGCAAAGTAAAAAACAAGTGCAAAGTCAGAAGGCTCAGAAAGGCAATGTTTTAGGGGGCATTCTGGTGGTTTGGGTGTTCTCATAAGGCTCCTTTTCTCGCTTTCCCATCTTTTGAGGTTTCTGTTACATTCCTTTCAACATCCTGTTTTTTTTTTTTGTTTTTTTTTTAGATGGGAGACAGTTCTCACACTGTTTGAACTCTAAGACCCCTCCTTCCTCTTTCCTTGCCTTTTTTCAACCCCCTCTAACACTCTGTTGCCTACATCCCCCTTTTTCACTTCTGCCTTTTCTCTAAATACAGTGTACAAACAAATCTAAATTTGGATAAAGTGTACACTATTTGTCAGTATGATAAAGTGATAAAGGACAGGAAGGCAAGAATTTCATCAATGATGAGAGGAGAAACGTTGAGAAATGAGCACAGAGCATTGAGATAATGATGTTGCCAGGTCGTCTGGTGTAAGATAAACGACAGTTGAGCCGGTTTGGCCCTGAGGTCAGGATAAGGCCTTGTTGCTAAAACAAATAAAGATAGTAACAAAGCCCAATATCAGGTTAATCTCAAGCCATTATGCAAACCAGATGGGTTCATTGTACAAATCAAATGATCCAACTACAGGATTCACTGGAGCTTTATTAGTTATAACCAAATTATCCTGTGCCCTGTAGAATATCCTGAGGTAAATCAAGGCTGCTTTGGCCTCTGTCAACTAAGGTCTGAACGTGGAGGTTTGGGCTTTTTCTTCGCCTTCTTCATTTGACAGTAAAGAGTTTTCTCTTGGGTATAACAGCATTTTTTTTCTTTAATGTTATCATGAAAGTCCTTAAATCCCCTTTGCCCAAGTAAGCTAGTTATATAGGCCTGCAGAATATATGGTTTCATCATCCACATCACTTTGTGTGCATGCAGAACAGTCATACTGTGGCAAACAGTGTCAAGTAAAGCAAGTATAATAAGGCATGACCTGAAAGTGAGGGTAAAAAACACCCTAATTGAGGATTTAGTTACAAGAAAGAAAAGCTACATGAATTTTATGTAATTATTATGGCCACAAAAAAGATACAATTTAACAAAACAGTGAATTCATAACGAGTCAGCCTTTGTATCAAACTACCCACTTTCCCATTTGCCATGTACTATTTTCAGATTTTTTTAAATATTAAAAAAAAATGTATTCATTCATCCATTTTTGAACTGTGTAGCTCTATTTTGTACATGAATAAACCCTTTTGTGAAAACAATGCCAAAAAAGAAGGCAAGCAACTACTCGACAGTGGATAATTAGCCTTGGTGACTTCCATTTTATGGTTTTACATTACTTTATGTTTCATTTGTGAGAGGTACTTGTAAAAGCAACATCAGCTTCTACACTGATCTGCCTCACAATGCAGTTGGACAAGTCATTTCCAGTGCGGCATATTATCACATTACTGTACATAACCCATCAATCTGCAAAACATCCTACTGCTGACAAACCAACAAGCCACTAGTACAGATTCCTCACTTTAATTCCACACTCTGTAGCACAGTTCATGATATCATACCTCACATGAAAAATCAAGCCTATTTTGTTTTGTTTTGGTGGGTTATTATAATATAACTAAACATATCATAGTTCCTTTTTTGAATTATATATTGCAGTGTTGCCTTCTGACCTCTACATGGCCCCTGTGAGGTTACCAGTTTTGAAAGACATATAATTTACAGCACACTGCATCTTTCCAAATATAAATACTGAGAGCGACTAGTGTAAGATTTGTTTCATCAAACTCTGAAAGAGTTTTGCAAAGCAGGTGACTGCATTTCATCTAAAACCTTTTACAAAAATCTATATTCACAATGTGGTACTTGTCCAAACAACATGCTGGCTTTGTGAAACCGGTTATAAATAATGGATTTCTTGTTGTCCTTCCAAAAGAACCAACACTCCAACTACCATAAGTGAATAAATATTGTGTCATTTCTCTGCCTAAATCCACAGGCTACATATAAAGTAACTGGCACACACTGAGCTGACTACATGTGCCAAAAGTAAAGCATACAGTGTTTGCTGAAGAAAACATTCACAGTGGAGATTACTTGAGTTTTCAAATGCCCCAACATTCATGGTTTCCATGCCCTTATAGGACCTTGTTTTGCAATGAGCAGTTGAGAAAGAGTAAAACATTTCACAGACCCCCCCCCCACCCCACCCCCCCACCCACCCACCCACACCCCCACACACTCACACACTCACAGATCTGTAAGCATGTGAGAGTGAAGTCATTGTTTTCCAAGCAGCTTGCCAGAATGGGGGACAAAAATTATTTGTTGGCTTTATTCAAGTTGTACGTGTGAGTTAATTTTATGGAAGAACTTGATTTTTGGTCCTGAAATGTGACTACTAATCAGAAACAAAGACAAAACTCATTAAAACTGACAGCACATGCCCAGTGTATACACTTTACTCTGATACCTTACCTTTCTCATGCGTACTTTGACCATGCTGTCATCTTTGTGATTTCCAGGCTCTCTCGTCTCATGTAAAAATGGACTGACGAAGTGTGCGTCATTGTTAATAACTGTTTGTGTAGCTTCATCTGTCTCCTCCATTCTAGAGGATGTGGCTTCAGGACTGTAGTGTTCCCTTTGACCATCTGCTACCTCGGAGGCAGGTGAGTCACTGCTGTGATGACCAGAGGCTCGGTTGCCATGGAGTCCTTCTGGTGAAACCTCATCATTGACCTTTACAGAGCACAGTTGATGGTTGTGGGAATATTTTTCAGGCGCTTCATGTACATCACCAGCTGAGGAGTCCTGATTTGTTGAATTTGGGTTGAAATGTAAGCCATTGTTCTTTTGAGGGGTCAGTACAGCTACATCACCTGGTTCAACAAGGCTCACCTCTGGGATAGGGTCCAATGTGGAGCAGCTATTGTCCAAATGATGAGGTATGGTTTGTCCCTCACAACCAGGCACCTCTGTCGATACCGGGCAGTCATCAATGTTCTCCACTGACTGATGTGAAGAATTTGTTACTAAGTTCTGGTCTGCACACTGAGTAGTGTTTGTTTGTGTGGGGTCTCCTTTTGGATCTCCAGAAAGCAGCTCTTCAGTAGATGCATTATTATTATTAACTGTCAAAGAGGAACTCTCACCTCTCACACAAATAACAGAATCTGCCTTTGGCTCAGATATACCTTCTGTTGCCATCTTGCTCACTGCTTCTTCACTTTTTGCCTCCTCTACTGTGTCCATTGCTGTCCTGTCGACATTGTGCTGTTCCACTGATATCTGCTCAGATACTTCACAACTGTAAACCTGATCCATTGCCCTGTCGTGGTCATGATCATTGTTCTCCCCTTCTTGAGTGTCTCTTGCACGATGTTCAAGTCCTGTATTTTCAATTAGCCTTTCTGGGTCATTCAATCCATCACGCTTGTCAGCAGAATCTGTCCTGTAGGTTTCAGTTTCCCCTTTGTCACATTTTTCATCAAACACTAAAGTCACAAATGGTTCCAGAGTTTTTTCAGTATGTGGTCTAACCTCACCGCTCTCCATCATATTAACTGAACTGTGCAGTCCAGCAGCAGATAGGGCTGCATCAGCATGGCAAGAAGTGGAAATGTGCTCCTCGTCAACATCTGGGAGGTCAGTTTGAGGTTCCAGTTCAACAACAGAGGTCGGTTTTAGTGTAGCCTCAGAGATTTCAGGAGGTCTGTTGTAACCCTCTGTATGGCTCTCCTTTGTTTCCTGTTGATTTGGAGGGATGCCAGGCTGCTCACCAGCAGATTCAGGCAGTGAAGGCCCATTGTTTGAAGAGATAGAGATGCATTGTTGCTCTTCACGAGAGATATATGGACATTTTAAAACAGTTTCGTCATTAGAGAAGTCATGACTCTGTCTACTCTCTGTACCATCCTCTCCAATGCCAGTTTTCTCACAATGATTTAGGCTATCAGTTCCATAAAAAATACTTGCACTTGGAATCCTACTGTTTGAGTCACAGTGAAACTCTCCAGACTGTTTTATGCTTGAATTTTGGAGACAGTTTGACTCTGCAGCACGTTTGGAAATGTCAGCATCTACTAAGACATGCAAATCATGAGGTGAATCCTCCTGAAAATCCTGTGCAACATTAGTTTCAACTAGCTTTAAGTGTCCTGATTTAATATCATCATGCACAAGGGTAGCCATCATCTCCAGCGTTTGATTGTTGTCATCTGCAGGCATTTGGTGGGACCCCTCTGGCATAGAGGCACATCTTGTCCGTCGTCCTTGTTTTGAAGCACCAGAGCCCACCCAAGGTCCCTCGCTGTCAACTCCATGACAGCAGACCAGATCAAGATCATCATAGCTGTACTGTAATCCTGAAGGGTGAGTAACATGCTCCTCCCAACTTCTTTTCCGTATAGCCACTGGCATAATGAACATCCAAAGCTATCCCATAGAGATGCTTTCAACCCCAGAAAATGGAGAGTGACTGGTGATACTAGAGAGATGAGAAAATAAAAATAGGAGACAGTCAATGTCCTAAAGTTATGTTAACCTTTATACAAATACACGATACATTCCTACTGTTAAGCTGATAGGCTGAGCTGATAGGTAGGTAGCCTACCTGAAAATGGTTGATTAATAAGAAATGCATTTCTTAGTCCCACAGGGGGAAATTCCAGAAAGCGTATGTGCTGTCTGTGGGTACTGATCTGTCAGCCTCTGGGTACAGAGGATGAGTCTTGGACCAGTTTTAACCACTGAGCTATTCTGTCAGCTTTGCAGGTAGAGAAAGAGAGAACTGACAATTGTTCTAGACCTTTATAAAGGAATAAGTTGTCCAATCTCTACATTACATTGTACTTAGTTAATTAAATTCCACTTTCCTGATTTTTTTTTCTTTTTGTAGGAATTGATAAGCAAAGCAAAGGAGGAAAATGTCAGGATACCAAAGAATTATGAATAACACTCTCACCAAGTAAACCCACTGTATTAACATCACAAACTTTGGATAAACACTGGACAGCAATTGTGCAAAACAAGTTTGGAAAAAATCAGGATGTTTGTTAACTGTCATTCTGTACCCACCCATGCACACACAAAAATGTGAATGATGTAACTCAAGGAAAAATGCAAGTGACAGTCTGTGCTCTGAAACAGCTGGTTCTCTACAACTCTACAGTATCCTGATTCTGTTGGCGCTATTGCATTAATCATCTACGTCTCTACTACACAGTGTTTTTTCCCTGTTGTTCTAGGTCAGAATGTACAGCATGCAGCAAGGGAACACAAGGATTCAACCAGCAGGATGTCCTCCAGTTAAGCTAAACATCTGCTATACTGAGAAAGATCTGGGCACTAGAGTGAGAGTATCAGAATACAGGTGAAAGGTGAGGGATGACTTCAAGTGACTGAAAACTACATGCAGACTTGTTTTTAATTTTGGGTTTTCCTTTTTTAGAGTCAAAAAGATTGCTGAAGTTGCTGGTAGTAACAAAAATATTATATTTAGAGCTGTTATTCACATTTCTGTCAAGTGTTTCCCAGCTTTTGCACCATCGAGAGCACAGCTGGATGTTAACAACTGCCATATTCCTACATTAATTGCTCCTAGCTTGCTGTCAGTTATTAGTTTTGGGGGGGAAAGTTGCACAAACTGTTGTAAACCAGTTTGTTTTGGCTGTCAGAATTAGAACACTATGCTATTTTATGTACAAATACATAAATAAATAATATTTACTTGTAAATTCTCCACCGATGACACCGTGCTATATATCCAGTAGCTGTACACTCAAATTAAAAAAAAAAAAAGTGGTAATCCAACTGTTATGTTAGAGATCCAGTTTTTGCTTCAAGATGAACGATCCGGAGACGTTTTACAAGTTGTCTTTTCATTCAACTGCTGATAAACGGTCCGTCCAGGTTTGGTAAATATAAATCCATTTCTATCCAAATGACATGACACAGACAGTTTTTGTTAAGCAGTCCTTATTCTGACTTTCTGCAGGCTATTTTCTGGAGTCCAGTAAGTTCACTGTAAAATGGTCAGAAAAGGAGAGAAGCTCCCAAAGGCAGACAGAAAGCCGGGGAACAGTGAAAAGTCCACACACTACTTCCATCTTGATCACATTAGAGTTTTTGCTGACGCTGAATGCTGAGAGTTAGGGTGGTGTAAGAGGGGCCGGGTTTCTTTCCCCCCACTCCACCCCTGCTCTCCTCCGTTCTATCCCTTTCTCATCAGGTTCCCTCCCCGCTGCCTTGGACAGGGAGTCTGAGTCACATCCAGGGAGCCCCATCCCCCGTCTCACAACTCATCACACACACTATAAGTATTTATTCACTCTGCTCTTCTCTCATGTACTTTCTCTCCTCTGTGTTTGAGAAACTTCCTCTCGCCTCTCCTTTTCTCTGAAAACTGCTCTCTATTCTCTTCTCTCTGGACTTTTTCGTCATTCTTTCTTAGCTTGCTATTTCACTGTGCTGGGAAAGGCTCCCACCAGTTGGTTTTGATTAGTAACAGACCGGCTGCCTCGTAAGACCTCTGGCTGGGGGCCAGCAGAGATTGCTCTTATGTTTTGGCAGCTTTATCTGAGGCACGCTTTTTTTTTTAGTTTGTCATTTTGTAACTCTACAAGCATTCGTAGCCAAACACATTGGCACAGATGAAAAAAAAAATAATAATAATCAAAGCATAGATTTATTCATATACACTGCAAGAATATCTGTAATGTATGTAAATGAGAGCACTTTAGAATAATATTAACAATACTATCAACCTGGTATCTGTGGTTTAAAGGAGATCTCCGACCAGAAAAAAACATACCAGTAATTCATTTCCTAATATAGGCACTTGTTAGAGGCACAAAAGAAACAGAAAATACTGGAGTATTTAACCTTCATGTTACGGTAACAGTTTAGAACAAAAGCTAATTTTGAGTCTCTTGTTACATACACATTGTGTGTGTGTGTGTGTGTGTGTGTGTGTGTGTGTGTGTGTGTGTATATATATATATATATATATATATATATATA
>JAQQZY010000001.1:6590021-6603505 GCA_030068375.1 Ostorhinchus rueppellii
TATCTATCTATCTATCTATCTATCTATCTATCTATCTATCTATCTATCTATCTATCTATCTATCTATCTATCTAACTTTTTTGAATAAATATGACTGTAACCCGAGACAAGCATCTTACTCATGTGATTGATCAGCTGTTTGGTGGATCCTCCATGACATATAGAGTGTGAAAACATGCCTGGTACAAAACGTAGTGTGGACTGATGAAGAGATCACATTTCTCCTCATTCATGATAGAAGACATTACATGGAACACAACAATAGATTGCTCTGCTTCTTCTACTCTGGTCATTAAACCCACATGTAATATAGCCTGCACCGTCACATGCTGGTGTCACAACACAGTCTAGATCAGTGATTCTCAACTGGTGGGACACAACCCGTTTTCAGAGCCTTTGCCTGTGCAAGAAATAATGTCAAGAAACAAGTCCTGTGCTTTGTTTTTTTATGAAGAGCGCACTGTCCATTCACACTCCCCAGCAGTAGGTGGCAGTAATGCACTATAATGCTAATTAAAACCGTTCATTCATTCATTCATTCATACATTCATCTTCTGAACCTGCTTTATCCACTACGGTCATAGGGGATGCTGGAACAGGTCCCAGCTACCTATGGGCAAATGTGGGGTACACCCAGTTCATCACAGGGCCTACGTGTAAAGATAAACAACCAATCACTCTAATACCATACATTTCACGCATAAAAGAAGACCCAGTAGTTTCTACTCAAATCATGTCAAAACTCAGGTATGATACCGACGACAATAGATATGGTTAAACCTACATTGAGGACAAAACCTGTTTAATACTTGAATAAGTAACTGAATGCACTTTTAACTTTGAACTGAGTGCTCTTTTTAGTTTGGGTTCAAATGTACCAATTTAGTGTTAAAGGGAATATTTCCTTCCTTAGCATCACCACCTGCTGGTCATTTTTGTTTTATCATTAAACTTGACCTCTCTCTTGGCAAACTGTGATGTCCTGTATTATCAAAGGTTCAAAACACAATATTTTCATTAAATACATTTAAGAAGCTTCACTTTTATAAATCTGGGTTGCAGCTTGTCATTGAGGGGTGATAGTGGGTCCTGAAGCCAAACCAGCTGAGAACCACTGGTCTAGATCACTCATTTCAAACCAGCTTATACAAACACATATTTGGATTTGAATTTTTTCTGTTTTGATGTTTTCTTCAAACTGGTTTGACGTGTTAGGAAAACTCTTAAATTCTCAAATCGAATTGTGTCTGCCCAGTAAATTTCATAAATTGGTATAATATTTGTCTTCTGTTTTGTTGTTACACCATTTGACATGTTCTGTAAACGCGAGATTACTGTTTGTTAGAAAACATTTCAAATGTCATTTCTAACAACATGTAAGTACAAAAGGCATAGTTTAACAAACCCGATTTCTTAAGTTTATTCTCTTAATGATGATCATTCTTAAAATGTGACCTGTTAGGATGACTAGTGCTTCAGGTTAACGAATATAATCCACATAAATATAAAACATTCATTATACATACTGATAATGATGTAAATAGAATATCCCCTCTTAGGTAGTGGTGTAACAAACAGATGCACTCAACATATGTACAATATGAAGCAAGATGAATGAAAAAAGACATGTAAAATATTGCATATTCCATGTAAGATAAAAACAAATAAAAAACATATGATTAATCACAAAGCCCTAAAATTTCAAACCACATTACTTAGAACTACATGAGCTATGTACGGAGCTGGTTGTTTAGAGAAAAGAAGGCTTAAAGCTAATGGTTTTACACACTGTGACCCAGCAATTACAAGGTAATAATTCGCATTCTGAATGAAAAGTGTGTCTTTCATGATTTTGAGTGTGTTACTGACAAGACTTCTCTCACATTTAGGGTGAAAAAATCAGTTTCCTTTATTGACTTTTGTCTTCAATAAATATGCAAATCAACTTATGAAACACTAGATAAACAATGACACATCCGGTGGCCTACGTATGTGTAAAGCAAGTATCTATGGAATAAGAAGTTGGGAAGATCGTAAAATAAATGTTTTACCTTTATCAAATAGCAATAACCAACCTACCATCAATCTAAGGGGCTAAAGACACTATTACTGAATAAGTATTAATGATACATTATGTAGGTATATGCATTCTCTGTTCTCCTCATACAAACTACCATCACAAACAGCTCCATATGGGTCAGGGGCTAGGTGGCAACAGCAGCTGGATTCCATTTGTGTGCTTTGGCTTAAACACGTGCCCCATAACCCCTTAACTACATGCATCTGAGCACATTCTCACACTTCATAGCACAACATTTGTTGAAGAATACACACAACCATACTCAGTACAACTTGTACTTTAGATAGAGTACACCTTCACAAATGTTGTTCTTGTTTATTCTTTAATTTGATATCTCTGGAGTAAAATTATGTTTGATTAGCCGACACAAAACTACAGTACTTGCTAACAGGTTTTCTAAGTATCTGTGAACGTGTCTGTGTACTGAGACGCATAATATTTATCCTTGTGTCCTTTTGTTTATGAGGAATAATTCTTGAGCTTGAACCAGAGCCTGTGAGAGCCAGAATGGTGATGCACTATACACCCCCACCCAGGACTCTGCTAAACATATGCTGTGCTGGCATTGGCTCTTCCAGAAGAGATCCAGGAAAATGTGTTGTCCTTGGACACCGTTGCCACAGCAGCATCAGCAGGAAATACTTGAGACCAAGAGTCAGTAGATGAGGGGCCAGGATGCGTTTCATCATATGATGGGATGAAAACTTATATTTCCGATCTGTGTCCATTTGGGTTTTTGTTCCAACTGTAACCGCCCAACATCTGTGTTTACTCTGTCACCTACAACCAATTCTAGAGTGTAACTGTTTGTTTTCTCTGCATTATCTGTATTCTCAGATTTTGTGTATAGCATGTGTTTATAACCCACAGCAGGTTTGCAGCAAGCTTAAAAATCAGACAGATTTCAGACTATATAACAGTTCTCAGTTACCCCCCTCCCCCATATCAAACCATGTGCAATATGGTATAGCATTTATATTTTAGCAGGAATAGCAGATTTCTGTTTTCTCTTTCTGTTTCATTTTTTACAAGTGTATATATTCAGCCTGTTTTCCCTGCATTTTATTTTTGTATTTGCTGCTCCCAACTGTGAAATTTCCCCATGGTGGGATCAATAAATTCTTATCTAATCTTACCTTATTTAGGAGGATCTAATTGGACAAAATGAATGTAATATTAATTATTATGTATATTATTTATAGTCATGCCAAGATCATAATTGTGCTATTTACATCTACAGAAGCTTTGAGACATCATGGACCATAATTTACAGTCCCTCCAAAAGAATTTCTTCTTTTTTACCCCATTTTATTGTAAGTGACACCCAGTTTTAAGGTGTATTTCCATCTCTCACTATATCTAGGTGTGGATGTTGTGTTATACTTTCACTAAAAAGCCCAAACACTCGCTCTAACAGGAGCCTTTTGTGTTTATTTACAGCCACCATAGGGGAAGGGTGATGTTCATTTGCTTATAGTCTTCAACTTAATCACTTGATGTAATTAAATATTATTGAAACTTTAACTAAAAAGTGGACATGGGCTGTTTAACACTTCCTCTCCTTTCCATTCGCCTATGAAATGCAGTACAAATCTGTTTAGTGAAGTAAGAGCAGAAGGAAAATAGGATTGAAGGAGCCTCCTCTTCAGGAAACTGTTCGACATTCCAACCCACACATGAAATGAACAGGTCAAAAACTTCCACTATGAACAGAAATATACCCTCAGAAAAAAAGACACTGCTTATACCTTTATGAGGAATTGCTGTCAAACTGGTTTAAACAAAATCTGGTTTAAACAATTAGTCGCACTGTACCTGTTGTGGCATGAAAAAGACAACATGATGAGTGCAAAAAATTAAGCTGTTGCCCAATATTTCTATTTTCAGAAAAGTAAAGCTACTGAATAAGATACGAGCCAGGAAAAACATTCCTCTGTGAATCAAAATAACGACAGTACTACCTTTTGCCTCTGTTTCTTGGAAGCTTTTTCCATATAGGCTGCATCGAGAATAAGGACACCAACCTTAAGCATTGGGACTAAAGCTGTCTGTGGTCTGTCTGTGGTGAAGAGTCCTGAGCAAGGGTGCCTGTCTTTAATAAATGAACAATTAAACACATTAGTATATGATGCATGTTTTTAATTACATGACACAGACAGCTGGGGGCGACAAACTGTAATATTTGTATGCTGCAGCACATGTACCAACTAGCATGCATGTGAGGAGAAAAAAATTAATGTTTTTTTTTTTTTTAATGCTTAACATTCTCCACTTTTATCCATGTGATAAAAACAGAAGGGAGAATACATGTTTAGAAATACACAGAAAATGGGGCAATATGTCGTTCATTGCAATATATTTAGATATACAGGTATAGAAGGCCATTTAAATGTACCATTTTATAGTGATTCAAGACGCAAAATAGCTATCTGATGAAAGGGGGAGAAGAAAAAGAAAGGAAAAAAGGAAGAAAGAAAAAGAACACAGAAATTCAAAGCCTGACCAGGCCACTAACGGTGTTACTCACCTGGCTGTAACAGCAGGTACAAGGGTAATAAAGTTAACAAACTACATATAAATTTACTTTCCCCTCTTTATAATAATATAATATTCTGATTCGTATGACAAATTAACCAAAGTCTCCATATTGACTGTTTAGCAGCTGATGAACGGCGGCAAATTCTACACGTGAATCCAACACTGCTGCTTTCAGGGCACCGCGAAATTGTTAAACTCCTGAAGAAAATTTTCTTTCAGGTTAGAGTATTCCCAGATGTACAAACTCAAGTGCTTCCAAAAGTACAAGTATTGCTTTTGGTTCCTTTATTTTCAGTATCCAACGCATAAATAGCTGTCTGACCAGTTTACTGTGAGAGGAATTTTGCAACGTTAAAACTCCTCTTGAGTCAAGAAATAGCATAGGCATATTTAAGCTTTCTAAACAGCTTTTTTTTAAAAAAAGTAATAAACATTCATGAGTTTCTGTCTACTAACGGAACGCTTTACACCTGTATTTCACTCGTTTCATTATGTGACTTCCGATTATTCTGACGGCCGCGAAGGCAGCAAACTATTTTGGAGTTCTTCCGCATTTACCTGCTCCTCGAGACACGGGGGTGTTCACGAATGGGCGTATGTTACTCCACTGAAAAGGATATGAACAAATCTGCGATCTGCTACTTAAATAAAGAAAGTTTATGTCGTTTTCACGGTAATCCAGGACATGTGCTAAAATAAACAGTTAAAGTTAAACTGCACAGCCAGATAAGTTTTTTTTTGTTTGGCTAAAGTTGTCGCCAGCCGTCGTCCATAATGGGATGTTGTACCAGCACAGAGGTAAGCTAAGCTAGCAGGAGTATTATGTGTAGAAATAATGGCTGCTTGATTTGTCGAGTCACCAAACTGATTCAGTGGGTTTGAGATAGTAACGTCACTTCTTCAGCAGCCTTTTGTCCCTCTTGTTCAGCTGCAGCTCAGTGACTTGTGTGTTGAAGGCAGTAGCGCAGTTGTTGAGTAGCAAGTAGCAGCAAAAACAAAAACAGACAAGGATAACCAACCGCTTTTATCTATTATTTATGCCTGGGCAGAGCAAACCAAACTGGAAACCACTGGAGGAGCGCAGCTGCACCGACATACCATGGCTCATCGTATTTATACTGTTTTGCATCGGAATGGTAAGTTTTTAATTTAATAGGTGTCATATGTGTATTTGCTAACTTTGGTTCTGTTTTGGAGGGTTACATGAAATGACAATACTATAACAAAAACAATACCTTCATGAATGCAGACAATAGCATCATTCATTGTGGAATTAAAAAGTTTTCTGGTACCCTTATTTTACACAATCTCTAATATGACCATGAAATATTTGCAGGGGAAAAAAATCTGTTTTCTTCCTTCTGAAGGTGTGGCTGTATGAGACAGAAACAAACAAATGCAAATGATTGTGTTGTTGTTTGTTGTTAACAAGAAAAAGAAAATAGCTAAACTAAGTTCTTGCCAGTTTCAACTTGTGATGTTCTGGGTGCGTTTCATTATCATCATTGCTGAAAATCCAGTTTTTACTTTGATAGAACAGTGCATGTGCAGAATTGAACATGTGGGTTTGGAGAAAGGAACAATACTTAGCAGAGTTCAATGTCTTAAGAGTGATTTTTAATATAATATAGGCTATCAAAAATGCATCTTTTCCACCACTGTAACCTGACAAGTAGTGGTTACAGAAAGCTGTTTTGTCATATCTTTAACCTGATAAATATGACTACATAATGCTATATTCTTGTTTTACACTTCCTTTTTTACATTTACTAATAACGTATATTGTTGTATTGCAAAAACTGGGCGCATTCATTGCGAATCGTCAGTTACAACTGTACCTGTTTGGTTGGTTGTAATCTGGAATGTAATTTCGTTGCTCTGAAACATGTGCAATGACAATAAAGCATTTATCTGTTGTTGTATGTTGTCTTTGCTCACACCTAATATTATCCCCATTCTGTCATCTACAGGCATGTATTTGTGGGTTTGCCATTGCCACTGGAGCTGCATCCAGGCTTATCTCAGGATACGATAGTTATGGCAACACCTGTGGTCAAAGGAACACCAAGATAGAAGGAGTAGACCTCAGTGGCCGGGATATGAGAGAAAACAAGTCAGTATGTTGTGGTAAAAATGACCCATTTTGATAAATATAGTGGTAGGAAAAAAAGTCCTATATCATTGCATTATATAATCTCAAGGTAATTCAATGCAGGCATTCACAATATTGTTGAGGTTGTGTGTTGTCTAACTTTATGTCTCAGACTTTCTTCCTGTCGCTGAGCTTTTGTAGATGTTGTAAGAGACAGGTGGAGTTATTGGCAGTCAATCACCATTTTCTGTCTTCACACAGGCTGCGGCCTATGCATAAGTAAAAAGGTTACAATGTCATCATTTTGAGTAAGAATATAGATTATGATCAACTCAAAGCTGTGCTGACCAGTGTTCGTGCAGCTGGAACTGTGTGGTGATTGTATCTCCCTTTGGCACTAAGAAATCATGTGATCCTTTTTATCATCTGATGTGAATTGCCACACATTCTCTTTTTGTCTTTTATTACTTTGCTCCTTTCGGGCAGTAGCTTTCCATCAGCATGCAGCCTGCAGGCCCAGTTTTAGCGAAACAATGGGTCATGCTTTATTGATGGGCTGATTGCCCATGAAGACTTTGAATAAAAGGCGTTTCAGCTACAAAGAGGGATCTGTGAGACAGAGTAGCAAATGTCACCATCTTTCATTTTTTTGCCCAGACACAGTGGTTACAACCAGCCTAGTAATAAGAAAACATACTGATTCTTATCAAAGTAATTAGCTTCTTTTTTCTGACAGATTGTTATTCAGATCTTATACTGCACAGTGAATTTAAATTCACATTTTTTGTCTTTTTCAGGTATGTTTTCTTTCTACAGCCATGCAACTTTGATGTGATTAACAGGAAATTCAAGTCCATTTCCTTGTGTGTTTTTCAATGTCCTGCCACTGAACTGCAGACCTACAACGATTTAAAGCAGTTTGCACTAAATAATGGTAAGGGGAACTGAGTTGCAGGATAAAATGTTATGTGATATACATTGCATAGGTCTTCGAATACAATTAGTGCAACTGTTATTGTACAATAATTCCTTCTTTGTTCATTGTTTTAATTCATGTCTCTAAATTAATCTTAATGTTCAAACTGTTCTTTGTTTTATTTTTACTGCTCATAGGGTCTGAACTCTGCACTTATGACATTACACCTGCAAGATACACCAGCCATCCAGACCGCCAAACTAAGTGTCCCAACCTCCCTGTCCCACCAAGGTACATAAGTATTTCCTCGAGGATTCATTAAATCTAACAGCATAAGTAAAAAGATATTGTTCTGTTATTACTTTTAAACAAATTGGACTTATTCCAGAAAACTAACAATAGAGATGAGAATCAGGACCACAGATTTTGTAATTTCTTACTAAATTCACACAATTATTTAACAGTCTGTCGGCATATTGACATGAGTAGAAATGTGTATGTTGTACTGTTACATTGTAGACTATATGATCCCAGAGATAATAGCTGCAAGTATTCAAAAGCTAATGGAAATCTAAATAAACAAACCATATACATATATACATTATTTATCTTTGTTCCATTTACAACAATTTCACATTTGATACACATCAGCTGACTCACCCTGAGCCACTCAAATATACTTCAGAACCAAATCTACAAAATAAATTAGAAGCTTGTCCAGGGGTTACCTGCCTTAAAAACACATGAATCACTTTTCTGTGTCTTTTTCTGTTTGTAGTAAATCGGTCCTATTGTTCCATCGCTGTATCCCTCTGGACATTGCCTGCTATGCTGAGTTCATAAAGGCATTTGTCACATTTGTCAGTGACAACAGTGTTCTGCACCGGGTTACTGCTGGGGTTATGGCCAGCAAGGAGATCATCATGGGTCTTTGTGTGCTCGCTTTAGGTATAATATGTTTATTTTATATCTAGTCTACAGTTTGTAGGGAGATATGAAATAAGTTGATGCAATCCAATGGAAACCTACTGTTTTATATCGTGTACTTGTTACTTCCTCTGTACTACTGCTGTTCCTCATAAGGATTCAGGAAGATGGCAACTTTTAGAAGCCCAGCTATTTTTGTCCAAAGAATAACAGGAAATGTCTATGTGGTTGCTGAAGTTGTATCCAGTAAAGCCCAAAAGCATAATTTAATATTTATTCTAACTCCTCCCACTGGTGGAACAAGACATTAAATGCACCCTTTCCGTATCTTTAAGTTAAATAATAAAATCTGATTGGTTTTGATGCATTGATTGTCAACACTGAATTACATATGCAAAGAGACTCTTGCCCCTTTTTTTTAATTTTTTTTTTTTACATATTTTATACGTAGGCTTCTGTCATTAACTGTAGGATTCTGTATGTGATGCAAATATTTACATTATCATTACATTATTTTAGCTTTGTGCTTCATATTCCTCTGTTTGTGCTTACTATAAAATGCCCTTTTCTCTGTAGTTCTCTCCCTGATCATGATGGTTGTCATCCGTTACATCTCCAAAGTACTGGTGTGGATCCTTACAATCCTGGTCATTGTTTGCTCTATAGGTAAAGTTTAAAAAAAACAAAACAAAACACAAAACTGTACATTTTCTTCTGTTTGTTGCTGTTTTGTAACCCAAACTTCTTAATAACTGTAACTGGTTGTGTCGGTTCAGGTGGGACAGGCGTCCTCTGGTGGCTGTATGTGGACCATAGGAATGCTCTTAATAATAACACCCCATCAATATTTGGAAAGGAAGTGGCTGAAGATAATGTAAAGGCTCTGCTTGTGTATGCAATAGGTGCTACAGTTTTTACGGTATGTCTATGTCCACACAGTGTTTGTATTTGTAGCAATAAATATGCCCCATTATTATTGAGATGTTTTCACAATTTCATAAAGCAGCAATTAAGAAATACCAAAAAACATCTTTTTTACACTTTACCTGAAACTTTAGGAGTGTTTTTGCATGCATCATATTCTTGGATTATTAAAGTCCCTTTGTCTCTCACCAGGTAATTCTTCTGATTGTGATGTTCTTCATGAGGAAGCGTGTTGCTCTCACCATCGCCCTGTTCCATGTGGCTGGGAAAGTGTTCATTCACATTCCCCTGCTGGTCCTGCAGCCTTTCTGGACCTTCCTCTGCTTAATGCTCTTTTGGGTCTACTGGATCGCTGTGCTTCTCTTCCTTGGAACTGCAGGTTAGCGAGAAAACTAGTGTCTTGTGTTTTTTTTTTTTGTTGTTGTTGTTTTTTTTAATCCAGAATTGACTTTAACTAAATAGTACAAAAACAGATTGTCATTCATAATATTGTGTGCATTGTTTGTGTATCTTTTGTGATATTTTCCTATGAATATGACTGGCAGTAGTTTGTGGTTAGAGATTTTGCAAAAGCCACATTATCAAACAAGTAGAATATTAAGTTTGTTGCTGGTGACATTTTGTGTTGGGTTTGGGGTTTGACTTACCTCCCACATTTGGAATCTTGTGCTGGTCTCGTGATGTGGGAGGATGGCATCAAAGGACCGCTTCTCTCTACATCTCCCACTTCTCTTTTCTACAGCCAATTTGTAATTCCTCACAAGTAGTTAAAACAACCAGGGGCCACAAATACACACTGAATGAGCTCAGGATTCACAAAAATATAAAGAAAGTACAGAATTGCACAACAGTCTTAGTTATTTTTGCACTTGACACAGATTTTGAGTGTTTACATGAAACTTCCAGGGCAGACTGATTCCGGTTTGTCTTCACAGGAACCCCAATTAAGAACAACACCACAGATCTGGTTGAATTTAAATTGCAAGGGCCTCTGCAGTACATGGTGTGGTACCATGCTGTCGGTCTCATCTGGATCAGTGAGTTCATTCTTGCCTTCCAGCAAATGACAATCGCTGGGGCGGTGGTCACCTACTACTTCACAAGGTGGGGAACAAATCACAAGTCAGTTGGTCATTAAATCACAGTGTTCATTTGTAAGTTTGTTTTTTCTATTTATTTATCTCTTCATTCTATTTAGCATTTCAAGTCTGTGTTTTGTCATTAAGTCATGGTTTACCTGTAGTTTATGGTATATCATCTTTAAGTTATATTAGTCAGGCTATAGGAGTGTGATTCTTTATTTTCACTGGTATAAGCAACAAACGGAGCAATGCAGACAAATGGAGTTCTAGAGTGCTGGCTTCTATTCATGCCTCAGTCATCAGTTTTGTTCTGAGTGAAAGAATAAAGGCTTACATTCTGTCTAAGTCTAAATGGTACCAAAACACATCTGACTGCACTACTCGGTGAGTCTTCCCTTGTGTTGAAGAATCAAATCAAAGATAATGTTTTGTAGGGAAAAAAGAGACAGTAGAATTTTAGAATGAAAACATATTTTTTCCCCTTTTTTTCTTTCTTTTCTGTCTTTTAGGAATAAATCTCAGATGCCAGCAACTCCCATCCTTTCCGCTATGGCACGTACCCTCCGTTACCACCTGGGCACTCTGGCCAAAGGCTCCTTCATCATTACACTGGTTAAGATACCTCGTCTAATCCTAACATATATCCACAGTCAGCTCAAAGGAAAGGTGAGCTGTCAAATAATGCAAATTTTGACATTCTTAAAAACTAAATAACTCTAGTATGAAATCATTAATGCTTTGACAGGCATTTGTAATGCACCTTTTACAGATGTTAAGTTTCTTAGTCTGTGAATTCATTTAGAATTCTTGTTTCATAGGAAAATGCCTGTGCACGTTGTATGCTGAAGGCTTGTGTCTGCTGCCTGTGGTGTCTCGAGAAGTGTCTAGCGTACTTGAATCAAGTAAGGAACGTCTATTCACAAAGATAATTTGATGTGACATTAAGTGGAAAAAAGTATTTACACCATCTTTGTCCATATCACCTTATTTCAGAACGCATACACTGCAACAGCCATCAATAGCACCAGTTTCTGCACTTCAGCTCGTGACGCCTTTGTTATCCTGGTGGAGAATGCTCTTCGTGTGGCTGCTATAAACACTGTGGGCGACTTTGTGCTCTTCTTGGGGAAGGTATTACACAAACAGATTTTTGAGTTTTGATATTGAGATGCTTCTCCAGACTCATATTAACAGACTGGTCTTACATTTGCCCTCGTAGGTGCTCATAGTTTCCTGTACAGCGTTTGCTGGTGTCCTAGCCCTGAACTACCAGCGGGAGTACACAGTGTGGGTCTTACCTCTCCTCATAGTCTGTCTCTTTGCATACCTGGTGGCCCACTGCTTCCTCTCTGTCTTTGAGAACGTGGTTGACGTTCTCTTCCTTTGCTTTGCTGTGGATACAAAGTATAATGACGGCAGCCCTGGGCGTGAGTACTATATGGACAAGGCCTTAATGGTGAGTCAAGAGTATATGCTCCCAGGGTAAAGTTTCAAACAAAAAGAAATGCAGAATTGCTTTATAACTCTGTGTTAACCTTCATAGGAATTTGTTGAGAACAGTAAGAAAATGGGACTGTACAAGCCAGATGATGGAGATGGACGAGAGATGAAGGCCATGGTGAGTTACTACATCTCTCTGGTCCCACAGTTTAAATGGTTTAACTCTGGTGATATGAAACACTTTATCTGAAATATACTTTGATACCTCTGAAAGTTATTTTGCAGAACTGTTGTTCTTCTTTGTGTTTGGGCTTCTCATCCACATATAAAGCACATTTCAGAAATTTTAAAAAAATGCTTTCCACTTAAATTTTTTTAGAAGCTCTATTCGTTTGGACTGGGAAAGTGGAGATCAGAAAATGATGATAACATTCACCAAGTCAAGCATTTGTTGTTGCTTTCTGTATCTGAATGCATGCATCTGAAACAAAATATCGGTCATATATGTCTATAAATCAGTGTATTACCTGCAGTATATCGAGGTCAGAATGGACACATTTGAGAAACGGACTGGACATGTACAAATGTGGTGAAATCTCCAAAATATTGAGTAATCCAAACCAACACTTGAGATAACTTAAGTCTAAAATGTAACTTGTTGCTGCTCAATTGACATATCAGATTAAAGGCTCTACATCCAGTATTATCTGACGGTCTGTTGTCAGAAGCAATAGAAGGACCAGCGTTTTTGCACTGTAGCGTGGAATAAAATTTTTTTACTGTGAATTACCTCATTTTAAAAATCCATATTTACTCATAAACACCCAGTGCTACTTTTGTGTCCAAATTATTTGTTCTTTCTATTTAACCCTTGTTAAGTGATTTGTCACCATTTATGTTAATATCCTCCGTATTTTGCTTTTTTTCAGTGACAGTCAGATATTGTCCCATATTTAATTTACTGATCATGTACATTAAGCATCACGCTGAGATTACATTTGAAAGTTATACTAATAAAAGAGAAAACTGAAGAAAAACTGGCTTTTACAGTAACATCTATCCTTAACTGAACGTAAATCCAGTGTCTCCATCCACTGTCATTGATCGAACTTCATGGGTTTTACTCATGAATCACTGTTGTAGAAGATGATGGTATTTCCATGGTAACAACAGAGCCTCTGAACGTCCAAATGGGTCATATTTGATGACCATGAAAAGATGACAAACTACATTTTACACCAATTATTCACATGTATTGGTAGAATTAGTGGATCAACAGATATTAAACATTTTAGATCAGTAGATGATTTTGGTCTATGGTGTATATTTGGGTCTTTATGGGTTAGTGTTGGACAAGACATGGATTTGGTTCATGCTGTTATATCTTTAGAGCTTGTAAGTAACTTTTCTGGATACATAACAATATACTCACTTATCAAATCACATGATGATTTCTTTCCATATTGTATAAATTTGCTAAAAGTT
>JAQQZY010000001.1:6616876-6628458 GCA_030068375.1 Ostorhinchus rueppellii
TGCCCTATCTCATAATGATAAAGAATCCTTTAAAAAGTTCCTGGATCCAGACGGTGATTCAAAACGCCTCCAAAATTCAAATATCTCTTCCTTGACCCAGAGTGGACATACCCTGAAAATTTCATCAAAATCCATCCATATCTTTTTGAGTTATGTTGTTAACAAACAAAGTCAGATGGAAACAAACAAACAAACGCACAGTAAAACATAACCTCCTTGGCGGAGGTAATAAGTTCTTATATCTCACAGAAAAGTTACTCTTTAAGCGATTATGTCTTATTTTAAGTGTGATGACATATTTTGACTAGAAATGAGAAAAATATAGTTAGTAAGATTTAGACTTTAGCAGTGTAAAAGTACTGACCATAGTAAGAACACACTGAAGATTGTATGTAAAATGTTAGAAATATATGCGAGGAAGATCATTTTCAGATGATTTTTACCTCTACCAAGGAGGTCATGTTTCATTACCACTGGTTTTTCTGCCTGTCTCCAGGCAGAATTGTACAAAACTCCCAGTCTCAGTTTTATGAGAGTTGGTGGAACAGGCATGGTCATAGCACAAGGGCAAACCTGCTCAACTGTGGAGCAGATCTGGAAGAAGTTACTGTACCTTTTCTACCACTGCTCATAACCTGACAGAGGTTTGCACAGTACTGTGTGTCCTTCTAGTTTACTTTAACTTTTTAATAAAATAATTACATAAAAAACATTCCACCGCAGACCCAGACCCCATTAGCTACTAGTATTTTTGTTTAATGTCTGTAGGAGTTGGCTGAACTTTAAAGAACTTTATAAGAAATTGAACTCTCAACACTCAGTAATTGTATTTGGAAGTACATTCATGTAAGTGTTTACTCCAACATTTCTGAGTATGTGAGTGTCTCCAGACATTACCTGTGTACCTCTGGAAGCATGTGCACCACTCAGAGCTGGTTATGACTTTGTCATTGTGTGAATCGCAAGATCTGAAGAATGCGTCAGAGCACGGTTCATTCCTGTCCATGTAGAGACTCTTAATCTCTGATTGGTCGAGCTGAAGGTCAAAGTTTGTGTCCAGACGAGAAAACATCCACCCCAGAGGGTCCTTACAAATAGGTGATGCCCCAACCTCAAACTCTGCAAAGAAATGTCAAACAAAAGAAAGGTCACATAGTATAATGACATATGTTTATTTCCTTTTTATTACAGTTTTGTGGTCATTTTCAGTGCCTACAGAATAAGAGTATAACAGTGTCCTGCTATACTGTATGAAGTTCCAAGAAGCAAACAGACCATTTATTTATCTGCAGCAATAAAATCATCATCACATTCAACAAATCCTTTTCAAAGTATATATCATACCAATATTTTTAAACAAACATATGTAATAAAAGGATGAAACAAATTATATTAAAATAAACACCTGCAGCTCATTGTATTTTATCCTCAGATTCAGACTCAGATTCAGACAACTTTATTTATCCCCGAGGGGCAATTCAGTTTAGCAGCAGATTCAGTTTCATTAAAAAGACAGAAAAAAAGGGAGAAAGAGACAAACAAATCCATATCAGGCATTCAGCACAGGCTCTTGCAGCATAATAAAATCATATAAAAACACACAGTAATACATGACATCATAGTAAGCAACAGTAAATAAATAAAAGTTAAAAATTAAAAATTAAAAATTATATATATATATATATATATATATATATATATATATATATGAAATGCTTCATTATTCTTCCCTTACTCATCTGTATTTCATGACTTACTGTTCTTCTCTGGTTTTTGGATTTTGACTCTCTTGTGGTTGCCATTCTCATGGAGAACTCTGAACCAGTCTCTCAGTCGATTTACCACCTCCTTCAGGTCTGACTCACTGCACACTGAGGGAACACACAGAAATGATTAATGATGATGAAGTGATTCTTTAGTGTTCCCCTCATGTGAAGAAGATGACAAGTCACAGTCCACTCACAGCTCCCCTGAAACTTGATGATACTTGAGCAAAGTGGAATGGTTTTGACATTTCAGTAAGAAGGATTACCATACACATAGTCATGTGTGTACCTTTCTTTTCTGGTGAGCTGTGTTCAGCCTGAGTGGGGCAGGGACACATGCCAGGACACTTCATGGCGATCTTCTTCCCTGTGATGCATGCCTGGTAGTCTAATTTACACTAAGCAAAGCAGAGACAAAGATACAGATGAGACAGAAGAAGTTAAATCAGGATGCATGCCCTATGACGAGGAAATGAAACTGTGTGATAGTGTGATCAGATGTTTCCATCATGTGTGAGAGGTGATGAGTTTGCACCGTGTGTGTGTATGTGTGTGTGTGTGTGTGTGTGTGTGTGTGTGTGTGTGTGTGTGTGTGTGTGTGCGTGTGTGTGTGTGTGCATGTGTGTGTGTGGTGAGTACCTTGGTGGAGTACGTGTGTCCATCAGTTCCACAAACAGGAGAGGGGTGAACCACTGGACATGGTTTGCACTTGGACCCTGGACTCTGGTACAAACTAGCATCTTTAAAACTAGAAAATAGATGTGAGACAAACAACTTATAAACCAGCTAAACACCTGTCTCTAAAAATAGTACAAACTGCTCAGCCTTATCCTGCCTGCTCTGTTCAAGACCAATGTTTCCATGTGTTTCCGTGATATGTTGTCTTATTTTTACAGCAATTTCAGAAATGAGACAAGGATTTAGGATTTATGTGTGATTACGTTCCTGATTTGCTTGCACTATGCTTTGGTAATTGTGTTGGTGCTAAGAATGGGAAATGGGGTCAGTGTGGTGTTACTGTCCTCTGTCCAGTCGACAGTGTCCCAGACAGAAACACACACATACACATACAAAGCCCATTCATATTGTTTGGCAGGACTTGGTGTCCGTTGTACGGCAGTGCCAATGCTGGGGTAATTGGACTAAACATGAATGTCACACAACAGTCGCAAGAGAGACGGGAAACCATTAGACCAGCTCGTAAAATAGAAAAACAACCGCCACTCTAGTGAGGTTAGCCTACCATGTGAACATGAAATATGGAAAACTAAAAAAAAAAAAAAAAAAAGTTTGATTTGATTTTAATCCCCTGTGATTTGTATTTCATTTCTGATTTTGTCAAAGAAATGTCTGAGTACAAATGTGAAAACAGCTTTGACACCAGGAGCAAGTGTGTGTGCATCCCTTACCTAACTCTCCTCTGGCTGACACAAGTGGCAGTTTTATAATCCTCAGCCACACACACCTTGTGGCGACTGCATTTGATCTTCAGACAGGGGTCTTTGGCTGGATCAAGGCCTGAAAACATAAATAGTACGACAAGTCTTTAGATGTGTAGATGTGGACAGTGCATGAAACAAAAGCACAGCTTCTCTATTTAAAGACTGACCAAAGCCCATCTTCCAATGCTACATTTTCCTTTGGTTCTTTTATGAACGCAAATGAAAGATTTCAGGTGAAACCATGCTCTTTCTTTTGATATTTACAGATCTGATGTACTTAAAAGGTGTGAGATTTGGCTGTTGAGGTGTGTGCTAATTCGATCCACTCTCCTCACATACAGAACTCTGGGAATCTCTCTCATACAGAACTCAAAGCCGTAATGCCATTACGTATGCTTACAGCTAAAAACAGATGGAACGTGTTAGAGAGGCTACTTCTGACTCTGCATCAGCCTGAACTGAGTGTCAGCCTCATGTGTGCCCTTGCAGAGCTCCTCAAACTGATCTGGCGTCAGATCCCATGGCTGATCTTAGACAGCTGATTTTAGCTCTGAGGGTGTGATCTTTGTTGGACACAGCATGCGTTCTGGATCTGACCGCTTGTCAGCCCGCAGCATGGTACCTGCGCACAGTATCTAAAGGCTGCAGCTGATCTCAGAACAGTTTGCGAATGACCTCTGTTCTAAAGAACCTTACTGTAATCCCTGAGCAGCTTTGGCAGATTATCCTGCCTCCATCCTCCAACGCACTATCTAATGCTATTGTTTGCCTGACATGTCTGTGAGTGTGTGTGTGTGTGTGTGTGTGTGTGTGTTCGCGTGTGTGTGTGTGTGCGTGCGTGTGTGCGTGTGTGGATGCTGGGTGAGTGTTTGAGGATGTGGTGATAAGTAAGAGTGAGTGTGTTTGTGTCCTGGTTTGCCTGGATGTGTTTATGAGCTTATCACTCTCTAGTATAATGGGAAATTTAGTTGCAAAAGATGTGGGAAGAACATACAAATCATTCAAATTTATCAATAAAATAGAACTAGGTACTAGAAATAGAGTAATTTAGACCAAAACTAAGAAAATGACAAATTTCAATAACATGGGGTTTTCTCTCAGTATAGAAATGGTTCTATAGATTCTTTTGACTCTGCGTTTTCCCAGATTTGACACTTTTTTTTTTCTTATTTTGCACTTTTTTCCTCAGCACTTTTTGTATATTACTGGTTCATGACTTAATTCAACTTTCACCAAACTTACAAATATGGTCTTTACTTCATGAGTATCAGGAACATTTTGCATAATTCACCTGTTTGCTGTGTTAACTTCTGCTTTTATTTCGTTCTAAAATGGCTGCAAGCTTTCTACAAAGAATTGTATGAGATCTACCTCTCGTTGTACATCAAAAATGTTCTGTTAGATGCGGCCTTTGTAAGCGATTGGAGCTTATTTTTGTTGTTATATCATTCAAGTCACTCACACCCACCTTGATCGAAGGGCTTGGATGGAGTCCATGTTCTCGGCTCCTGAAACAGGTTTGACCATTTTAAAACCATGACATGATTGTTTGTTCAGGTAGTACAGGTAGTAAATAATACAAAGCAGATACTACTATATATATATATATATATATATATTAGGCAGCCATACAAACCTCCACTTCCTTTATGAGAAAGCATTATGAAGACAAAGAATAAGAGAACATTTTCATTAGCATTTTGATCACAAGTTGAAATTTCAATCTGACAAAACTGGTGGTGACACATGCATGCATCTGTTTTATTTAGATACTGATGCATATGACTGCCATGAAGAAAAATAAAGAGTGACATGACAATTAGGTGAAGAACATTTAAGTTTTTCAGTCCTATTTTTAAGATTATTTTTCTTCAGACTCATGGGAAAATTAAGAAAAAAAAAAGTGAACATGTTACCAATGAATACAATTGCAGATTGTTCCTAAATATACAGTTTAATTTGAATTAATCTAATTGAAACTGAATTAAGCCTTAATTTAACCAGATCCCAGAAAAAAAGGATACTTCTAAGAATTCCCAGAAAGACATAATAAAACAGGAGCACACAGAGTGGAATAGTGTCACTGTGTCTTGCGTTAAATGTGAACATGAATCCACAGATTATAGGTACATGTACAGAACAGGAGGAGTCACATTAAGGGGTTTATCAATGATGATGCACATGAAAAAGGAGCGTAGAAATAGTCGGAAATAATGAGCCACATTTGTTTTGTTTGTTTTTTTAAACTGTAATCTCGCTTACTAGATTCATAAGGTACTGTCTTCTCTGTAATGTCAAAATAATTCCCTGTGAGTTTATGATGTTATTGAAAATATTTCATTTGTACTCTTTCACTCCTTGGCACCTTGATTGCTTTTAGCCACATGTTATTTTACATGATGTGAGCTGCTTTTTAACCCTTTCATGCATGAATTATGAAAACCTTAGTCAAGATATTTGTGTTTTTATTCCTCTTTTGGCATGAAAAAACAATGCAATCAAGTTTTTTTTAAAGAAGTTACAAAAATGTCCACTCAGCCAGACAGCATGCATTTACTTTTTGAAACAAAGAAACATCTACTTAAAACCTAATATCAGAAAGTGATATCATCACCCTCTTAAAATAATTACCTAAGTCATTTTGGAATGTTCGAAAATTTGCCTAGGTCATTTAATTCAATTCTATCATGTTCCATGTTTGACTGACCTTGTTGTTTGAACGTCAATTGGCATCTGTTGTTATAACTATTTTGATTGAAATCATTAGTAAATATCATATATTCAACAAATGGTTCAGTTTTTTGTGTTTCCTGAAAAATCAGGAAAAAATGACTTTGGTGATTATTTGAAGAAGGCGTCAATATGGAAAACTATGCTATAAAAACATTTTTAATGCTGCTTACCCGATGTTTTCTCACATTTTAACATGCTTTAATACTAGTTATTATTCACTTCATGAGATAATGTGCAAAAAACCCCTTTTTCTGATTGTTGATTTACACAAACCATGTTACCGCAGATCAGGTTTCTCAAGAACAGCATAGTTACAGTAACAGTATGAATTGCACTGTATGGGATGGTGCATAATTGTCCACTGTGTTGGCTGATATGGAACTGAAACAACAAAACCTGTGAATATACAAGAGAACAGCTGTAGAATAACTGCCCACTGTAGCAACCACTATGCATGAAAGGGTTAAGAGCGCTAGTATCACACTGAGCTGATGTTTCCTCCACAATCTGATTCTGGTAATTTGCAATTAAGTTCAGAAGTAAAATAAGAACAAATAAAAACGCAATATAAACAAGGATTATATTTATCCTGCACTGTTGAGGTAAATCAGCCGTGAAACTGGAGATAAAAAGAGTGAAAACAAATTACATTGAACCACTGCAATCATTTCTGATAAAAACTCAATTTAAATGTATCTACTGAATGTTTTGACGGTAAATGCCTCAGTATTTATGGTAATGACAGACAGAGAACAGGAAGAGAGTCAGCAGTGGGGACAGAGCCATCTCTGCTTTCCTCCACGGTTACGGCAGGAAGCGTGTGGGGGAGCTTGGTAGGTTAAAGGTGAGTGGTTAACAGGAGGTGTGGGTGACAAAATGTATGCACTTCTTTTTTTTTTTTTTTTTTTTTTTATAAAGTTCTGTGTTTTAGACAACATTAAAAGTTAAACCCATTAAGGTAAATGGACATTACTGTGCTATTTTCTTGCTATCCAGGTTGTCACATGGAAAGATTTGCATTGTACTTTAAATATAGCAAGAGTTTGTTTATACTTTAGGTTTAGGGGATTGTTGTCTTTGGTTTGGATACTCGTGAGATGCACTTTCAGTAACGCATTGTTTTTACCTTGAAGGAAACCAATCATTAACCCATAAAGATCCAAGCATCCACCATGGACCAAAATTACCCATTGATCTAAACTGTTTAATACCCGCGGATCCACTAATCCCATCAATACATGTAAATAATTGGTGTAAAGTGCAGTTTATTATCTTTTCATGGTCATCAGATATGACCCATTTGGATGCTCAGAGGCTCCGTAGTGAACGTGAAAACACCGTCATCTTCTACAGCCTTGATTCACCGGTAAAACCCATGGAGTTGGATCAATGACAGTGGATGGAGACACTTGTTTTCATGTTCAATTATTGATATATTTTTGCTGAAAAAGTCACTTTTTCTTCAGTTTTCTCTTTTTCGGATAAAATAATCCTCAACTGTAATCTGAGGTTTTATGATCACCTACATGATCCATGAATTAAATATAGGAAAAAAGCTGATTTTTACTGGAAAAAAAACCCACGAAATACAGAGGATGATATTAGAATAAATGGTTAAAAAAAAAGTTAAATAGAGAGCAAAACTCAGCTGAGAACTGCCACTGAAGTAGCACTGGGTCTATATGAATTACGCTGTAAACGCATGTTTAGCTCATGAAGGAAAAGCACATAGACAACTACATATAGAATATTTTCCTATTAATGTTTGATGATTCCAGCAGGACAATGAAATTCAAACTAATAATTGTGATATAATTATATATCATATTATTTCTATTATATAATGATAATTGTACTTTGGGATCAGTCGCTCTACAATTCTTTCTATCTTCAAGATTTATTTTGTTCCTCTTGTCAAATTAAATCAAATGTTTACGTGGTTTGTTTTACTTCTGCATATTTTGTTGTTATTCTGTTTGAAGGTTCTGCCTGTGAAACATTCAGCTGTTAGCTAAGCACCATCATTTTCTGATCATAAAGCAGAGATTAAACTCTGAAATAACCTAAAAAGTCACATATGTCAACTGATATGAGTCTTCTTTTAATGACAATATTTATATATAAGAATATTTAGACACAGCTCTACCCCTGAGTTTTCCAGTTGTTTCCTTCTTTATACATATTTCTAATTTTATTATAAAGTATATCATATTATTGTATTGTATTTTTTTTGTTTGTGACTATACTTTATAAACTATGGACATCAGATCCAGAAAAAAATAATAATCATTAAACTTGACCTTTTTCTTGCTTTGTAGACATGTACATTTTCTACGACAGAAAGTGCACCAGTATCATGGAGAACTTTTTTCACATACAAATGCACGTGACGCATTAAAATTGGAAAAAAATAGTAAATGGAAAAAATAGTAAAATCGAAAGTTGCCAAAAGCCCTGTGCTGTTTCATCTGAGATAAAATGATAATCTCTACTCATCCAACAGTGACTGTATCAGTGACATATGAACAGAACATGTCCAATTCTACATGTAATGCATCACACATTTTTCGTAGTTTTGCTGTTTTTCATACTCTCATTTCTCTTGCTCATTTGCTTGCCATTAGGTGATCAGGGTCACCTCTGTTTTTTTCTTACCTCTAATTAATTTTGCAGTCTTGTTCTCTGTTGCTAGCCTTTGTGACCCTACACACCTTCACTAGAGACTCTTTATTACTGATTTCAGAACTGTTGATTAATAGTCTTATCTATAATACTATCTTTGTATTAACTCTATTAACACCAACAAAGTCCAGAGATAACGCTAAACTAAATAGTGTCATATTGTTTTGTCTTGTGTTGAGGATGGTTCCCTTGTAGCTCTACAGACTGGAGACTGAATAATGAGAACATTGCATTATGGGGGCCGGGACCTTTTAGACTAGTCAAGGCAACAAAAGTGCTTGCGGTCTGATTCCTTAATGGAATCAACCAACACACTCGAATGCACGCACACACACAGTCATACACACAAACACATACACAGTGCTATAAACAAACAAACAAACCTATCACTGCGATATACTGAAAGTAGTGCAGGAACCTGTCAGCACCACAGAACATCAAATAACTAGATGAATGCACTTTACTGTGTATGCAACCAGCTACCCACTTTCCAACAGCTTAAAAAAAACTAAAATTCAACAATAGGTCTAACAGCCTCCTGGGTATATTCTAAAAATAGCAACTTTTCAATTTATCTCTTCATTTCCTTCCACTTCAATTCCTCTCTCATTCACACCTATAACAGCTTTTTCTAACATGCAAAAAGGAAAAAAAGAAAAATAGTGATTTAAGGCGCCACTTTCCTACTGTGTGTCTTTGTGTGTGTGTGATTAGCAGAAGACCTCATTAATATGATGTTTCTGATACTCTTCTCACTTTGATTGGGACTTTAACAGCTCATGTTTTCTACTTGTTAACTGTGTCCTAACGGCTTCCTTTTACTTCCTTCCTACCTCGCTCCTTCCCCAACATCCAACAGGAGAAATATGCGCATGTTTTCACTGTACTGGCTCTACTTGTCTTGCTCAAGCTTGTCGCATGCATGCGCGCACAAACACACACAAATCCACGCTGAGGTGCTTTGAAGTGGAAAAGCCCTGAAGCTCTGTACCTTCTCTACATCATTCACCCTCCACAACACAAACAACACAGGACAAATATGTAGACAAAAAGCACACAAAAGAGGAGAGTATGAGAGGGTGTAATCTGTTCTAATGAGGCTAGTCAAAACAAGCTTTTAATTTAGTCGTATACCTTATAATTAAACTTCGAGCTCTTCATCACGCACTGTTCATTGTGTTTTTCCTTTCATCTTCACCCTTTTCGGCAGCTTATCTTTTTTCTGTGTGCCAATTCTGGAAGCCAGGCAAGGTCTAGAGTAGGGCAAAAATGTCTACAAAAGATGAGATGGCACCAGTGCATGTAGAAGACAGAGCCCCAGGCCTCTCCAACCATCTTAAGAGAGCCCACAGTAAATGAGTAGCTGGAATCCTATCTAGTGCACTTAACAGGGGACCCACTTAGGGCTCTTACTGAAGGATGAGAGCCACGCTATATGTCTAACATGAAATCTAAATGAATGTAATGCTGGCACACCACATTCCAGCAGGTAAGCAGATGTATTTGCAGCAGTTCACACCTCTAGGAACACTGTGCTTAACTAATTGCTCCATTAAGCTAACGCTAACCACATTAAGTCAAGCTAATGTGTTTCAGCTAAATTACCTTTTATATAAACCATCCTGATTAATATTCATGCCTGTTTTGAAATCAAGATCCATCTTACGCTACATATCTTTGAAAACGTAGCTCTGGAGGGTGTAATCAAGCTCATATGTTCATCACACGCTCGCAAAATCTGAGATTTAAGCAATGCTGTGAATTTTTTTTATTGTGCCAAGTGGCCCCATGAGCTGTGAACGTTATGAAATAATGAATATGAAGTAATGAGTAATGTGATATGTAATGTGAGAATATTGGGACAGTACTGGGATACATGTGCTGTATTATACACTGTGTAGCTAATTACTGAACCGCTTAAACACATAGCTACAGTACATATAGACTGTCATAAAAATAGACACCCATAAATAAGTAGGACTGCACAAGGTTAGCACAAAATCCTACAAACACTTCATTTAGTACTTTATTTCACCCATAAGGGCCCAGTGTGACATTTGTGTGAGTTCCCAAATTATTTTCCCCTCCATATTTAACCTTTCTTAAGTGATTTACCAGCATTTATTGTAATATTATCCTTTTTAATCGCAGTTTTTTCAGTGTAAATAAATTATTTTCCTTCAAAACTCACGGTAAATTCAAAGGTAATTTTATCAAAAACAGAGAAAATTGAAGTAATAGTGACTTCTTCAGTAAAATCTGTCATTAACTGAACATAAACCAAGTGTCTCCATCCACTGTCATTGTTCAAACTCCGTGGATTTTACTGGTAAATCAATGTTGTAGACGATAACTGCATTCCCACGGTAACAACAGAGCCTCTGCATGTCCAAATGGGTCATATCTGATGACCATGACAAGATAATAAACTGCATTTTACACCCATTATTTACATGTATTAGTGGCTGAACGGGGATTAAACAGTTTCAGTAGATGATATTGGTAGATAGTGAAAGTTTGGGTCTTTATGGGTTAAAAAAAAAAAAAAAAACACCAAACCTTAACTATGGTGAAAAAAAAACAACAAAAAAACAAAAAACCTGTGTGTGGAAAAACACTCTAATTGGGAACAAAAAAATGAGCCATTCAGATAAAAAAAAAAGATGTAAAGTTAAAAAGCATAACCTCATAACCCTAAGGGAACTTCAGGTCTTGGAGCAAAAAACAAAGAAAATGTGCTACACTGAAACACCATAAAAGATGTGGACTGTTCATATACAGAGCACACAATGCTTTCATGTTGTGACTGAATCTCTAATACTTCCTCTTGGGCCTCAAGGTTAAAACTCAAACATAAATGCACACTGAGCTTCATTTCAACACTATCTATCTATCTATCTATCTATCTATCTATCTATCTATCTATCTGTCTGTCTGTCTGTCTGTCTGTCTGTCTGTC
>JAQQZY010000001.1:6635615-6649415 GCA_030068375.1 Ostorhinchus rueppellii
ATAGGAACCAGGAACCATTCAGCACATGGAAAATGTATCAGAGTAAAAGGATTAAATTCATCCAAAATATGTAGTGCCGTAAAAGTGGAAGTAGGAGGAAAAATAATACTCCAAAAAAGTACTGCATTTTAGTACTTAAGTGGCTCCACTTCATTACTATACATCTCTGGTCACCTGTAGCTCGTCTCTGTTTAACAGCAGTAACAACATTTCACAGTCATGAGTGGGATTTAGTGTTACCAAACCAATACTATTTCGTGACTTTTCTACACCTTGCCTCACTGAAACACAGCCTTTTGAGGTGTGTCCCGACAACTGGGCATCTGACAAGACATGCCTAAACACCACAGTCATGAAATCAGACATAGACGTCTTTTGGGGATTATTGTACCACCCATCTTAAACAACACATCAGGTTGCTTCATCAAATCCAGACACTGCAGATTCCTCTTCTTCAACCACATAAGTTACTCAATAAAAGCACATCTACACCTCTGCATGCTTGTGTAAAATTGAAATAATTTAAACACCTGTATATGTAACCTAATATTTTTGAGACTTATTTCTTCAATACAGTGTTTCTCATATTGTAGCATTTCTATGGATTCTTTATCTTATTCTTTTGCTTTGTATATCTTTATGTTCTTTGTGGTAGTATGTGAAAAGGTCTATGTATACATTTTTCTGCCACCACCATCATTAATAATATCATTGTTTGTTCTCCAACCAAGTCTGGAACTGGCTTTTGGAGTCTATCATCAGTGACATAATGATGTATTAGTCGTCATGTACTCCATATATGACATTTGATAAGTGGAGCATTTGGGTATGAAAAAAAAAGGTATTAAAAATGATTCCTACATAGGTATGTGGAAGATGAGGGATAAAAATAGTATTGTTCTAAATAATATTTGTGACTTCTTTGAATTAAAAGAGAGTTATTATGATTTCAGAAATCTTTATACGTGTGAATGGACTAAAGCAGGGATGTCCACTTCTGTTCCTCGAGGGCCTGCATGTTTTAGATGTGTCTCTCTTCCAACACACCTGATTCAAATGATGAGCCTATCACGAAGCTCTGCAGAAGACTGATAATGAGCATCAGGTGTGCTGGAAGAAGGAAAAATCTAAAACATCCAGGATACCGGCCCTCAAGGACCAGGATTGGACACCCCTGGACTAAAGTGAGGACAAATGTGAAGTCTAGATGGACTTGGGTCGCAGGTGTGAAATTATAGAATGGACTTGATGATGAATTTAAGTTGTTCATGTCTTTGACAAAGGTTTAAAATATGCCTTAAGTTTAAAATCATTTAGGAATATTGAATTGAGAGGGTAAATATGTTTTATTTCTTGTTGATTTTTTTTATGGTGTGAATGCTCCATGCTGTACACATTTAATTTAATGTAAGCAGTGTATCAGGTGAAAAGGATAGGCAAAAAAATAAACTTTTGCTTCTAGCCTTTTCCTTTTTTGTTTTTTTATGTTTATTATAATTATTCTAAGTGCAATGATTAATGTACAAGCCAAAAATAAATTCATTCATTCATTCATTCATTCATTCATTCATTCATTCATTCATTCATTCATTTGTTGTGTGTAAGCAATGCTTGGGGTTCTCTCTTCTCACATTTGGGATGGTCATCATTTTAATGATAATGTTTGATCATATAAAGGTTTTCATTCAACTTACCAAGTACACAAACAAATACATGGAAATAATTATTAGACCACCTCTTGTTTTCTTCAATGTCTTGTTCATTTTATTGCCTGCTATAACTAAAGGTACATTTGTTTGGACAAATATAATGATAACAACAAAATTATCTCATAATAGTTTCATTTCAGAGCTGATTTCTATCCATTTTCTATGTTTTCTTGATAAAAACCAAAATCACTTCAGTTCTTACATCAATATCTATGTCATTGTACTGAAAAAAAACAGTGCATTTAGACATCCCATGTTTTCTTTTCTGTCCATTTGTCACACGATATACACAGGAGTTAGTACTGGATTGCATAACCACTGTTTTTGCTGACTTTTGATGGTCTAATAATTTTTTTTTCCGGGACTGTATGAGAGCTCACTTTTCCTCCTGTCATTGTAGTACTCCAATGTGTTCACTAGGGGGCAGAACAGCACACTAATGTAAATTAATGAAAGAATTGACAAAAATGACAATAGAGGAAAAAACAAAACATTGCAAAACGTTTTTGATGTATAAATGACCTATTTTGCTGTGGAGCTTCAAGTAGCTTAAGTGTCTTAGAATGTCTGCTCAAATTATTTTTATTTTCAGACAGATAGATAATACTATTCATTTTATCAGTTTATGAGAAAATTATCAGCTGTAAGACTAAACCAGTTTCCTGTTTTCTGTGTTCATTTTATTTCCTTGTCTTACACAATTCAGATCTCATGTTTTGCTGTAATTTTCCCCTCATAATCCCCCACACTACCCTTTTGTTTTTGCTGTTTTGTCTTTGTTTGTATTTTTCTTGCCATGTCCATTTTGCAGCTCTCTCAGCAGGTTTTTTACTGCACTCAGAATATACATGAGTCTTTGTAGCCCTGTTCCCCTTTTCTCTGTTTGTGTTTCTCACACACATACGCACAAACACACAACATGAACACCGTGACTCTCCACAGGAGAGTTCTGTCATGTTCTGTAGATTGGGTGTCCCAGGGTGATAAACTATTGATACGGAGCTCAGGTGACACACCTGATATCTGGGGGGAGAGCGAGAAAGGAAGGGAGATGGAGAGGGAGGGAGGAAGGAAGAGAGGAGGAAAGAGAACAGTAAAAGAAGAGTGAGGGGGCAGAAAAAGAGAGAGTGACACAAAGAGAAAGAGTGTACAGATGTAAAGTGGGAAAGAGACACATGATGAGAGAAAGTGAAGCCAGGAGGCAGTTACAGACAAATGGTGATTAAACACTCCACACACAGGCCTTTTGGATTGGAGGGCTGAGTGGACGCTGTCGCTCAGTGGCCAGTGGCAGCATGGCATATTGTGATGAGTCAGGGCATAGCTGAGGAAATTGGATGGTGAGGTTAGTAAATGTATGAAGGGAAAAGAATAGTGACTGTGTATGAGTGGTGGAAGAGGAGGGCAGTTTATTAACAAATGGATCCCTGTTGGAGTAGAAACATCCATTTGTCTTTAACTACACACGTTATGGTTCTACTCTTTAGCCCCCACCCCCTTTTCAAATTACTTTAACAATTTATTTTAAGTGTGTGTGTCTTGGTGTGTTTACCATGTAAACAGACTTGCTTGTTTATATGACTATCAAGTCCCAGCGTCAGCATGATCACAATGAAGTCACCTGCTAAATTCTTTATCTTTACCCCTTTTCTGCCTGATAAGCGTCCATCCTCCCCTGGCAGTTTGCAGGTGGGGGAGTTAACCCATCCCCTTCTCTTTCCCACAGGTGGGCTGCAATGTCTCAACCGCTTCCACCGCTGTGTTGTAAATTGACACTTTATTGAAGCAATTTCAATAGCAAGAAGTTTTCTAAAGCTTAGTCTGGGATTGTTTTTAGACAAAAATATGCAACACACATAGAACTACACACAAGGGAGTGGTGCAGATGGTGTAATAATACGGCTCAGCACAATGGTTGCTGTGGACAGCTAATTATCTTGCTGATTATAAAGATGTATTACTATCCATTTTCCCCCAATATGTTTAGTGAAACTCCACTGAATTTTAGCATCATCAGGGGTTTTATCTTCCAGGCCCGAGTCATCAATCTCTTAGAGACCTAGGCAAACAAAGACCAGATAGCTAAATAGATGACATAAGAGAACTGTGCCAAAGTCATAGTCTCTTTTTTTTTGCCCAATTATATTATATATTTGTATAACCTCCCTTTGCATTTCATATGAAGATAAAATGAAATTTTATGCAGAAAATATGAGATTTACTAAACTAATCAACTGGATGGATGGGTGGATGGATGGATGGATGGATGGACGGATGGACGGATGGACGGATGGATAACCTAGCCAAGAGATCTGCATAGACATTGCAGCATACATAAATTACAAATAAATATTTACAGTATCTGATAACATACAATAAAATTAAATTCAAGATTAATACAGGAGAGGTTCAACCACAAAAGGCAAATTTAGAGGCAGCCACATTGACCAAATGTACTGGGTTTTTTTTAGATCTTGGAGAATAAATTTAAATTCCCCCCAAACTAACAAGTTCTGATACTTTTATATCCTTCTGTAAAACATTACATGAAGGAACAGCAAAAAAAAACACAGTTTTACCCAACTCTGTGGGATGACTGTAGGCTGAAGACCCTAAAGATGGATGGATGGATGGATGGATATACAGATGGGCTGACAGATGGCTGGATGGATGAATTTCAATTCCTCTAAGTAACAAATTCTGAAATTATTATGACACTAAATCCGTTTTACCCATTTCTATCTTTTATAAACAGCTGTTTGACTTTTGGATAGATGGACACATAGACAGAAGCATTTCTTGAGTTTACTATACATGACAATTTACATGGAAGTCCCATTGAGATCAGAAGATAAGAGAAGTGTCTTACATATGAAGCGTGGCCACATTCTTTACATGCTATAAACAGGATGTAATTATAATAATTCAAATGGACTCTTCTCTGTCATGACCCTGTGCCCATGGCCAAACTTAGCCTGCTTGCTGACAGTATAAACACAGAGATGGTCACCTGCAACAGAAGCAAAATACCTGCATGGGCCGATACTCCCCACCCTTATTGAGCTTTACTCAACCAACCAACCAGCCAATCACCCCCTCCCCTCCTCCCCCCCCTCCCCCCACGCCACTCCCTTACTTTCCATCTTCCAACAGCGTTAGTCCCGCCTCCACCGCTCCTGTGAAAGGGACTGCTAAGTAAATGTTCTCTCTGGTTCTCCCTTCGACACCCAGGGACCCATTTAACCCACTTTAGAGGCGTTTTCTAAGTGTTGCCCAATTTTTTGTGTTTCATCTCCGTAACTCTTCAGGCCAGGAGAATCTGGAGTACTGCAGTTTCATTCCCACCTCCCCCTGAGCAACGTTCAAGTAACAAGGTAAGGCCAACACAGTCAACAGGTGTAGCGTCAACGCAGCTTGGTTTCCTCCATAAAACTCCTCTTTTCTCTTCTTTTTATCATCTATATTCTACAAGGAGCTTATCGCCACAGAAGACTGCAGCTGGTAACTCTTCTGGGTTATCTGTTTCTTTAATTCTAGACAGGTGTGACAGTCGAAACCTTCAGAGACACAGGTGTAAGGCAGGTTGCCGTGCTGCGTTCACGTCCTTCGCGAAAATGTCACGATGGGCCGTCGTGTCCTGTTACTAATACTATTAATTTGAATGGCCTTGTTTGTGAGCTTTGAACACGGTGCACTGATCATATTACCCTAAATACATCACTATGTCATTTATTTATTCATTTGGCTTTTTGTTTGGTTGGCTATGTCATCAAAATCAACCACACAGGTTAAAGAAAGCGTAATGTTCGCCTTTACTGCTGCTGTTTAGAGATCTCCGACTACTATTTTCTTCACAATATACAAAAGTTACCACTTTATTTCGACTTTTCCCTTGTTGCCACTAACATTCTTGCTCCTGCTCCAGTCCTGTTGCACCAACGCGAAAGAATCACCTGATGTTATAAAAAACTTTTAATGTAAAGGTGAGGCGTTACTGGGACAGTCTGCCTTCAGAATAGTCCCTGATAAACATTTAAGTATCACTATAATATGGATTGGAGACCATTTTCTTGTACCAGAAAGTCTTTCTGATGATGTAAATGTGCCTTAACCTAAAGTGACCATGTTATAAAAGACTTTGAACTGTAACTACCAGGTATTATTGAGAAATAGTGTACTCATGTGTATAAAAACTACCAATCCACTTTACATACAGTGAATGTATCATTGAATAAGTGTATTTTAAGCTTTTATATTTATAAATGCATTTTTTATTGAGCACTTAAGTACTTTTACTCTTGTTATACTCTTTTTTTTTTTTCTTTTCTACTCTCTTTTCCATTGGCTTACATCAACATGCTGTTGTTGATAACGAATGTCAATCATGCTGTTTTATTCCAGAATTCCGTTTTATTTGGTGAACCACCTATTCACTTGCCTACCAGAAAGGCTGAGCCAGTCCGACCTGTTCTTGTTGATTTTTGTTGGATTGCCCCCATGACACAAGGTTCTGACAGTGAAAATAGAGTAAGAGCTTCCTAAACAAAACACTGTATTGTATCTGTGGACTTGCAACAGAAGCAGAAATTGACAAGTGGTAACGTAACTAAGAGGCAATGAATCGCAGATTTAAGGCCTTCTAGGCCTTTCTGTTATAATACTTGAACAGCGAGCAAACTAAAGGGAGATATGACTGGTTTTTAATAATACTGAATAGTTGCTTCCTGTCAGACTTGTCCTGTATCAAACATAGCTGTTCTGCTGATCAAGCCTCTGGAGATAAGGGTACTGTATATAGAGAGGCCATGTTATCATTATAAACAGCTTTGTGTGCCTCAGCATGGGAAAATAAAAGGTTTGGCCACTTTCATTCTGTTTTCACCTAAATTCAGCAACAAAATGCTCTTGGCTTTAACTGTCCTAGTCTAGATTAAGAGCTCCTGATAGCTCAATTTAAAAAATAAATAAATAAAATTAATACATCACACTTGTATAGCGTGTATTTATTTATTTATTCATTTTTAACACTGAAAGATGCTTATCATAGATTTAAGAGGGCAAAGTATGGTTGTTTAGATTTAACAGCGATACCTTTGCCTTTCTGTACACTTGTGTAACTGTAAATCTTGAAGTACATGGCATGTAAGACTTGATTATCAAAGTTTAATTTGTGATTTGACAAAAGTTATGAATCTACCTTTACCATATTTGTCAGCAGGGCATAGCTTACCTGAAAGTGACCTTGTAGTTGGGGCGGCCTGTGTTTCTATGCATTGTTAAGGCTCCATTTCTTGTGAATGTAGTGCATTTCATAACTTGGTCTAACTAGTCTTGCTCTTCAGGCAACCCCAGTTGAATTCCTTGATAGCAAACAGACATGAGATCACTTAATCACAATCTTTTTGAAGATATGTGTCAAAATAAACATCTTGGATGAACTTGTGTTTGACTCAATATATTCTTGGAAGTCACATCTCCCTTCTCAATAGGGTGCACTGAGCTAATGAACCCCTACTGTGGAAGCTGCAAGGCTGCCCCTCCTGCTGTGCTGAATCAAGAACATGTTAGTCCAAATTATGGTATTAAAGAGTGGTAATCACTGAATAATTGCCATTTTAAGACATTAAAAGCATGCTATTTGTTCTTTAAAACTGAACCTGCAATTGTTTAAATTTGTGGTAAAAATGCAAGATAAAAGTGCAAAACTGACTACTTTGTGTAAGAAAATGTGGATTTTCTACCATTTGATTAGATTTATTTGTTCAAAGCTAAATTGATAGTTGAGTTGAATAAACCAAATTCTCTTCATTTTCTTATATTGTGTGTTTACAGTTTGGATACACACTAGCACAAGTTGAGTTCAAAGTACAAACAATAAATGGATGATGCAACTGCTAAAGTGATAAAAAATGTTTTTACACTATCGCTGGCTTAACATTCAGATATTCACATGTGCTTCACATGTTCGTACTTCATTGGATTACAGATGTGATGAATCTGGAATCTGTAAAGCCATTAAGATGTAAATCACCATCATAATATTCAGTTTTTATTTCCACTTAATCATCTTACAGCTCCACCCATCATTTCTTATCCTTTAATTCTCTTAATTCCAATAATTTGCTCAGCCCTCCCTGTGTGCGGCGTAACCAGACTCCATTGTTAGTAACTTTAGTCATGATGCTTTACAGTTCTCGGTAGACAGTGGCTGGTTTCTATAGTTACAGTCAACAGTCTGGGCTGAGAAGTGTTTGTAATGATATCCTCAGGACAATGCTAAACAAAATGGTGTCCACCTTGAGTCCTTGTACAGGCCCCAGCTGTTTGTGGGAAGAAACAACATTGTTTAGAAGCAGGTGGTTGATATACTATGTAATCCTGTTGAGATGCTATCAGCAGATGTCAGCAGAAGCAATATGGGCCGTGCCATTCGATATGGATTCTGACGTAAGGGTGATGACATCAAGAGGCATTACTCATGTGAAGATAAAACTCAGGTTCTAAATGCAAATGTTACAGTATCTTGTGTTGCTGACAGGAGAAATAAACAGGTTTTTAGGTGCTTGAACATATTTAGAGCCTAAGGGTGGATGAATTGCTGCTGTCAGAGACCTCCACCTCATGCATATTCGCACACATTTCACCTGCAGGCAATTTACACAGAAACGTGTAGATCGTGAACCATAAGATTCAAGCAGCCGGGTTAGCCCTGACCCTAGCACTCATTTCAATTGTTCATTCACAGGATGAAGTGACATAGCACAGCCCAGTTTATGGCCAGAGGATGGAAAGACTATGCTAATGGACATGTAAAGGATGCGCCACATGTTCACACATAAATGCTTATATACCACTTTATTTGCATTTTTCCTGAAGTTTTTACAGTGGTACAATGTAATGGATATGATGTATTTAATACATGGTCCTAGTTAAGAAACCTGTATTTTTTTCAGTGCTCCAAAAATAGTGCAGATTGTTCAATAGTTTTCTTTGTATGTGTTATAAAAATAATATCTTTGGAATGTTGCACACTTTTATCAAATGATTAATTGGCAAAGTATTCCCAAAGATATGAACAGTGTAATTGATAATGACAATAGCTGTTACTTGCAGCTAACAGTATGCATTGTTCATGAGCAGAATAAAAAAGGTTAGTTTGAGAATTATCCCCGTGTGTCAGTTTTTCAGGTTAACTGACACATTAATTGATCATTATTGTAAGACAGAGTCTATTAATGTTGCATCATTCACACATACCTGTAGGTGTAATGCGTTGTGGACGGAGGTTTCCAGTGTTAATGATTAATCTTTGATCTATGATTAAAGTGTCGGCATATAAAGCTGAAGCTTTATGACATGGTTGCATTATAATGGTTCATTGTGTTTTTTGTTTGTGAATAGAGTGACTGGAGGTTTAGAATGACGTTGGTGCTGCCCACACTATGTCAGTGATGGCGTTGCACAGACTGAGGAGAGGTGAAGGGGTGGAATTGAAATATGGACAAAGAACGGCAAAGGTTAAATAGAGGAAGTAAACTTTTTAAGAGAGAAAAATGACAACACACAGAAACGTTGTATGTGTACAAAACCAGACTCTTAATGTACCGTAGTGTGAAGTGTAAAGCTCCTGTGTATGCTTTGTCTTTCAAGACATTATCCCAGTGTATTTAAATAAACTGGTGAACCCAATATTAGGTGATACAGGACGTATCCCATAACGTGTTATTCACAGTCTTTATCAAATCTTGATATTCTTTCACTCGCATATATAAGACATGAATTTACAGTGTATGTGTTCTATATAGCTTGGTAACATTACTCCTGTCTTTTAATTTCAGCCATGCTCCTACTCTCATCACTACTTTTCCTCCTTGGCTTCCTCACCTGGAGTCCCAGTGCATCATGGGCTGCTAAAGTGATCGTGGTCCCGCCCATCATGTTTGAATCTCACCTCTACATCTTCAAGACACTGGCTACAGCTCTACACCAAGAGGGCCATGAGACCCATTTTCTCATTTCAGAGGGTCGTGAGGTGCCCCCTTCCCCTCACTATCATTTACAGCGCTACCCTGGGATCTTTAATAGCAGCACGGCTGACAGTTTCCTCCAGTCCAAAGTCAGCAACATTTTCTCAGGCCGCCTGACTTTTCTGGAATTGTTTGATATTCTTGATCACTACTCTCAGAATTGTGACGCTGTAGTTGGCAGTGTTGAGGTCATGACCCGCCTCAAGGAAGCAAAGTTTGACCTGCTGCTGGTGGACCCTAATGAGATGTGCGGTTTTGTTCTCGCTCATATCCTAGGTGTGCAATATGCTGTGTTTAGCACAGGTCTGTGGTATCCTGCTGAGGTGGGTGCCCCAGCCCCACTTTCATATGTACCAGAGTTCAACTCCTTGCTGACAGATCGCATGTCACTGATCCAGAGGATCACCAATACGGCCGTTTACCTGGTGCAGCGTTTTGGAGTCCATTATATCGCTCTGCCCAAATATGACCGGATTATGAAGAAACATGGAGTGAAGCCTCAAGTGGCCATGGCTGACTTGGTGCAGGGCAGTCGACTGTGGATGCTTTGCACCGACATGGCTCTGGAGTTCCCCAGGCCCACCTTGCCACATGTGGTGTACATAGGAGGAATCCTCACCAAGCCCCCCAACCCACTACCACAGGTTAGTACTAAAGGCAGACACACAGACCACTTAACAGGAAAAAGATAAGAGACCAGAAAGACAAGTTTGTCATACTTGAATTGCCTTGTTCAGGATGAATGTGCAATATTTTATTTTTGAGAACTAGAAGGTAAAAGGTGTCAACATATCAAATGAAGCATTGTGGTGTTACTGAGCTGATACAGCATACAAATTATATTATCCAGACAAGGGAATATGCTTGTTTAGTGCAGATCCAAGTACTTTTTCTGTCTATAATTTTTGTTTTTCTCAGTGAAAATGAGATGCTAAACATGAAGTAAACTTTATTTATAATTTGACAAGCAGGGATCAACATACTGTCATAGAACATAGACCAACAGTAAACTTTAATGTACATTATAGGGAAATCCTAAAAACTAAATACTAAATAAAACTAAAATAATATCTCACATTGCAATAACAGCATCTGGGTTAATTTTATAATGTTTTACTCATCACTTTGGCCATGTTCAACCTCTGAGTGTTGAAACATTGCGTAGATCCACATGCTGAAAATTAAATTCCGTAAATGTTCTTGTATAAGTGTGTTATGGTTGTTTAGTGATTAGAGCAACCGCTAAGTACTCACACAAAACATGACAACTGTGGTTTCTCATTAAGCAAATGTATGATATTATGTGTAAGATTTAGATGATTTATATGTTAAGTGTCACATATGCACATTGTAGCTGATTTTGTTGCTCTAGAAGCAGTTTGTATACTGAAAACTTTATCAACTCATTTTCTTGCTCTATTATTTTCCCATGTTGCTTCCTCCTTACTGTCTCAACGTTCAGTCAGTTTTTTGTGTCCACCCTTTCTTGTCCCTTTTGTCTTTCCCTTCACTTGGTGCTCCTGATGATCACATTGACGTACAAAGACAGCCTTTATGGACAATACTGGGTTGAGAACGGGTTTGGGTTGAATGGACACGGTAGATTTTGAGGAGAGAGCAAAGGGGAGTCAAGAGGAGCAGAGGCGGGTGGCGATGGGGGTTTAAGTCCAGCGTTCGGATGAGCGGAGCGCGGGCCGTCGGTATCTACTGCGGGGGGTTTTGGAATGCTATTCCAGCCAATGGTGAGCATTGTGCTGTGCTGTGTGGAGGGAGTTATAATGGAAGTTGAGGGAGAACGCAGCTATTGTTCTGGCTCGAGCTCTGGGGACACTGAGACTCTTTTATGGGGTCACTGAGGCTGTGTTGTACGGACAGTAGGGCTGCACTGCTGGGACACTGAGCCCAGTGTGCCCCTGCGGCTGCTCCGTGCCAGGGCCGGCCCTAAATGCTGCAGCTGGACCATTGGTCTCCCTCCCTCTGCTTGTCCGCTGCCTCTCCGTGTATAACTGACAACGCTCAGATCCCTCCTCATCCACTGTCACACCATGCCTCCTCACCTACAGGTTACTGTCCTGCCATGTACTTGTGTATATGTAAGCTAAGGATGGAGCCAGTGTCAAACGGCTCTGTTAATATGGCCAATAGTTGATTGCAGTACAGTTTGTTTTTTGTTTTTTTTGTTGTTGTTTTATTTATCTTTGATTTATACTGGAAATCTGTATAAATGATGGATTTGTCAAAATAAGAAGAATAGTCCATGTGCTTTATCGAATCAACTTTTTTTTTTTACATGGAGTTGGGATTACTTCATAGAGATGCAGAACTAATGTTTACAGCACTGTTTCTGCCAGAATGCTGCAGAAGTTAAGTCAGAAAAATTGTTTTAAAAAAAAATGAAGTATACAATATATACATTTGTGGCCAGTTTTGTAGGGCAGGGGGGTATGTAGATATACCAGGTATTCCACCTTGTCCTTTTGGTTTTTTTGGGGTTTTTTTTGTTGTTTTGTTTGTTTTTTACAAATCTTTAGAAAGTTTTTCAAAATTAAGAGTGAAAATTAATCCCTTGGTATCCAGGGTATCAGTGAGCAGGAGGGGCAAAGTGTTGTGCGATGGGGTGGGAGTATTAGTAAGCGCCACTTACTTTTTCACTCTTTTTTTCATTAGGAAAAAAGTTTAATTAAATAGAAAATAAAATAAAAATATTATTTTGTTTGATTGGAGATCACATGATCATGAAGAACATCAATTTAAATTTAGTGGACCATTCAGCTTCTGAAAGTAATTAAAATGCCCGTCCCCAATTCATACTTTTCCCCCAGAGAAACAAACTATTTCACTAGGGATGTCAGATATCTATATTGATCAGTTCTGGCTAACACTGGTGAACCATAGATGGTAATAACGAATATTTATATATTGATAATATTAAATGTTATTTCATGAATTTGTATGATTGGTCAACATACAAAGTAAAGCAGAAAGAAATAACATTGGTATTGGGAAAGGTTATCAACCAAATTTCCGTTTTAGAATATTAGGGCTCACTCACACTGGAGCCTAGATCCTTGGCTTCAAATTACTCTCAGCTTTTTATCTGATCTTTTAGGTGTGTGTGATGTGGTCAAAATGTTTCACAGTAACTTTACAACAGTTTATATTGATGTACTGCACATCAATACATGACCTTGCCAACTGACAATACAAACGGCAGAGCAAAATATGAGAACTGATGACTGACTGTAGACTTAAGTCACTGATGAATGCCACTGTATTTGCCAAATTGTATTTGTTTTATGTGACGTACTGTTCACCTGATTTATTGGTCCATCTCAAAAGTAAGCCCACACAGCAAATGCAAAGGCTCTGGTACAATACTTCCTCTGCCAAGTACAAGGCTTTTATTATGAGACTTGGCACAAATTTATTCACCCAAGAGTCCCATCCCTGTGGCATGTTCCCAAATTCTGGTTTACAGGATAATAAGGATGACTTCTGAGTATTATCCAAAACGGGTTGTGTGCTTCCTAGTGTAGGTGGGCGCCATATTTTTCCAGAGATGTATTTCTTTGATGGTTTTAAGAAGCATGTTGACATTTTGAAAGTTCCTGCAAGCTTTTGTTACCTCACATAACGCAGGCAAATGCCACTGACATTGTTAATATTGACAGGTTCACTGTTTAAATAAACTGATATAGTTTTATCATTTCTCTGTATGTCTTCAGCTTATGAGACATACTATACAAATATCAAGTGTTTGTTTCCATGACCTTTCATCAGCCCATTTAGGGCAACACCCATCACAGCCTTCCTCTCTGTGTAACTAAGCTTGTTGTAAGAGAAATGAATTGATAGAAACACAGAATTATTGCATTTAAATTTAATATACATGAATCGTATCATAACTAGTGCTACAGAATGAATCAAAACCCAGTAATGAATGTAATATCAGCAGGTGCTATAATTCCAAAAGGCATCAATGTAAAATTACACATTTAGGAGGATTTTGGTGGCAGATGTGGGAGGGGGAGGGAAAAAAAAAAAAATTTTTTTTTATTTATATA
>JAQQZY010000001.1:6665264-6681257 GCA_030068375.1 Ostorhinchus rueppellii
CATCGTTGAGATCCCGCCCAGCGACTCCGATTGGCCGTACACATTTCAAGTTTTAGCTGAAGAGCGTTGTCGAAGAGTTTCCAGACCCCTGTGTGCTCACGAAGTTGAGCGGAAACACACGAGGGGTCTGCGCATTCGCCAGGCTAATAAATAGTGGCCGTGTACTAAAAATCCCGTGTCATGATCATCGCATTCAAGATGGTAGTAATGCCCACAAGGAATTTGTTAGTTTGCCTTGCGAAAGGGGGTTTCGGATAATCTTGGACAGGATCACTCATCTGGCCATGATCGTTAGCACAGTATTCATAGCCGTTCATAACAGCATCTGTGACTGAGGCTTTAAAGGCACAAATCGTTGGTTTCTTTAACTTACTATTGCCTTAGTTTCATAGACACACCTGAATACTACAATACTGATAAGTGGGTTAGCTGATGTTTTTGGCCTCAAAGTTTCAATAGGCAGAATTTTCTTTGTGTTACTAAGCAAAAATTGTGTAATCACCTCTCAGCATGTTGTCATTCAGGTGGTCTGAGAGGAATCAAGACTTCAATACCACCTAATGCCTTTGTTTTGAGGATTTAGAAAAAATAGTTTGTGATGCTACATTTTAGCTAGTCACAGATCTGTTCAGAAATGGGAATAGAAATCAGATGACTGGTGATCATTACAGACTCTTAGGTTTATCACTAATGTCATGTAATGTTGATATTTTGCTTCATTTTCTATAGCAGCATGGAACTGCATTATGTCTTTAAATACAGTCTATGTTTAGGACAAAGAGGAGAAAGCTGCAGGAGAATGTTTTGTAATTTCTGAATACTATACTCTGTTCTTCAGGTGTCACAAAGCAGGTTCACTTTTACCATGGGTACATCATTGGCATCCTTGAACCTGTCAATAACATGAGGCCTGACCAGTCAAATCAGTGACAATGTAGGACCTGGATAAAAACATAGTGATTAATATCTGCCTCTGACTCATGGCTGGAAAACTCAATCTGCCTCATGACACCAACTATCCAGGATCACTGATGTTAGTTCTCTAACTCCGAGGGAGACTGAGGACCGCAGCTGATGATACAGGAGTGGGCTACTGTGTCTCCATTGGTTGAGGGTCAAAACACGGTTTTGGAAATCTCTGACGGGACATTTTAGGGACAATTAGACAGATTAGTGTTGCTAAATGACCCATATTGTTACTTAAAATTCATTTTTGCTTTAGTTGGACTATAAGGGATTATCCAAAACAAGGAGCTACTTCATGTTGAAATAAATGTTGAAATGAAAATCAATTAAAGTTAGCTCTCTGACGGGACATTACTGTGTTTCGACTCTTGAACATATTTTCTGAACATTTGATTTTTGTGAGCAGGATGCTGAGTGAGGGAAAACCTTGTTGAAAATGTGCACTCGTATACACATTCAAGACATGAACTGTCTTCCTCACACCTTCAGAAAAACTTGGTTGCAACACTGAGTTTTAAAAGAAAATGTTGAAAAAGTATGTCATCTGTAAGAAATGTCACAAAATAACAATGCTTCCTGTCTCCTATGTAGGTCATGCCAACACAAGGGCCTTCCTGAGTCATGGTGGCCTGAACAGCATCTATGAGGCAATGTATCACGGGGTGCCTGTGGTGGGTGTTCCCCTGTTTGGAGACCACTATGATACCATGACTCGTGTGGCAGCCAAAGGGATGGGTATCATGCTACACTGGAAGACGATGACCGAGGAAGACCTCTACACAGCCCTCACCAGCGTCATTAAAGACAGCAGGTTAGAACTCCATGTCCTGCTTCGTATATGAGGCTATTGCTTATCGGTGCCATCTGCTGACCACTTACAGCATCAGCATACCGTGACTGACTGTTTTTGTCAGTTAATCAAGTTTGTTTTCTGGTCCAGTTCTTAGTAAGCACATTCAGAACAGCATTTTACACTGTTTGAGGGTTTGTTTATTTGTTATTTTGGTCAAGAAGGTGAGCTCTGACATCGATTGGGTCAACAAGGAATAAAAAAGTGATTTACATTAATCTAAAAATAAAATAAAAAATCTTCCGAAACTGCCTGTCCTACAAACACCTACAGTAGTTTGGAGAAAAACTTTTGAACTTTTTAAAATTTTACACACTCTTAAATATTAATAGGAAATATTTGAAGACAATGTTTTTGTGTTTTCAGAGGTGTGGCTGTATCAGACATCCATATGCAAAAAAAAAAGCATTTGTTTATGTCTAACCAGAAAAAATGACAAAACTAAATTCTTAGCATTTCATGCCCTGATTATGTTTCATCATCTTGCTGAAAGAATACATGTGGAGAATGCAACAGTACTTCAATACAGAGTTCAATGACTTCAAAGTGTTTCTTAATGCAATACTTCACCAATACATAGGGCGTCCATAAACATTTTTTCACCACAGCATTTTAGCAGAGAGATTTTGGACTGTTAGCATAAATTTTACATCTACAAAATGCAAAAATAAAGCTTTTATGACAATATTCAGTAAAAATAAATGTCATTTTCAGGTACCGCCAGCAGGCACATCTTCTTTCCACCATTCACAAAGATCAGCCAGGCCACCCTGTGACCAGGGCTGTTTACTGGATCAGCTACATTCTTCGTCATCAAGGTGCCAACCACTTACGCTCTGCTGTATATGACGTGTCCCTCTACCAGTACTTCTTGCTGGATGTGATTTTCACTGTAGCAGCTGCAGTGGCTCTTGCAAGCTTTACTCTGTACCGGTTGGGACGACTGCTAAGGGCAAAGTTTGGAGATCAGAGCAGAAGAGGAGGTGTCACCAGGGATGATGGTAACATGGCCAATGGACATTGTCATAGTGAGAGCATGGCCAATGGGAAACACAAACGCAATGGTTCCTTAAAAAATGAGAAGAAGATGAATTAATGTTTTGCATGGCCAAGAGGAATGAGGAAAAGTTGCCCCAACGACACAGCTCTATGTGTGGTTTAATGGTTTTATAAAAGCTTGGAGACAACGCTGGTCTTAGGTCTGCGTCAAGAGGCAACTGCTACTCAGTCAAGCAAGATCCTGTGGGAGGATGCACAATGCGTTGTGAAGGGACAGAGCAGGGCATCGGGTGCTCAAAATCTGTGTGTTTGCATGTGTGGATGTATGTGTATGTGTGCACCGAGACAAATTTAACGAAAACTCTTAACGACAGCAGCTACAGCAATACAACACCAAATTGGAAAGTTGTCGAGGAAGAAACACCGGAAGGACACAGTGGAGAACATTGTTTCTATATGTGCATCTTCTCTCCTGCATGTTCTCTGTTGTCTTCCTGCCTTCCTTACCAGAGGGCAAGTTCTGAGCGCCAACCCCTCATCCTCAGAATAAAAATAAACAAAAAGAAGATAAGTTATGAAATATTTAGGATTTAATATTGTTAACTGCAAACTCTGCTTCAGTAAGTGTATGGTAAACTGTAAATAGAGGACACATCTATTTATTACTGTACAAATGCATTTTAATCATGGACCTTTTTAACCTTGATGCTATTTTTTAATTTATTACATGTAATGGTTCTTCTGTAACTGAAGTGATGGTACACTCCCGCCTCTGAGCTAATATTAGCACAAAGTTGTGTCCTTTCATCGGTGAAAGAAAAAACAGCTGTTAGCAACACTAATCCTAAGCACGCACAGATCTGTGCTTTGTACATTTGCATTAGCTACAATATTCATGGTGGTCCTACTTTTAAATGATGATAATAATATTATAATTAGCTTACCTTTTCACAGGGTAGTGCCAACCTGTGGCTGCACTCTGCCGCGTCTCCTTGTCACTGGACTGACAGTTCGCTGTAGCTGAGAATAGCTCAGCTGAGGCCTGTCTGGCTTACCAGTGTGAAAAGGGCTATTGTACTTTTATTAGAAGGCATGAAGGTAAAATCTACCAAGAATACTGTGGGTAGGCCGGGCCTGATCATCCTCATCTGGTCAGGTGATTTATTCTCATCCGCTTTCAGTTGCTCTTCTTAATTCCACATTCTCCATCTATTTATAAATTATTAGGTCCCTTCATTGCCATTTTTGACATTGAACATCATCCCTCTGTCATTTATTTGTTGGATAATGTTGCAAACACACATTTTAACTTAAAACATTGAGGTAGGACTTTCATTCTATTCCATTTGATGTTTCATCTTTGCAAATGGATTGTCAGATTACACTTAGGATGTAATTATATTACCTTTTGAGTGTGAATGATTCACATTCTCTAAGAGGCCTTTTACAATGCAAATATTGTGTAAACAGTATGCTTGAATACTGATGTGTACATCTTATTGGTAGTGTTTCAATGCTTGTGTGCTTCAGATCACTGTACAGCTTTAGACTGAGTGTATGAAAAGAAAAAAAAAACAAAAACAAAACAGGGCATAAAAACACTGTATTAGCCTTTTGACAGTCATGTAAAAATAACCATTGGCTTTTTTGCTATTCACTGGAGACGTCATTATACTGTGTGCCCGTAGTGAAGCAAAGAATTGTTCTTTCAATAAGACCGAATTTGCCTTCAGTAGCTTTACTTAATCATCTTATATGTCTCTCCTTTCTTGCCAGCATTAAGACGCCATGTCTTTAAATTCTTAATGCAGATGAAGGAGGGGTGTAAGGAGAAGGAAAGAGTGACAGATACAACAACGGTGCACTCCACATAGTTAATAGTAATGTGTCCCAGCAGCAAAACTGTCTTACTTGAACCCCTGTCAGGGAGACCAAAGTAAAATATATTCTTTAGTGTTTGTAGGAATTTTGTAGGGAGATGTAGATATCTGAGACGACAAGTGTTCATTGACAAGAGACGCAGATATCTGATCAACATTAAACTATGTAACAGGCTGTTTTTTTCCAACCATAAGGCCACATTAATTTTCTTGTTACACAGTCAACACAGTGTGTCTACACAGTTATTTAGGTTTCAGAGTTAAAACTTGGCATCTCAGCAAAGAAGTTGTTTACCAAATTATTTAAGAACTGCAATGTTAAATGAAATGGAGGAAATGCTATCACTTAACCAGTTATATTTTCTGAGGTCTTAACATCCCACATGTTCACAGATTCTGTGTAATATGTGAAAAAAGCTTCATGATCTTCCACTCCCTGTGAGCTTTAAAAATACTTGTGGGACCAATCCAGCCCAGCTGAAAACAGAGACTATTACGGCACTGTATACTTGAATCTTCATCACCATCATTACCATCATCATCATCATCATCATCATCGTAAATAATGTCTTCAGCTGATGGCCGTGGTGTTTGTGTCTGCAGGTACCGCACAAGCTATGAACAGGGTCTGGAAAAAAATATATTTGTGCATCTTTTTTTTATTATTATTATTTCAGTATTAATGTTGTTATGGTCTGTGTTGTTAAATGCCCATATTGCTGTCTTTAGTTTCTGTGCCCGCTTACTCTGCAGCCTGTCATGTCTCTGTTCTTGTGTCATTTGTACTTCATCAGCTTGGAGACTTTCTTTATTCTGTCTCACTTTTAACTTTGTGTATTTTGCATTCTGTGTATCCTTTTCTTTTTGCCTTATTTCTCTTCCACTTGCAAGTTAGATGGGATTACTTATGGATTTTTTTTTTTTTTTAAGATATTTGCTTTTATTTAGCTCTCCAAAAGATATAAACTCCACAGTTTTCCTGTCACGTGTGTCCATGTTGTAAATAGTACAATGTAAACAAAATACTAATGCTGAATAAAAATTACATATTTTGTTTGCAGAAATGATTGAAATTCCTTTGTAAAACAAGAGTGAAATTTCTGTAATTGTTCATGTAAGTGATTTACTCATAAGTGCAGCCATGTTGAAGAAATGTCCAAAAATCCAGACTTTTGTAGCCTTAGAAGGCTGATGTTTGTTAAAACAGTCTCAGTCTGATAGGGGATGTATAGGCTTTCTGCCGGCAATTGTTACCAAGCAGCAAGAGGTTTGCAGGTATCAGATGGTAGAATCATCTAAAGTAGCCAACTGCATACCTACTTGCACACAAGCCGGGTGGATAGATAGGGTTATCTAATGCTGTATGCTAGTGCTGAGTGAAGCTGGGGTAACAAAACACCCAGCCTGGTACCTTGACTCACTCACTGGCCCTGTTAATTATTCACACAGCCTGCAGGGGCCTGCAGACCACACACGCACACACACGCACACACACACGCACACACACGCAGACGCAGGTATGTTTAATTTACGTTCTTGAAGTTGTTTTCTTTTGTTGTTGCTGGTGGCTAAATTGGGCACTGTTCTGTTAACTGAGACGGGAAGGGGGAAAGAAATGGAGGGTAGGCGTGCAGATGAGGAATCTGATATCACAAAAGGCACAGTGGGCATCATTCATGACATTCTCCTTTCTGTCTCAGTCATCCCTCCCTCCTCAGACCTTTCAAGTGTGTATTATCTCCCGTCTCTTCACCTCAAAGGATTATCATCTGGACCAATTATCCACTTTGTGTTGGAAGTGTATGGAGTAAGAGTCCTCCTACTTTACACAAGATCTAAGTGATGGATTTGCCAATAGTTTGACAATAAGGTGTGTTCTAATCTCCTGCACGCTAAAACACACACCTGTATGTGAGTGGGGTTTGCATTTGTACAGTTCACTGGAGATGGTGGACCTCCTTGTGCTTGGTTGTGCGTATGAGTGTTAACGCCTAAGGGTGTGTTCCAGTTTGGAAATTATTGAGTTGTACAGGGTTAAATGAGTGATGTGTTTTCTCTGGTGTTTATCCATCTCTGCCACAGTATGAAAACTCCAAAAGCTGTACCTGGATGGATCTGTCCAGAAACGCATATTTCTTTGGAACTGCTTTGAAAGAATTGAACTTTTTTTTTTTCCACAATTAAATGAACTTGTAGACATAGTGACTTGGAAATTCAAGAGGTCAGGTTACCACAGTATAAATGAAAATAGAAAGAGGCACAGTAAAATGAGCAGGCACATAGCCGGGGAGGTAATTGCAGAGCTGAAAAGAGGTTTATTTCTTTCATAGGTGGGTTTTGGTGATGCATTTATGGCTCTTCCTCACACTTTTACTTTCACATTTTCACATTTCAGTTGTGTTGCTGTGAAAAACAGTGGATAAAACAAAAATAGCCCAAATCCTAGCATGTATTTCGGGATCTATCTGGGCTTATTACAGCAGAGTCAGGTGCTATAGAGTGTGCGGTATGTACTTTTTCTCTTAAGGCTAAAAATAATTTGCCCTTCTTCAGAAAGAACTAAGCCTGCACTGGTTGTTGCCTTGTCACCCTCAAGATAAGAACAACTGTAACAAGTACATTCTGCAGGTCTGGAGTACACTTATCATAAACCAAAATGTACATGAAAAAACCCACAAAATGATTGTCTATGGCTTTCTTTGCCTTTATTGACTCTCTCCGCCTTTCATAGTTCAGGGAAAGTAGAATGTACGATCAGTCGTCAGGACAAATATGTTAAAGGTTAGGATCAATACACTACAGGGGCTACTTCTGCTTAATTTAACAAATGGTCAATGCAACCTGCACCAGGAGGTAGGTTTATTCATGTGACTCCAAATCAGAAAGCAAGTGAAGTAGGTTTTTTTTGTTTTTTTTAAATTGCAGGTTATACTTTTGTCCAGTAGAGGGTAGTAGTATTCCATAATTTCCTGCTTTGGTCATCCCACTGTTCTCTCTTCTTTTGTTTCAGCCTTATTTTAGTTTTTTTTTTTTTTTTTTTTTTCCTCTATGCCTCCAACAGTTGATGGACCTGTTGACTAAAATATAAGATGTGAGAAGCAAGAGGTGTGATGCAAAAACCTTGCAATAATATATCATGTGTCTGTGTGCGTATGAGCATCTTATTTTCACTGTAGTTTCATGTGAAGCATGAGCCGCTGTTGTCATTCTCCAGCTGCGGTGCCTATTAAAGCTTCTCCAATCAAAATCTATGGACCCAAACTCTAGATGACAGATGTGGCCCAGCCCCGGAGAGCAGAAGCCTTACTAATTCATACACCAGCAAAGCTCGGGTAACATATTTGTGTTACTTGAACATAAATGATCCATGTGGGAAAACATGATTTCTACAGTACAATGAAGCCAAAAAGAGACAAATAGAAGCAATAAATAAGTTTTAAGAACCAAATATTATAACCTTCTGTGATATTTGTGTGTGTTAACTAATGTGTGTGTAGTGACATGTATATTTATATCCCTGTGTGTGTGTATGCATGCATTTGTATGATTGCATGTGCGCGCGTCAGGGTGTTTGGGATAGATGGAGGCCTGTCACTGTGTCACCATGGAGATAAGAGAAGCCTGACAGCGAGGGAGAGAGAATGACAGCTTTTATATCAATCATACTGACTTATAACCGTGTGTGAGTGTGTGTCTTTGCGAAGGTGTGTGTAAGTTCTGGGGTGAGGAAAGGGTATTAAGCCTGAATCAAAAATAAATCAATGTCATGTGGTTTGTATGTCAGCAGCTGTTGTCAGTTTGGCCTCACCTCAAGCTGTAATCTCTAAACTCCGCTGACCACACGTAAACTCACACATACACACATGTGATACACTGAAACACAAACAGACAGATGCCAGTATGTGTCACCCATGTCTAAGTGCCTGGACAGCACCCAGAAGAAGCAATTTGGCCAAATGTTACCTTGGCAGAAAAACATACATGAATATTTCAGCTTGTCTCTGTCTTAATTCCTCTCCGCTCCTCTCTTTCCCTGCTATGAAAATCTTCTTCGTCATTCCTTTTTGTTCTCTGATCGAACTGTGTCTTCCTCCCATTCATTTTTCCACCTTCCTTCTCTTTCCACACTTTCTTACGTTGTAACCGTCTCCAAACATCATCCAAACCCAGAGCCTCGGCTCAGGGCTGTAAGCTGATGCAGCGTATCTGTGAGGAATTGGGAATTCAATTGTAGAAAATCAGGCTTTTGAGTTTTCAGCCAGATATTTAATTATGGGACTGAATTATAGCTGTGTCGCTGCAGGGACACAGCACAGAGGTAATGTGACTAAGTAAACAGTAAATAAGCACTAAATAAACATAAAGTCAATGCCATGCTTGATTAGAAACATAAAACCCACTGCTGCCCTTGCTAAACCCCCCATACTTACTTACTTTGGCCAACAAAATATAAATACTTTCCACTCTGTCGTTGCGTTTGTGTATTAATACCTGGACCTGGAAGTGATTCAGATATCTGAATCGGATGCCCAGCTGCAGATCTCAGACAGTAGCTAGAAGAGAGGCCGGTAGTGAGATGGAAAGATAGAGATGGGGGGGACTTGGAAGATATAAGATAGAGATCTAACCTCCACTGTGATTAGGTACTGACCTCATAGGCCTGCTGTCTGCACCGATAAAGAAACAGGAAGACACACACACACACACACACACACACACACACACACACACACACACCCTCTACCCCGTCTCTTATTTTTAACGTGCTAAATCATTTGATCCTTATCATATGTTCATTCATTTCATTTCTCTCTTGTCTCCTTCCCTCCGGGTTTTCTTGCTTTCCATATTTCTGTTCGTTGAACCCAAAGCTAAGAAAAGAGATAATCTTGCAATGATCTGTTCTCAGAATCTATTGTTCACACCCTCACCCCCTTTTTCCCCTGTGCTCCATGAAAAATGCTTACTTTAAAAGTTCACACAAGGTAAACTTAGCCCATTCTAAGATTGCCTGGATTCAGAAGGGTAGTTCCTTTTTTACTGAGTAAAAAAACATGTTGATGACATTTTGCTGATTCATAAATCAACATAAAGTATTTAAAGGTAGAGAGCAAACAGCATAAAGTAAAACAACAGTGGACACCTGCCTGTATTAAGTGATGACTGATAACTATCAGTTAGTGATAAGACAGGTATACTGAATACATTTCATGAGCTGTGTTCTTTGCTGCTGCTGTGTTCCAGAAAGCCTGATCTGATGTCAAATAACTCTGTTACCAGACTTGTCAGGTAGACAGATATCAGATAGCCACGCTGTCAAACATAACTCATTTTTAAGTCCGGGTTAAAGCAGGGGATAACATTGTTATCTTCTATCATACTGTATATTGGTTGCGACTCTGTATTCATGCATGCACGCGCATGTGCAGACAGACGCTCACACACCTCCATTGAGTCAGTCAGCAAGCTCTCCATCACTGCCAGCGGTAGCCCCGTGCTCTTTGGTTGGTTGCAGGTTGATGGATGAGTCTCCCTTGAGCAGCTCTGTTAAAGCGCCTCTCTATCAGGCTGCAGCCGCATGGGCCCTCACATTTGATTAGATCCCAATGGAAGCCAGTTGCTCCCTGTCATCACTTATACAGCATAGGCTGAGATGCAACAGAGACAGCCATTGGAGCACAGAGCTTGACACGCTGAGGAAGCCATTTCGGTGCAAAGAGAGGATATAATGTCATTCAAGTACAACTCTGTCTCTCATGGTGGTGCTGCACTTGGCTGGATAGGAGAGATAGTGTGTAGGAGAGGATATTCATAAAGAGCAGAGTTATTTCCACTTTTCATGGGATATATTCAACAGTGAAAGAATCTATTAATCATGTTGCCCACCTATTCATTTAAATTACACCTCAATGAGAATCAGGACCATTACAGCACTTGAAAACTCAAAAGCCTTCTGTCGCTCTGACTTCGTCTCATTTGTTTTTCTCTTGCTAAATGTCTCTCTCTCCTCTCTCTCTCTTTCATCTCTCATCTCCCTTCGTTGGTATTTACATGTCAATGACTTCTGTGTAAGTGCCTTTCTTTTTGTCTCCTATTTACATGTCAGTGGCTTTCGCTGCTTGATGGTGCTGCGTTGAAATGAAAGTAATTTGCTCTGTGACAGTCAAGCCATTTTACCAGCTATTACTCTCATCCATTCTGGTCAGTGAATACTGATGACAATGAAACCAGGGAGCTGTGAAGACATTTTGCAAGCTCTCATGTTAGTGACGCTGGTATGGCTTTCATATGGTGGCAGTCCCTGCCCCTCACCTCTGAAAGAGCTGTTTTTGATATGCACTTCCTTTGTTGCTGTTGTTGGTATTTTTTAAACTGTGAAGTCTTTTTAAATCTTCGTGCCAGTTAATTGCTTTAGTGTAAAGTGTCTGATGAATTTCAAGGAGAACAATGCTTTATTCTGACATCTCATCTTGGAAGCACTTAGTAGTGGTGTTTATTGCTCCAAAGCAGTTTGGTTGCAGCAACTGCAGGTCAGGCCTGACATTCTTAATGAGTTGCACAACAATGTGAAAGTCAGTGCACTTCCAGTAAACTGCTTTGAAAACTTGATAGCTGCACAAAAAAGCAATTTCAGCATGAAGTCATGGCACTTCCCATTGAGGGCCTGGAGATAAGTCTCAACTGATGATGCGGTTTAAAAATAAAGACTAATTTCCTTTTAATCAGCAGCAAAGACCATGCTGCCTTGAGTGTTAAATCACTGTTGCAGAAGCAATTTGAGTATTGTAGCTCACAAATCAAGGAGGATGGGATGAGATGTAGTGATGGGAAAGTGCTGACGGGTCCAGGATCAGCAGCTCACATGTCTGGATGGACAGAGACACATACATGCATGTCGTGGTGCATACAACTCTCTGCTGTGTTGTTTTTAAGAGTTCTGTTGGCCATTAATGATTTAGTTTTACAGGCAGGACAGAAATATGACTGCTTATGACTGAAATATTGATGTAGTTGTATGAATAATTAATTGGGCTGATTTCTGGAATAAAGATGCAGTTGACTTTCTGTAGTTAGAGGTGAGGTACAGTGGTCCTTCCGTTTTGTTACAGTGTTGAATGGTGCAGATGTCCCTGTGTGTAGCCCGCTAGGTTGCACTGGGATGAATTGTGTCTGACCTTATTTGTGAGTAGGAGCAAAAAAGTGTGTTTCTGTGGGCAGGAATTGGTCTCACCCACTAGCTCTTTGTGGCTGCGACAAATATTCATCTGTTCCTCGAGATATGCATGTATGAATGAGAGTGAGTTGTTGTGAGGTCATCCCGGCAGTGATGTGTTTATTCTTTAAACAACTACAATGCCCACAGATTGTTTGATAGTTAGCTGACAAAGTAACCAGCCAGCTACTATACACTGCATTCAATTACCACTCCGAGCTGCATGCTTTTAAATCTGTTTATGTTTGTACTGCCTCCAGATTAATTTAATTTGGCACCACTGAGTGAGAGCAGTTAGTGCAAATCTTGGTACACTCTTGGATTGGGTAAACAGACTTTTTGAGAACAAATATGACACATAAACTTTCAAAGCACGACTTGGGGGGTAAAAGATTGATTCATTTTGTTTATGATGAATTCATCACTTTCTCGCATCTTCGTTCTTAGCTCTGCTCCCCCTTTATATACTTGTCTCTCTTTCTTGTTTTCATAAAGTTTAAAAAACATCTGTCATCACTTTGAAGATTCTCAATCTCACTTCATTTCCTTGTTTGTGTTTTCATCTTCCTTGCAGTAACTTTTCACTATCGGCTATGTTCTCATGATTGTCCTCTCTCAACTCCATCACCTCGTCCTCATTTCTCTCACAAATTAGTGGAGCATTGGATTGATTTTCACCCTCTCGTTTTATCTCAACATGACCCTCTGCAGAGCATTTGACGATGTTAGGTTTTTATGGAGCTGTGATAGATAGATATGGAGTTCTGGAGATGAGCTTGACTTGACGCTGGAGGCAAAGGAGACAGTAATACATGCTAATGACTCGCAAAAATGAGGCCCCAGAGGTGTGGAAAGAGCTGGGCGACAGGAAAAATGTCCAGTGCAGGCATGTCTCAAGGAAGGGCAAAGAACAAAAGGGGATTATTCTTAAGCATTTAAGCATTTAGGCTCTGGCTAAGTTTGCTGGCCCAGGCCGTTCCGTCCTTCAGGTGGGTCAAGAGGACAGCGATGCGGGGAGGTGGGAGGGCTAAACTGATAGCATCGCTCTCCTCAAGGGACGGAGGGAGACAGAGGGGATAGAGAGGTAAGTATCGTGAGCAAATGGAAAGATGGAGGGATGAAGATAGCACTGAGTGGAGGAAGTCGCTGTGAAGAAGCAGGGATAGAAAGATTTACAGAAGAAAAAAATAAAAGAAATGTAAAGGAAGTCGAATATATTCAGTAGTTCTGACTGAATCTGTTTGCATTCAAATGTGTATCCAGATTAATGGAACATCTTTCTTCTTTACAACAATCGTTTGTAAGGCTTTTGTGTTTAGTGATATAGTTGCATGGAGAAAACCAGGGGTTAGATTACAGGTACAGATGAAACAGAGTTAAAGCTCTAAAGAGATTAGCCTTGATCTATTGCTGAAAGCAGGAGGCTTTGAGTAACATAAAGGAAGTCTGCAGAATTTAGAATATTGTGCAGGAAGCAGTGTGTGCGACTGTACTGTATGTGCATCTCTAAATGATGAGATTTCATCCCAAGCCACAGCTAATGGCTATCAAAGATTTATTGGCAGCACCAGGGGTACTATGTTTTATACTCATGAGACAAGTTGCAATATGTCACCTACTCAACCAGCCAACTGACATGAGACTTAACAGAGGATCTGTCTGGATGGCTGTGGGGATGCACATGTGTCCAGAAACGGAATGAGATGTGAAAGGCAGAGAAACAGAAAGCCAAAATAACAAAGATGCATATTAATAACTGGTTCTGTGAAACCCCAACTGGTTTTTAGTGGTCAGTTCCGCCCGTGGATATTGGATATGCCTCACTATGACCACCTGTGATATCACAGCAAAAAGCATTTGAAGCCTTTAGGCAAAGTACTTGTCTTTCCAACAATAGTGTTTTCATAACCAGCCAACTGGGAGGAGATCTAAAGAGAGAGGCAGGAGCACTAATCAATAGGAGAGGGCGGACTGGTGTCAAACGGCAAATAAACAAACAAGCCATTATCCCGATACACACAAAAACACACACACAAACAACAGGATATGTACAAATGCAAAGCCTTCAAAGCACAAAGGCGCATACTTGGTAAACATTTGACCAAAAAAAAAAAACAGCTGTTGATATGTGGGGTTGTATGCAAGCAGCGGAATAGAAAACGGCTACTTCCTATTCACAGTGACTCTCAACACTCCTTCTCTGTGTGTGTATGTGTTACCCAGCTGTCGCCATTCACATACAAACAGGCTAACTAGGCGTGTGTGTTAGTGTTACCCATTTGTAGGTGAGTGTAGGGTTTTTGGTCTTTTTTGGAGGCAAAAAAAAAAGGCAAAATAAAAGAAAAGGGAGCAGAGTAGAGAGTGTGGCTGCTGTAAACACTGATATTACTGTATTGATCAAACCCTCATATCTGGTAGCAGTTAGATGGCTCACAGGCATGACTCCATGTGTGAGCGTGTTAAAGTGATCCGTGTTTCATCGGGTGTCTACGCATGTGCGCATTTTTCTGTGTGTGTTTGTGCTTTATCTTTCTCTGTCAACAATTTGTGGGCACGCATGTGTGTTGAAGTTTGTTCTGGCCAGCGCTGGTGACAGAGTGAGGGAGAAGGAGAAGTGCTATCGATTTTTAGCCCAGCCATGCTAGAGAAAGATCTGTTTGGGTGGAACTGTGATTACCTCCCTTTCCCACCCATCTCTCCTCTCTCCCTGTACCCTTTCCCTTGGCATACATGCAGTATCTAACCGTCCAATGTCTCAGCCGTCTCAATCGTTAGGCCTAAACAAAGCGTGTGATGTGCTCTCGCTGTCGTCTATTTCTGGATGCCAGCACATCTGGGAAAGAATATGTTTCAAAGTTTTTGCAGCTTAGAAATGGTGTGTTTATATTCTAAGTATATCACATTTGCCACATAGGGATTTTGTGTGTTTGTGTCAGAGTGGGTACACTTTCTGAAACAATAGCAATAGTATCTAAGGTTTTAAAAGATTTAGAAGTGAATCAGTTGCTTGGTTACCAGAGTCTATTTGTTGTGTTGCAGTTTGCATGCATAAAACTGTAGGCACACATATAACACCACTCATACAGGTATGCCTTTACATAGATTTTTTTCATTTACAGTGGGCATGAACACAATGAAAAGCGTACACAATTTCCTTTGTAAAACTAAATCCTGTGCACTTCGCATAACAACAGGGATGACTAGTGCATTCTGAACCCAGATCAGTGTGAATCTGTCTGCCTGCACATCTGTCTGTTTCTCTGTGTACCAGCCTGTCAGTCCTCCTCTTGGCCTGTTAAAGTGGAACAGACGGTTACACAAAGCCAATCTGTGTTTCTCAGTGTGCGTAGTGAGATAAACAGATAAATGATTAGTTGCAATTGAGGAGAGGGAGTCTTAGTGTCATCATTATGAGGGGGAGAGGGATCGGGATTAAAAGTGCAGCATTGTGTCTAACAGATTATTGGATCTGTGTGTGTGTGTGTGTGTGTGTGTGTGTGTGTGTGTGTGTGTGTGTGTGTGTGTGTGTGTGTGTGTTCTTTCCTGCCTTGCATGTGTGGTTGGCTGGTTTTCTCATTACAGGATTAAAGAGCATCTGGTTCAATGTTCCTACTCAAGCCTGCCATTCAAAGTCATGGGGGAAATAATACACTGTTGTCTCATGTAGGTGTACTGCTCGTGTGTGTCCATCTGTGTCTACGTGTGTGTGTGTGTGTGTGTGTGTGTGTGTGTGTGTGTGTGAGCACATGCCACACCGTGGACATGACTGCATGCATGTCAATGGGGAGGGCAGATATGGATTGAACGGAGCCAGACATGGGCAGAAATGAAATTGCTGTGTCTAGAGGCTGTGTCACAGAAAGTGGAGAAGCTTGTATTGTGGGTTTTGTGTGAAAAACTCTCAACTCAAATCTATTTCTGGTTATATAATGAAAGGTGGACTGCGAAGGGCTTAGCTGGATCTGATGGAGAGTACACAGTCAGGAAAGAGGTAAGAGGGAAAGGTGGAAGGAGATAGATAGATAGATAGATAGATAGATAGATAGATAGATAGATAGATAGATAGATAGATAGATAGATAGATA
>JAQQZY010000001.1:6717128-6729804 GCA_030068375.1 Ostorhinchus rueppellii
AAGAATATAAACACGTAGACATGAACATGGGGATACAGGTACAGTTGTATCTGACGGGTCGCAGTTTCACCGCGCCCTGTTTACGCAGATTGGAAAAGGAAAACAACAGGGTTCGAGGTGAGAAAAAAAGACAAATTCCAACCAAATGAGAATCCGTATCCTGTCATTAGACAACTCCCCACGAGTAAAGGAATGAAGTTTAATATTGAGCTGTATTCTACACTGGTAACTTGGTAATGCAGAAACATATATGAAGCTTTAGTGTTAAAATGTTACATTTATTAACTCTGGAGTTCTGACTTGTGCCTACATTTAAAACAGATATTTATTTAATCTATTGACAACACAAATGATACATTCCAAATGGAGAGGATTGACGGTTTTATGGTGGTGGTTTTCATGCAGATATCCAAGTTCTTTATAATGTAGGTTCCAACAGTACAGTACAGTTATTCTGTATTTTCAGTTGCTTTTTAACTGTATCTTGCACTTTATGACCCCTGTCTGTGAAAGATACTCTATAAATAAAACCTACTTATTTACTTACTGACATACTTACAGCAGTGTTATCTTGTCTTGCACTTTATGTTTGAAGGAGAAAACTTCATGTCGTATAGATGTACTGTTAGTTTCACACTTTTTTAATTTGGTGATAGCAGTGGGGTAGAGTACTCCCCCTGACTCTGAATAGTAGGAATTAAATTTACTGAATATCAAAGCTACAAATAACTCTAGAAGTAAATGTCAAGGCCAAGCTAAGGTTGGGACAGGGGCCAGGGTACAGGTAGAAGGGGTTGGAGGTCTCATCTGGTTCAGATTTCACAAAGTGGATGACAGAGGAAGTCTGGACAGGGCAGTGATGTCCATCCAGGTCATTTCATAAGATGAAGGAAAGCTTCCTACAGAGACCTTCTGTTAGGCCTCTTGCATTTCCTCCATCTGTTTTTCCAAAGTCACAGGCCTCTCAGCCAAATGGTTCCTTGTTTCGGTCTTCTCTTCTTCGTTTTCCTTGAGAGCCTTTTGGATGCGGTTCAAAGCCTTCTGCCTTTTCCAGGTCTGACCTGTACCTGGTTTAGTACCTTCATCTTGGCTTTTTTCTGTCTCTGCTCAGCCAGCAGACAGAGGCTGTCCTTCTGCCATTCCTGTTTGCTGTTCTTCAGGTTCTGCTTCACCTGGGCCAGGAAAACAGCGTGTTAAAATGCAACCTACCTCTGTCCAGAAATGCCTGTAAACAGCAGGAATTTTGACATAATATGAAAAAAACAAACAAAAAACACCCATGTAATTGGTATCATTAACAATGGCTACATCAATGAAATGTATCTGTTTCAGGCCTTGGACTTGTGTTGGCTGAAAGACTGGAGCACCTGAATGGAGCATTGACATAATGTTATTAGTAACACCTGTACTTTGCCTGCTTTTACAAACCAAAACATCTGCTGTGAAATACATGACTCAGTGATCCGTGCTGAATCAAGAGCAGAGAGTCAAGGCTGATGTATTGTTTCCATGTGAAAAGGGTCACATGACAGGGGCTTAACAAATCAGGACGATCAAAGGACAGGACTAGACAAATCAAAGACACCTAGCAACCGATAAGACCTATCACTATTTCCAACAGTCTTGTTTCTGTCAAATCAAACTACAATACAATCCAGTTCCAACACTAAAAGAATTTCCAGAAGCCTCCATTTGAGGGATCCTAAAATGCCAGATAAGTGTGGATGTCAATGAACACAAAGTTTACAAGTGTGGACATACAGTACATAGTGAAGCTATCTTCAGATTTATTTTTTTTTTAAATGCTATTTTGTTCAATTGACTACAAGTTTGTACACTTTTGATTATTTATAACTTGCTCAAAACATATGCAAGCATAGCAAGAACTGTGGAGATGATCAAAGATCAAAGAGCCTTTCCTTACTGCAATATATTCTCCTAATCAGTCTGTTAAATTAACTAAAGTGGGCAGAAAATGGCAATTATTAAACAACTATCACTGAATAATGATTTTAAAGGGTTTCAAGGTGTGGCTACATTTAGTACTTGTGCAGATATTTTAACTTGAAAAGTCTTTTAAATAGATATTTTTTTAAGACAAAATATGATGCTCTCATAAACCATGCAGTTCTTAATCATGCAATAAATATATCAAGACTTTGTGTTGTGTTTATGCACAGTGACAGTGGGTTCAATCCCAGCACTGAATATCGTGGGCATGTGGAATCAATATGTTTCCCCTGTGTCTGCGTTGGTTAAAGATGGACTTGTTTAAAAAAAAAACCAAAAAAACCTGAAACATCACTCGGGCCTTTTTGGAAATTTTGTCATAAAGTGCATTGTGGGAAAGGGAATTCCATGCAGCAGCAACAAAAATGATGACTAAGCGAAAGCTGTTTCTCACAGGTTCGGCAAGAAAACGAGCCAGATCAGTATAAGGTAAAATTCTACAGTCCACCAGGGTTGTTTTAAAGAAAGTATAGTCGGTGGATGGAGGAAAAGGTGACCTTTGGGTTCAGCACTCACCAAGAGACAGTGAAATTACTGCTGCATGGAAATTCCAATCTCACAATGCACTTTGTGACAAAATTTCCAAAAAAGCCCAGGTGATGTTTCGGTTTGTTATGTAAACAAACGGACTGCGTTTACGATGGAGTCCTCTTCAAAGTTGTCCACCGTGAGGGAAGTGATTTAAGTGCATAAGCACAAAAAGACTAATGGATTAGTGATAATTAGGATATCAGTCTGGTTTTACACATTTGAAAAAAAAAAAAAAAAGTAATGAAAGTCATACACTGTATTTTCATCCTTACGTGTGTTATTTAACACCATTTGATGACGTGTCAATGCGCTAGCTGCTAATCTCACCAGAGGTGGACAATCCCAGCTCCATAGAGTAAAAGTCCTGCTGTGTATTGGTCACTTAACACAGGTGATTCCACTGATTATCCCTTCATCAACTTGGATGAGGAGCTGTGTTCATCCAAATAGGCTGGTTCAGTGAATGGTTGGAACAAAAACATGGCAGGACTTTTACTCTATGGAGCTGGGATTGTCCACCTCTGAATCTCACGAATCATTGACCCTTAACCCTAACTGTGCTAATGGCATGTTATTTTTTTACATGGCGTACATAAACATACACGCTGAAAGCTTATAATGCGTACAGATAACACAGCAGTTAAAAGTGGTGTGTTATCTGTACGCAATTCTTGATATCACGTTGAATCTTTACTATTTGACTTTAAAGAAAAAATTGTGCTGTGTCGTAGAAGAAGGAAGGCTACTAGTGATAAAAAGGATAACGTGTCAAAGAAGCTGATCAGATTGTGATATGGTCTGGATCTTTCCATCTGCAGGTAGAATCACCAAACTATCAAATTAATGAGGGATGCCTTGAGACTTAACAGTATAGGGTCACTAGGGACTCTTGTTGCCATGACTTAATTCACGAATAAATACCAACACATTCCCTGGTGACACCTAATTTATATGCAGCTCACTGTATTTCATTGAGTTGCTTTCCCTCCCACTTTGCCATGCCAGGTGTTCAGTGCACAGAAATACCAGCTGAAAGAAAAAGTGCACATTAGGTTGATATAAACGCTAACATGTCACTGTAGAGACTAAAACTGCAGACAGCAGACATGGGGAGCGTTACTGTTGTTCAGACTGTGAATGACAAATTACAACTTTGAAAATATAACAGAAAAATAGAAATTAGTTTAATTACTACTTTCCAAGAGAGCACATAAAACCTTTAATAAAGACAGCAAAATAGTGCGGTGCTTTGCCATACATACGCACAAATTCAATGGAGAAAGAAATGGAAAGTAGAAGAAACATGTAAACTCCACAAATATGCTAGATATTTAGCCAGGCAAATAAAAAGTAGGATATAATAAAGTAAAAGACATTTTAATCCAGTACATTTGTGAATAGTGTACAACTTTATGTAGCTGGTACATATCCTTTGAAAAATGTTCTGAAGTGCATACAGAGTGGAATTATACATCACTTGACAAGTTAAAACACATGCACCACTGAGCTAATGTAGAGAACGACTGTAAAGTAATTGTACATTTTGTTCTTGTTCCAACCGTTGGGATGTGCCAAGTTTGTGTATGTGTACTTGTGTATAAAAGTGCACATGGACAGGCAACAGACTCTTCCCTCTTCAGTGTTTTTCCACACAATGACAGCCCATTCAAATCCAATTAAAGCAACACAGAGGGCTTCGCAGCATCACACATTCATCTGCCACTCATCCTCTCCCCCTATCTCTCCCGCTCTCTCAGACTGTTTCAGCTGTCGGTAGATGACTGGGTGGTAACTGGGTGGGTGAGCTCCAACTACTACTTCCTTGCTTTATCTCCTTTCTTTTTCTTTTACACTTCGTGTGAGCTGACACTCCACAGGATAAATATGTTTTACTTGGCATGTTATCAAGATGTTTATTTAACTCTGTGGGAAAGTAAGTGTGTATGAATTTGCTTTGGGCGATCTTCCTTAGATTGTGTTTACTGAACAATACTGACAAATAACAGTTATGGTATTGCAAATATTTATTGTCAGTGACATACATAATGGATACTTTAATAAGTTTAATGAACAAATACTTCATCAGACTGGATAACATTTATATTACAGCATAAGACGATCTTTTATTTAATCCTGTTCATCTATCTTCTGCCATTTATCTTGGTCCAAGTCAAACTTAAGGCTATGCTTAAGGGATGCTGAAGCCTCCTGCTCCCCTGGGCATCTCCTCCAACTTACACCTGACACCAAGGTGTTCTCAAGCCACCTGAGAAATATGATCCCTTTAGCATATCCTGGGTATACCCTGAGCCTCCTCTCAGTTGTACAAACGCCTCAGGGAAGTGTCCAGGAGGTATCCCTCTACACATCTGCACCTCCTTTACTGACTCTTCTGGATGTGGAGGAGCAGCAATGCCATTCTTCAGCCATTCTGTGGATCCCTGGATCACCTCTGGATGAGGAATGGTGGATCAAATGTCGGTAAACATAATAATGTAACAGACATACATCATACCTTCATGACCCTCATACCAAAATTCATTCATTCATTCATTCATTCATTCATTCATTCATTTTCTATCCCCACTTTATCCTCACGAGGGTCACGGGGGTCGCATGGAGCCTATTCCAGCTACTTAAGGGCGAAGGCGGGGTACACCTTGGACAAGTCACCAGTACCAAAATTCACCTGGTTAAAAAATAAATACAGCCATTTCAGCATCAGGACCATTCTTTTCATTTAGCGTTGTGTCCAGTGGTGAAAACAATGGCAGTGCTTCTATTTTTTTCTATCATTTTGTCATTATATTTGACTCTGAAAGGAGTTTCTGAAGGGTTAGGCAGTCCTTGGTTTTAATATTCCTAACCATCAGGAACTAGCAGAGTGACTCATTACTGCGGTGGCCAAAAAGGGCCAAACACATTGTAACAGCCCAGTGTGACTCAGTTAAGAGAAAACAGCTGCAAGTGCAGAAATGATGCAAATTCACAAATTCAAACACAAATCCAAACAAGGTACAAAAGAGGAACGTGGTGGAAATGGGGGAAAAAAGCGCTGTAAAACACAAAAACACATGTATATTCATCACATGCTCTGCAAATAAAGAAATGATGCAAACCAAGAAGATATTTGCAAACAAAAAACGCTGTTAAACCGCTCACTACAACAGAAGTGCTCCAAACCTGCAGCCAGTGTTTGTAGACGACACACTAGTGTTAAATACACTCAAATAAAAGTCACATGACCACGCTATGCTGTAACTTCAATTTGTTCCACTGTAGTTTGAAACACTGTCAGGCAGCTGTTCTCTGTCTCTCTCTCCATCCTACGTGTCTCTTCATTGAGCTGTTCTGCTGACAGCGCCCCCTACAGGTTTGGAGCTCTTCAGTTGTAGTGACTGGTTTAGCAGCATTTTTTTGTTTGCAGGTGTTTTCTTGGTTTGTATCATTTTTCTATTTGCAGAGCATTTGATAATCATGCATGGATGTTTGTGTTTTGCACATTTTTTTCAATTTGCACCATGTTCCTCTTTTTGTACCTCATTACCTCCGCCAAGGAGGTTATATTTTTGCCAACGTTTATTTGTTTGTCTGTGTGTGTCTGTTTGTTAGCAACTTTACAGAAATACTACTGAATGGATTTTCTTGAAATTTTCACCAGTGATAGACAATAACTCAAAGGTGTTCCCATTAAATTTTGGTCATGATCCGAATAGCGGTTTTGACGTTATGATGTCATAACCTTGGCAGAGGTTTGCGCTCACTGAGCACTCTTGTTTAGACTGTGTTTGAGTTCATGAATTTGCATTGTTTCTGTACTTGCAGCTGGTTTTTTGAACTGAAATGCATTTAGCTGTTGTAATGTGTTTGACCCTTGTATGCTACCGTACTTTACTCCCTCTAGTGGTCACATACATTCATAGTATCACACCAGTCTGTGGCTGGTAAATAAATTCAGTTCATATCTCTACAGTATAATACAGTTGCACCTCTGACATCATGCCAGAACTGTTTGCTCTTAACTTAATTTTAGGTCATTTTTTAGTACTTGGTAGAAATCCTACATATAGCTCCTTGAAAACAGAAAAAAGCTTAGTTTTTTCTACTTTATAAATTTGCATATATTCATGCATATTAGTTCAGATTTCAATTGTAAAAAAAATTACTGTTAGGGCACTTTTGATTTGACTTTTTTTTCAAGTACAGTTGACTTTATATTTTATTTATTGTTGAGTAATAATAAGGATGAAGAAAGACTGCTGGGAGTAATTTGTATACTTGTAGTTTATATTTTCCCTCAGACACAGGTACAAATCTAGGATCCGCCACTCTTCAAGCAACAATACTAACAAGGCACCAGCAGGGTAGCCTTTTTGGCAGAGTGTGAAGTGGTTGTTTCCAAAACTGCTACACTATCGCCTCAAAACAGGAGAGCATCCCTGCCAAATGTCAACCCTCAGCACATATTTTTGGATTAACAGACCTCTCTCAGGGCCAGAACAATGACATCCATTAGGGTTAGTTACTTCAGCAGGACGGATACTGTCCACGAATGAAAATTAATTAGACACCATGAGTACTGATTGAGCAAATGTTAATACATATTCCAAATGATGTCAGCCTATTTTGGTGCAGCACTAGATAATAAACAGTAACTAAGTGCATCTAAGTGTATGTAAAGGGTAATCTTTCATCTGAATAGCATTTAGCTTTAGCGTGACTAATGTAACATCACTGACAGATGGTGAAGAAACTCAAACACTTGTACTCAGGCTGACTCAGTGCCATGGCAACAAGTAGATAGAGTAGATATGAAGTAATTCATAAAACACAAAATGTTTTTAGATTTTAATTTTAGATTAAAGTTTTTCTGTCATTTGATTAATTAATAGTTTGCTATTAAACAAAATTGTTGATCATTGTTGGTCCCTATCTCATGTTGTTTTGAGTTATGTGTTTAGTTGAGATGAAACATTGTGTTAAAGTTACAGTGTTAAAATATTTGAAAAAAATTGCACATTTACACACAAGCAGCAAGTATGTTGAAAAGTGTTTTATACATGCTTCTTTTGTGCTTCAAATGTGATTTGTGTATGTTTGCATCAGATTGCTCAGTAAGCATTTACTTCAGCAAGTCCATGTTGACACTTAGGTTGATATGTGAGTGTGTGTGTGAGTGCATCTGCCTGTGTATGTGTGCGTGTGTGTGTGTGTGTGCACGCGCGCACGCACGTGCACACTGCAGGGAGCCCTGTTTCCATTAATGTCTGAACTAAGATGCAACTCAGCTTTCTGAATTATGTAAATGAGGTGCTGTAAATTCATGACAGAATCAATGGCTTTCATTTTTATCAAATCAATCAGGCCTCCATCAGTTCACAAACTCCACACTGCTGCAAGAAACACACACACACACACACACCCTGCAAGGCCTTATATTAATCCTGCCAAGATAGGCCTTAGAATAATGAGTTTTGGAATGATGTGTATACAGTCATAAATATAATTTTTGCTTTTAACCATCAGCTGATTCATGATAATGTGGGAGTGTGGGTGTGTGGTGGTGGTAGTGGTAGTGGTGTTTGTGTGTGTGTGTGTGTGTGTGGGGGGGGTGATACAGTGTGTATCAACCGGGTATCACTGTTGATACACACTGTATCACAACCCTCCCCCCCCCCCACGGTTGTGATGACTCAAGTCTTGGGAGGTTATCAAATGTGTCTCCGGTTGATACACTGTGTCATTAAAGCAGGAAAACCAAAGTCCTGCTCCGTGTCATATCACGTACAAATGATGTGTGGTAAAGCATGAATGTCACACATGGTTTTATAATGGCATGTTTTGGGTTCCATACTGACTGTCATATAAACTGAAGCCAGAAAATTGAAACACTTGCAGAAATTGCTGCAATAAAAATAAATAAATGTATAAACCAAGCATGAAAAGCACCTTGTAGTCCACTTTTGTAACCTGCTCAAAAACTACTTCTCATAACTCAAGTTTAACAGCATCCAGACCCTGCAAAACAGGAGCTTTTTGCTTAACCAATTTGACAAATACCAAGTAGCTCAGTCCAGCCAAAGCTTTTATTTACAACATCAGTTTTTGTATTTAATATCTGCTTTTTTCCTTGTGTCTGTGATATTTTGTGTTCAACACTTGAACACAACACCTGCAAGCTGAAAGAAATATTAAAAAAAACAACAACACACACACACAAGTGCTTTTTAAATAATGTAAGATTGATCCATCAATTATATGCATCAATATCACATTCTCACTTCCTCCCTATATCAAATAAAGTCCAGTAGGGGTTTTATTCTGGACAACCTTGGTTTGCCATTGAAGACTCCCTCCACTTGTTCATCTCATCATGTTACACAAGCATAGCATTTCACCCAAGATTTCCTCATATCATTCTCACTTTCATGTCAGTCTTTATGTCAAACTGTGCCAAACATTTGGATCTGCATCTATTTTAAGAGTCTGTCACTCAGAGCTTCTTCTCATTTCCAGTTTTTAAATCCAACTCATTACTTTCTCAGAAAAAAAAGTAAATTGCAGAATTGAGTATGAAAACACTTTGCTGGTGGGTGAACTTATTTCTTGCATTCACATTTGAACTAGTGACATGTAGATGATACTCAACATGAACTGAATTGCCATTTCATCAACATCTCTGTTGTTATACATTATTTGTTTTCCCTTGCCTTAAGGGAAATCTGAAGACTGTAGTTCTTTTTCTGCAAGGAATATAAAGAAACATATGTTTGCAGGACAATTTCAATTTGAGTCTCGGTGATGTTTAAATATGATGCAAAACAATATATTTAACAATGAATAATAATGCATTTTACCCATAAACTAATCCCACTGATACAGTGAGATGATTTGTGTCTTCTGTTTACCCTTCCCTACCATCTGGTCGATATGTTCTGTGATCTTTTCATATTAAGTTGGCGTGTTTATAATAAAATATTCACAAGAACATTATGTATGTACACCAAGGTCCATACATTTGTGTGTTTGTGTGTCAAAGTGTTGTTGGGGTGCTGTCTTCTGTCTCCCAGTTTAGAAAAAGATGTTGGCATGACAACATGACACTTGGGAGGTGCTGAAGGGTAGACATAGGATGAGAGAAGAAAACAGTACTCTCTCTCTAACTTCCATAAATAGACAAGTGTGGTTTTCATGCTACCTTTGAGACGAAACTTCATGCGTGGAAGTGTTTGTAAAGTCTTTCAGATCTTAACCTGCATCTCTACTTAAAAATGATGCTGACAGAAAAAAAAAAAAAGTCCAAAATCAACTGAAAATGGATGCAAAAACTCAACATTATAATTAATCAGATTTTTATTTTTCACAAACTGATCTGTGCATGATTGTTCTATCTTCTTCTTCTTCTTCTTCTTCTTCTTCTTCTTCTTCTTCTTCTTCTTCTTATTATTATTATTATTATTATTATTATTATTATTATTATTATCATTATTATTTTCGTTATTATCATTATTACCTCCGCCAAGGAGGTTATGTTTTTGCCAGGGTTTTTTTTTTTTTTTTATCATTGCGAGATAGGGCATGGCAGCACAGACTGCATATGAGGTCACTCAGCACCATCTAATGGAGGAAAGTACAAACACTACCTTAAAACCAGAGCAGACATATCCTGAAAATTTCATCCAAATCTGTCCATAACTTTTTGAGTAATGTTGCTAACAAACAAACAAACTCTGGCAAAAACATAACCTCCTTCACAGACGTTAAAAAAAAAAAGTACAAATACTACCTTGGTGGAGGTCTGTGTTCTCCGAGTGTTTTTCTAGTTATTATTATTGTTATTATTATTAATTGAGGATAATTTACCATTTTGCTTCTATACATCACTGGCCCACTTGTTTACGTGCAAATAAGCCGAGATCAGAAGTCATTATGAGACATTAAAGTCATTCAATACAGCTGGCATATTGATCCTGTCTATCTGTCATAGTGTCATCAAATATTCATGAGGAGGCAGCGTACTTCATTCCCCCATAACCACAGACACCAGCCAGATATGGTTAAACAGTCTGAGGTGACTTCACTGCCATTTCAAGCACTTTCCTGAAACTTTGTTAAATTGCTTAACATCCTGCTGTATCTCAAAACGTATAAATGTGCCATAATATAAAATATCTTTGCATTTTACAACAAGATGAATTATCGACTGCCACTTTTCTTTTTGCATTCTCTCAGGGACTGTATTAAAAGGCAGACATCATGGTTTATATATACTTCTGGTTCATGGTGGGATGTTAAATAATCATCAAAAATGAGGTTGACAAAAAATATAATAATAAAGAATGAAAAACACTAGTGAAAAAGAGAGAGAGAGAGAAATGAGGGATGTTATCACCTGAATTATTAATCAAGATAATTCAACTCCCACTGACAAGAATATCTATCTCTGCACCGCACTGCATCGATACACACATGCATTTACAAAACCATAAATATATAAGCACATGCACATTTGTTCTCACATATGCGCAAGATACTTTTATCTCAACTACTCGACAGTTATCTTTTAAAAATGGGTCAAGACAAAATGAAAATCGAGAAACTTCTCATTGCGTGAAAGAGACAGACAAGCAGAGAGACGGATACACAAGGGAAGGAGGAGAGATAGGTTGAGACTGCAGGGAGAGGAGAGCTGTTTGATAAGAAAAGTTCCCTTCAAAACTCATAAGAACTCATAATTTTTGCAAAGGACAGTAACCTAATGTTTGTAGAGGCAGAGTAAATTTCTGTGTTTTCACTGTGTATTTGTGGGTGGCTCTGTTCATGGTTACAGGTGTGATTTTTTTGCAAACAAAAAAATCTTACACAGTGAAGTTTGTAATTTTCTCTGAGCTCAAATAATCAAAGAGTGTTCCATGAAATGTTTGATAAATGTCTTAATCCTTATAAAAATTTTAGGTGGAGGGAGGAAAGCATATGCGGCACGAAAATAGGGACAGCGTGTGAGACTGGAAGGAAGCAAAGGAGGAGGAGGTTAACGTCTGCGGAGACACATACAAGACAGGAAACAGCTTTCACTGATGTTGTGGTCTGATAAAGTATTACTTTATTAGTTTGTCTGTATTTTTTCCAGAGTGGTGTATTTACAATAGATGCATGCCATTCAAAACTGATTAAGAATGACACTCTGATAACCTGCTGTATGTCAACACAGCGACTGGCGTTTATTAAAGCGTCACACAAACATGCCTCAAAGCTAAACAAGCTCTATGGCTTTCTTGCCACGCTAGTGCTTGCTCCATGTGAGCAATTTTTCTGCTATTGCCACTGGCTTTATAATAATTACATTTAATTTTTTTTTTTTTTTTTTTTTTAGATGTAAATCGAATCATGTTGAAAAAATACATCACAATGTGAACTGACAACCCATGACACTTTGTCAAAATTTGGCCATACTGAACTTTAAAATGCAAATAGGTTCTTCACAGTTTTTTGAAGCACACTTTTAATCAAATTGTCAAGCTTTTGGCTAGTGTAAAGGGATACCAGATGAAGGTCATGTAGGACCAAAAGCATGGCTGTGTTTCTTTAAGACTTTAATAATATGTGTGAAAGCGAAGCCCTTCCACACCAACTATCTTCCAGTTTTTAGTGTTCCTGTCTCAGTTAGGGTTTTCAATGGAAGTTCTTACAACAGCCTTTGAAATAACTTATTGGAGAATCACAATACGATACATAAGAGATATACACAGTCCAGATGAAAAAAAACAAATGGTGAAGATTGGATAAATACTGCAGTAACTACAGTTCTTTAACTGTAACTGAGGCAGTAGCTTCCCATTTGTTAAACATCTATCAGTTTGATGGAGCATAAAGAATGGACTGTGTTTCAGTGGAAGAAGGTCATGAGGTCTGATGAGTTTCGACCACGGGTGTAAAACATGTGGCCCAGGGGCCAAATCCAGCCCACCAAGGGGTCCGGTCCTTGGGATGAATGTGTGAAATGCAAAAATAGATGTTAAGATATTAACAATCATTTTAGTTCAGGTTCCACATTCAGACTAGCCTGGCGAATGCGCAGACCCCTCGTGTGTTTCCGCTCAACTTCGTCAACTTCGTGAGCACACACGGGGGTCTG
>JAQQZY010000001.1:6736007-6746908 GCA_030068375.1 Ostorhinchus rueppellii
ATGTCAGCCCTGTGATGAACTGGTGACTTGTCCAGGGTGTACCCCGCCTTCACCCTTAAGTAGCTGGGATAAGCTCCCTGTGACCTTAGTGAGCATAAAACAGGTTCAGAAGATGAATGAATAAATAGTAAACAAATGTAAACTGCAAAGAAAAGCAAACACACACAAATCCTATTCCTCTAATTTCCTTTTATGGCCATGTGGTGTGAATGAATCAAGAATCAGTCAGCATTAGATTAGTCCACACAGTGAACAATGGCTGACAGCTGAGGCAATGTGAGCTTTGTGAGGTGGAAAAGAAACAGAATGTTAATAAAACAACACACTTCTAAGATTCTAATCTGACCGAGGAGGAGCTGCTTCATCCAAACTGCACTGTCTGTAAATCATGCAGAACTAAACACATCGATTACCGGGCATGTTGTTGACATACACCCAGTATCAACAGTTCAGCCTGTTGCCTTCAGACAGCTAATTAGCAAAGTGACAAATAGAGATGGTGGGACAGATGTATCATATTGCAACAATACTGCATACATACAGTATGTGTATATTAATAACAGAATTAGAGTCTGATGTTTAAGTGAAACAAATGTTGCTCCTACAAACACTTTTCTTTTATAGGACACTAAAGTAACTAGTCACTGTTGCAGTAACTTAACACTCATCATGCCTTTTCCCCTTTTTATCTTCTATTTTTTCCACATATTTGTTGTTAAAAACTTGATGGAAAAATACAGAGTCGGAGCTTGCCTCACATTTTATTTTGAGAGGTGACAATATGAAGTGTGTTGTGCAAGTTTGTACGGGATTAAAAATCCTCACGTTCCTTTTATGTTTCTTACCCTTTGGTATTCTTTCTTTTAATGTGCTTAAATAGTTTCCAATTCATTATTTTTAGCCCCTCACCCATAGTAATCCTGTAGTACGGATTTGCAGGATAAAACGGAATGGACCATGTGGAAATGTTTAATAAGAAATCCTCTGGGATTCCTGCACAGTATGTAAATGAATGGAAATTGTCTGTCATGCATCAGCTGCAGTGTTCATTTCTTGGAAGGTATTTCATATCATTATGCTGATATTATAAATATAGAATGTTTAAGGGATATAAAAATACAGACTATAGTTAGTTTTTCTTTAAAACCAGTTTCTATTTTTAAAAATACCAAGAATTTGCATTATAATTCCAGCACATTTTAGTATGTGGTGACTTTTTTTTGCAGTAAAAAATGTATGCTGAGAATGTAATAGATTATACAAACACTTATTTCATATCCAGCATTCAGAGTTACAATAAAGCATTTTCTGCATGAATCATTTCCAGTTTGTACAAATACAGCTTTACTGAATGCCACATTTGCCATTTTTAAATCAAGTTTATATGAGAGTGGCTGCACTGCTTAAGTGAGCAATTTTAGTAGCTCATTTATCTAATTACTTAAAGCAAGGAGCCCAGAGAGATAGAGGGAGAGTGAGCCAAAAATTATCAACAGGATTTCCCTGTGAAGCAAAAATATTTATGCAGCAGAGTTTGTTTTTATGAAAACTGGAAAGCAGCAATGATTAAGGATTGCTGTGTCAAGCAGTAGCTTCACTTTATCTGAACCTAATCTCATGTCCTCTGTGTGACACAGAGATTGAAAGGTTTTAGCAAATCCAACAGCTACAAAATATTGATACTAATTTCAATTTGCTAATAAATATGTGCTGCAATGTGTAGTAGCTTCAGACGAAAGTACGGTGTAAAGGAGAGAGGGGGAGAAGAAGAAATAAATGAATCAACTGCATATTTATAGCTGTGGAATATCTTAATATCTCGATGTGTCCCATATGTATAATAGCACATCAGCTGTAGGTTTATGTATGCATATTTTTCATGGACAAAAAGTACTCATCAACTAACCAGCAGATAGGAACAGCATTTCAGTGAAAATCCAACTTGTTCTTTGCTCCCATATAAACATCATCAGCCGTTCTGTGTGTAATGACTTCATCTCATGTTACACGTAGACCTGAAACAGCTTTTAAAGACAAGAATAACATTTTCTATTCATCGACATGGACCTTTTGAATCCCTTGTGTACTTTTTGAAGGTTTCACACCCAAATGAGCCCAAAGATTTGAACCAGAAAACACACCTATACCCCTGGAAACAGCACCTCCCGTATGTATTGTTATAGTGTTATACTGACTGAATATAAGAACAATCTGCAATCACTTGGCTCGAACAATTTGTATCCACTGCTGTAAAATTTTGCACATGTGAGTTTAGATTTTTGTTCTTTTTTTTTTTGTTGTTAATTTCATTCAACATCCACACATTTACAGCAAAAGCATTAATATAAATGGCAATATATAAAAAGATAATAAACATTATCTTTGGCCCTTGGCTTCTGTATTATAACTCTTGTTGAACATAATTCTCTGTGATATTTAAGGTCTTGCATAAATTAAAACTGATTCAACTCTTAAATAATTTACCGGAAGTGCAAAATTACAAGGATGTACTGTACTGTAAGTTGAATATTAAATCCTGAATGTACAGTAGCACAAACTTGCCTTTCTCTTCTCGATCATGGTCTGATTATCTGTATTCATTCCTGCTAGTTATTTTTACTTGTACACTTTTATTTTATTTTATTTATTTATTTTTTACATTGCTCTGTTGTAAAAAAAAAAATAATAATAATAATAAGATAAATAAATCAAGAACTAAATAGTTCTCATAATTGGATGCCATGTTATGTTTAAGTGATATGTTACAGTGGTTATTGCCTTTTTGGTGTTCATTAGTTTTACACCTCTGTCATAGTAATCCTGTACCATAGATTATAATGGGGCCTACAATGGAAAAACATACTTCATATATAAATAGAATTAACTGTGCAATAGTATAAGAAATCAAGTGTGTAAGTACAGGGTGCAATATGTGTTATATGACTGTGCGCATGTAACATATAAGTCTGTGAACTCCACTCTACACACCACACAAACCCAACGATAATACGATTAACAGGTCAACACTGAACACTGCTGAGTTTCTTCACTTCTCTTGTCTTGCTTGTCACATCTTCTAAGTAAAAAGTGATATTAACACATATACACACACATACACCAAAGCATGTTAGTGTACATTCACACTCACACACTGTTAAGCCCATAACACACACTTCATTTGCACTCTGACAGCTTCCTCCATGTACTAGATGAAAGAATTGACAGTTCAAGGTGACGTCTACTTCAAATCAATCCAGTGTTTTACTGTGTGATGTGAGCTCTGTGTACAGAAATTGTGTGTCTGTTTGTGAGTGTGTGTCTCTTTTGTAGCGCCGAGCTATGTAGGGGGTAGCTGACAGGTGTCCCTTCTTCTTAGCCATGCAATTTATCACCCTAGTGGTGGTGGAGACCTTTGCCTGAGTCCAGTGTCCATTGAACAAAATGCTCTCACTTTCCAAATAACTAAACATCATCTAAAACAAGCATAATCAAAAAGTTTCAAACCGAAGCCATAGAGAACATGATAAGTTGTAAGAACATGACTTCACTTCTGTACTCATTTCTCTCTCGCTCTCTCTCTCTCTATTCTTTACTCTCATTAGCCATACGCTAACAATAGCAGCTGTATACGTATTTCAACCTGAATAAAATCAAGGCCTGCTGAGCCACCATGGAGATTTTAAATCTTTTGTTCTTTCTGGCTTAATAATAAAAAGTGTTCGGGGCTCAGTAGGAGCCAGCTGTCAGAAATAAACCACGGCTATCAATATCACTCCCCAGATATCATTATTTTAGTTCTTTTCAATTAATTATGAGAGCGTGGTGAGACGGTACTTTAGATCTCATTTCAGGGCCTAAATTGGTTTGTGAGCATAAAAACCTCTATTGTGTATGCCCCGCAGCACATATACACACACACAAAACACACAAAATGGTGTGAAGAGTAAGTTTTGATATGGAAGCTAAATGTATAATGTTGTAGTTGGAGATCAAATCATTTTGCTGGATATCGACCGGCTCAACATCAAGCTTTTATTGGAGGTAAAATCCTCCCTCTAGATAGTTTGTTCTGCTTGATGATTTTTTTCTATTGAATTGCACATTCCTTTACTCTCTCCTTGGTAACAGTAGCTTTCTCTGTGGGGAGCCTTTTACCACCACTCCACCCACTCCACCCCCTGCACCCCTCCTATTCTATTCATCATCTGCTGCTGTACCAAATCAGCTGGGGTGAAGGCTTTAAGCAAAGTGGGGGGTGGGCTGGAGGGTTATAAGCGAAGCGTGAACCATGGTGAACAATACAAGCATAAAGACATGCCTTAAAGTTGAGGTATAGATCCGATTCCTTATTTTCTTTTTCCACCTTTCCTTGCTTCTCTTCTATTTCTATCACACTAACCTTACTGTCTTCATCTGCCCCATCTCTCCCTCTCCCTCTCTCGCTCTCTCTCCTTGGCAGTGGACGGAAGGAGTCAGGGTGATAAATAGGTGGTGTCCGATGTGCTTCTCCTCTCCAGTCTCAGCTCACCGCACTTCCAGCCCAACAGCATGTTCATTCCTGTCAGCAAAAAGAGAATCACTGAAAAAACCAGGTCCATGGTGCACACACACATATGCACTTCACTAGAGACAACATAATAGGGTTGATAAAATAGGGCGGCGGCGGTGGTGGTATGTTAATGTGTAAAATGCACTCTCTCAGTACCACAATCACATAGTGAGCTTACAGTACATGCACAAACACACTCACAGCCAGAGTCTATTAGTGTTCACAATGCACACAGTCTGGATGAATTAACATCAGTGGTCACCAGCATCGACAGTGCACACACTTATTTATCACAGGCACTTTCTCCCTTATTGTTTGTGTGTGGGTGTGTATTTGGGTTATTTAGTAAAATAAAATCCAAAAGAAAGAAAGCACAGTGGAAAAAAAGAGGAAGCCTACAGTCTTAGTAGGGGAAAGGTGGTCAATACCTACCTCAGTCATGATGGATAGTGGCCCTGGAGGTAAAGCTGAATGCAGTTTTATTCCTCCTCGCCTCTGGTGACATGTGTCCTCCCAGAAAACCATTATCAAAGTAAATGCCTGTAACTCAGCAAACACCATATATTCAAGACTATAAGATCTCTTAATAGTGCACAGCTCCCTCATCTGTTACAAAATCTCTTGAAACAGCCACCTGGCCTGATCATATTAGAATATCTGAAATGGGAGCAACACATCATATACTATATCCAGCTTTATAATAACACAGCCTGCAGTGTCAGTTCACCCTCTCAAAACAGTCTCAGAATAGTGCACTTCCCTTGACCCTTTACTAGGTAAGCAAGTGTGTCACTGGAGCTTTATTGAGGAACAATTGGTATAAGCATCCCCTCAATGCTGCCATGCATCACCTGTTGTATAATTGAAGAGGCTGAGTGCCTGTTAATGATCCTATGCTTGACCCTGGGCCTCTATTTGCATTGTTTTTAGCTTAGCACATGGCTAATAGCTAGCCTGAAGGCAAGCCGGCCTTGCTAAGGATCGAACACCAATTTCCTCCATGCCAAGGGCAAGCTTACCACATCATTTGGAACACAAAAGAAAAGGTGCATGCCTGCACACAAACACAGCCACCCAGTCTCCACACTTTGTGCTACCATACAGTTGCACACATGCGTACAAACACACTGTATAACTGAACCTGGCCTGGGGGGGTGTCGAATAGGAACAGTGAAAGGTGCTATTTATTTAGCTGATGAGAGTGTAGCAGTTAGAGGAGGGGATCTGGGGGAGAGGCGCTAACACCCTCTGCTAACTCACTCTTTCCAAACCATCCACCCTTTCCTTAACCTTCCTTAAAGGAAGGTTCTTTTTAAGTGGTTGTATAAGGTGAGGACCAAAGGACAACACATACTGCAAAAGAAAATTGAGCCTAAATGGAATATGCTACCACACAAACTCAGTAAGCCCCCTCCCCACCCCTGCAATGTTTGTGAACATGTCTTTAAATTGGGTTGTAAAAATGGGTATGGTTTATATAAGAATCCAGTCTACAGCAAGCAAGGCGGGGGCTGGTGAGGCGCAACAGAGAAAGTGATAAAAACAAATAAATCAATTTAGTGGTCGGATTTATTTTCTGATCACAAACAGCACGGAGTAATAAAAACTGTATCACTCTGATGCTGAGCTTCGCTTGCATTTTTCATTTATGCGTATAAGGTTTGCTTGTATATGGGTGTATATTTGTGCAAGACAGTTGCCATCGTCAGCAACAACCACACTTTTGTGTGAGCAAGTGGCAGACATGTTTCTATTCTCCGAGCAGATGCACAATGTCATAACTAATACACAGTAAAAGCCTATTGGGGTGTATTTAACAACAGAAATATCTACAATGGTACGTGCACAGATATAAGCAATGTTACAGCTCCCTGCCCCACTGCTGTCCTAATGCTGTGTCTATGCTTCACTCTCTTTATGGCACTTATTACTGGAAAGTCAACACATATAAAAGAAACAGTGTGGGTAGAAAAGCCCAGCCAATATTTTGGAGTGTCATTTGGCAGGTGAAGTGAGGAGGATATTGGAAGAAGGGCAACAAAATTGCCTGAAATCGAAAAACTATACAGGAAATAATTTACTTGGACTGATGTCTCTAGGCACTCAACATTTAGAATGGGCTCTGCTACTTTAATTGAAAGAGAAAGAGAGACAGGGAAAGAGAGAGAAAAGCTGTTACAAACAAGAGCATGATTTATGAAATCCATCCCTCTGTTCGTCAGTGCAAACTCATTATGTATGCGAAACAGTGAGAGTGTGAGAAGACGGATGAGTCGTCCTGGTGGCAGAGGAAGAGGAATGGCGGCGCTAAACTCCGCCGGTAATCAACTGGTGAAATTAAACATAAAAAAAACAGGAATGATTGTGTGCGGCAAAGCGATTTGTCTGCAATTAGCGACTAGTCGCATAACTCACACACAGGCACACATAAACACATTCATGCTTAATGGAACAAGATGTGTTACTACGCGTGTATTTGTGTGTTTATGTAGAGACATGGTACAGGATAACCATAAAAACAGTAAGTTAATAAACTTGAGAGACATTAACACGGCCTAGGGCAACTGGTGACATAGCCCTTATTGAACGCTTTCTGAGAGGTAGTTGCTTATATTTACAGCCATGTCTATGTCATTTGTTTATGCTAGTTTAGCTGAATTGTGAGAGCAGGGACTGGAAAGGCCAAGCAGAAGGAAACAGCTACAGTATATTTCTTTCAAAGGGATCATTTAGGTAATGGCTTATGGAGAGTCAGTATCTCTTTTGTTCTGTCAATGCCACTACAATGACCTTTACTCCCCACTCAAACATAGAGGATACTGCCTCTCTTAGGCATTTTTCTGCAGTTTGTGAAAACCATAAGTATAGTGGCAGGGTGTAGTGTTAAGAGTTGAAATACATTAGTGATGCTTCCTGAACGTTGCCAGAGTAATCTATTAGTGTATATAACAATTTCAGCAGGGAGTCACACAGCTAACACTTAGTGTCAATGCTGCTGTGTAGAGGTGCTGTTAATATCTTCTTTACAGTTAGCAAGTTGCTCTACTGTTTTCAATCCTCTGTCTAATTGAATTCCCTGTGTTTCACAGGCTTAGACTTGTCTAATCTTATACTTTTCTTAATCCCTTACATGATTGCCTTTGGTTGTCTTAGCTGACAGACTAGCCTGTGTCATAACACAGTTAAATACTTACCCCAGCTGCATCATCTACTGGTATCCTTAGTGATGCAGATTAGTGTTCAGATGTGAACAGACTAGATGTCTGATGCCTGTGTTGCTCTCTGAGTCTTGTAAGAATAGTCCTTGATTATGTTTGGAACATTTGCACATTTAACATTGAGTCTAATTAATTTGCCAGCATGTGTTTGATTTGAGTGTTTTGAGTGGTCTGCTCATATGGTCAGCTCTGATTTTTCCTTCCTGCTTTTATCTTTTCAACACTAACTCAATCCTGTACATTTTTACATCTTTGTATCTTGTCCTGTCCCTTACACCGAGAACTTAAAGGTGCGATATGCATTACCCAAGGCAGTTTTTTTTTATTTTAAGGACTGTGTTTATTTTTATGTTTTGGACTCTGTTGCACTGGTTGTTTGTGTTGCTGCTGAAGAAGAGCAGAATAGAGACATTGAGGCCCTCAAGAATGAATGAAAGCACTTCTCCACCTCACCACAAAAATAACACTAGGCCTATGGTGATCTTTCAAAGGGCTTTAAACCGTACATGTTTCAGTAGTTCTTCTTGTCATTTGGAAACCTTGTGTTATGAAAAAAGAAAGCAAACAGTATTAATGTTCAGGTTGAAATGTAAAATAAGTATTTGTATTTGCCCCCCCCCCCCCCAAAAAAAAAAAAATTACAAACCACAATGTGTTCTGGGGGTTTTCCCCTAAAACTAACCATTTGCTATTACAGTCACAAAATATGTTATATTGTTATTACCAATACTTTCAACAGTGTTTTGAGTCCACACATTTTATGTATATAGGCCATTTCTGGGAGTGAATATAAATCAACTTGTACTGTCATTAAGCCATGAAGATCTATTGTGAAAATAGGCCAACTCAACATTCAGCAACATTTTCAAGACATTTGTAAATGATGAATATGCAGATTGTAAACATGTGCATAAAAGGAGTAGTTCAGTGCTATTTTCTTTTGCATGGTTATGTACTTTGTGTAAAAACAATCATCTATAGGGTGACCACCTCCCCAAAAACCAAGGTTGCTCTGTTCGATCAACTTTACCTGTGGAGCAATTACTTTGAAGGAGTCACGATTAATCATAACTGTAAACTCGCTCATATGTTCTCTGCAGAGGCTATAGAAATTAGAGACAGGACTACATTGAGTGGAAGTTAGTACATTCTCCTGTAGGGTGATTTTTTTTAAAAATCACTTTCAAGGAAATGAAAATTCTAAAAAAAAACAAAAAACAAAAAAAACAACCCAGGGGCCACATGTCTGAGCATGGGTAGTATGTAGCACCAGACATATTATACAAAAACACTTAAAGATTTTATTTGATTTCATGGGGTCTTTAAACATGAAGTGGAAATTAATTTATTTAAACTACAATGAAGTAAGCCATGGCCATTTCTGACTGAAGTGCCATGATTGGTTAAACTCACATTTGTGATAATGATCTAATATGAGTCAGATGGATGTCTGTTGGGTTGTGATTAAAGCGTCACTGCTCTTCCCTTTATTGAGATCTGAAATCTGTTTTCTTTGCCTTCCTCTTTCCTCTGAAAAGAAAATTGCTTCAGTGCAGCTCACCAGGGGGCTGGGCAGGGGTGGAAGCACAGGGAGCTTTAGCCTGAAATGATTTGTGTAAATTGCTCACACATCCCATGTTGGCCTTTCACCTCATGCCACCAAGCTGGTGAAATGGGGTCGACCCTAACCCTGTTTTTTCTCAGCATGCAAAGGAAATATGATTCGCATGGCTTGATAGGGTTCATTAGATCACACAAACTTAAGACCCACATCTGCCAATGTCTTTTTTTGGACAATACCAACCCATCTCAATCTCTATTTCGCCCTGTAGTCTTCAATCTATCCTTTCCTCTTTACCTCTGACCTTTTCATTTTTCAGTTCCTCTATACCAATCTGCTCTTCCATCTTGTCGTCTTCACTCTCTCTCAGTCCTGCTATACTACTGACCTTTCAGTTTCATTCTTCCTTCCTTTCTCTACCTCTCCTTTCCTCCTGGTCTGGGCTGTAATTCAGCTTGTTTCAGGGCCAGTTAGGCAGCCAGTGGAGTTAATCTGTCTTTTCAGGTCATAAATCACTGCTTGGCATCTTTCTCTGTCTATCTCTCAGTTTCTTCCCTCTCTTTTCTCCTTCTTCGCTCTTACCTGCTACATGGAAGCAGAGCATACTTTAAGGTGATTGTGTCTGACAGGTAATGCTGGTGCTCTTTGCATGCTTTTTTTGTGCACATGTGTGAGTCCATGTGTGGTTATTACTGCTTTAACACCCAACAGATAGAGAGTGAAACTGCATACTCTGGAAGTGCCACAGCCAATAAGAAATGAATGTTGAAACGTCAAGACCAATCAGAAGTGATACTTCTCTCTGAGAGAAGCAGTTTGGGTCTCTGTGTTTGTCTGCACTTTTTTTTTTGGTTTGTTTAGTAAACATAACAAGGGTATCCATTCACTATAGTAACGTGGAATATTCTGAATAATCATACAAAGACTAAATTATTTAAAGGCTCATATTTTGCTAAACCCACTTTTATTAGTCTTTGGTTCATTTATTTGTGTATTTGGGCCCTAATAGTTCATAAAGTTAGAATTTGAACCCTCCAGGTGCTGCAAATCTTTGTAATCATTTTGGCAAAAATTAAATAAGTTTCTACAGCTGGTTTCAATTCCTGCTTAATTTGTTATATCTATAACTAGCTACATCATGATATTTGCCCATAAGAGGTCAAGACATCTGACAAATATTTCTCCAGTATGACATAATTGTTTGTCAGTGGCAGCGGTTGTAGTCCATCCTGAAAATATGTCCAAACTTCGACTCCATCACCTAAAATGTTCAGTTATTGCGGCACAACCAACAACCTGGAGGGGGTGAGTTCTGAAGTGACTTATGCATTTAAAGGACCTGAGCTCAAAATGACCTTTCTAGTGTCATTACTCAGAAATAGGGTTGAAGATGGACCTGCGAGATTGAATTAATGAAGAATTCACACCCAAGCAGAGTGTTTACAGTTCATACAGACCACATGGAAATGTTTGAAAATGTATAATTTCATTAAAGGGGGCGACACGGTGGTGCAGTGGTTAGCACACGTGCCTCACAGCAAGAAGGACCCGGGTTCGTTTCCCGGGCGATCCT
>JAQQZY010000001.1:6753351-6764992 GCA_030068375.1 Ostorhinchus rueppellii
CATACACACACACACACACACACACACACACACACACACACACACACACCTGTTTTATTTATTTGAAACAGTTGTTTAATGTTCTTCAGCATATCTGTCATGTTCAACCTCTGACAGAAAATAAATCATATTAAACAAAAATAACCTTCTGATGTCTTCTCAACTTACTCATGAGTAACAGAAAATTTAAGCTCGACAAGAATAGCGATTATTGTGATATATTGTGATACATATAGATATTGTCTGATATGAAAAAAAATCGTGATATAATTTTTTTTTCATATCATCCAGCCCTACAAGTAGTCAGTATGCATGTTGCTAATTGGATAGTTACCAAGATATTCTTTTCTGTTCTTATCAATATAAATCTGACTCTGAAGGAGTCAGTGCCTCAACAGCCATGAACCTCAGCATACATCACTGATGTCATTGAATACATGTTCAAGTTGTATGACCTCAACCAAATGCTTATTTCATTGTAGAAGTCCAGACTGAAGTAGTCTCAATGAGGAAGTGAAAATAAACAACACTTACACAGAGATCAGGCCAAAACTGAGCATAGAACAGTGCAGTAGATGTAGTAAAAAGCTATTATTATGTTGCCTTGATATTTTTGTGCCCATGAAATATGAAATACAAATCCTCCTGAGAATGAATTCACAGCCTTCAGACATCAAACACATTTACAACATTTTAGTAGCGATAAACATTCTCAAAAGTCCAACCCACTCCCGCTATCTTTGTTTGCAGACTAAATTTCAAGAACAGTTTTGTCCCTGAGCCATCATCTGAAAAATATCCCCTACCAAGCAACACTGACAGCTTAATCACCACCAACCTTACAGCCCACTTCTGTAATGGCCACAAATGTTTTCTGTTACTATTTGACACTCAGCATCATGCGCCATTTTTTTCTCTACTAATTAGCTTTGCTGGGAATTTTAATCTCAGTGTTGCAATACTGCATAATGTAATCAACTGATGAAAAAAATAAAAACAAAAACCTGTCTCTCCTGTATCCTAGAACCTAAAATAGAAATTCTATTATATGTGCAGGCTAATGTAATTACAATATTTTCTCTAAAACCTTTATTCCCATTACTATTTTTTTTGTCTATACAAAATCTCACGTTCTTGCAGTCACTATTATTGTGGTAATTTATTCCACCCTTTAAACTTTAAAACAGTTTGGTTATTTTTTATACTGAAAGACATCTTCAGTATAAAAAAAAACAACTGAGCTAGACTGTTATTTTCAGCTCTTTATTACACTATCTTTAAAAGCACACATTCTATTATATGAAATAGCCCTTAAACCTATACCGTATGATGTGGCATTTTTATGCCTTTCTTTTTTAATCTTAAAGTAGTCCTTAAAAGTGTGTCATAAACTAAAATGTAAAAGAAATCCACCAGGTTTTGAAACTTAAAAATGTTCTCATATTTTTGATAAAAGTCTGACCAATCATTTTATTCAGTCTGAATAAAATAATTGGCCCAGCCTGGCTGAGCCTCCTGTCAGTCATCCATTTCCGCCATCCAGCATGCGATACCAGTACCTCTGATCTCACATTTCACTTCCGTTGCTCCTCCTGTCACTGACTGCAGTCTCCTATCTAGGGTTGTGAATGGATAGGACTCAAATGCATGTGTTGAAGGGACAAAGCAGATTTATTAACAGAAACAACAACCATGGGGAACCAACAGAAAACCCCTGATTGCAGCAGTCAGAGTCCACTGAATGAAGGATGGAGATAAAGTCAGGGTGTCAGGTGTACTTGACTCCACAGACACGTCCACCCAAAGCTCACTTTTTCCCGGGACTCTGAGGAACATGTACTTGGTGTCACCCAATGTAGGATTATGTAGGCTGATAAATGTATGGATTATGAAACCTCAAATGTCCACGCACTCACTGATGACCCACTCTGCCCAGGTGATGAGGTGCAATGAAGACAATGACCCAGCGCTGCACAGACCAAACCCTTAAATACAGGGTCTCCGAATGAAACAGGAGCTGCTGCTGTGCAGCAGGTGGATGATGTGCCTGGTTGCTGAGGGAGGGGTCCATGGCCACATCAAAGCGGACTGGACCTCCACCTCTGCTTCCACTTCCACCATGTGCATCAGGTGAGAGGAGGGGAGCGTCAGAGCTCAGGCAGGGGGAAGTGGGCTGGAGGATGGAGGCAGCTTGTTCCTGTTCAAATTTGTACTAAGTGCTGTGGGAAATGCCAGATTGGTAGATATAGCTTTAATATAACAGGCTACATAAACATAGGCCGCTGCCATCAGTGAATGTTGTAGGTCGATATTGACTGATACAAACAATTTTATATGCATTGAATAGTCAGGTCAAATGAGACATGACCCCATAAAGGTACCAAATTATACAATCTTAGATCACTATCTTTTGTTTCTGATCACACTCTGGTGTTACCCACATCTTGACTGAGCCAGCGTCAGACAGAGCCAAACTATCGTTGTTCTCCTGACTGATCAACACACCCAACCCTTCCTCCCACACATCACACACACACACACACACACACACACACACACACACACACACACACACACACACTCCCATCCACCAACTCTGCATGGAAGTGTGAGTGAATACTACAAGTCAGCAATTTTGGGGTGTGAAAATTGCTCTTGCTCTCCAGGATATTTTTAATTTCCTATTAAAGATCATTACACTCCCGTAATTATAGATGGAAACTACAACCCTGCATGTGCACATACACATCTGAACCCACACATATATGCGCAGCCTCTTTCCATCAAAGACAAACTCCCCAAGTTCGCACTGCGTGACTGCCCATGTGATGCTCATCCTTGTCCTCCATTTCATTAGACAAGGGGCCAAGCGAGCTATTCTGGGAGAAAACGGTAACTCTTTGCTGGTTGCTCAGCAGAAGAGATGTCTCCAATAGCAACTAAGACCTATGGCCTCCCCCTGTGGTGTCCTGATCTCATAGTCCATTTGTGTTTGCCTGTGTTTTGCATGAGTTTATCTCCTTCTGTGTCCAAGATCTAAGTGTGTACCGGTGTTTTACATGTGTGCACAGACGAAACAGCATTTGATCCATCACTCACAGATCTATAACAGTGGCACACAGCGAGGGATGAACACGTTAGTGTCAGTTGCAGACGAGGGAGACGAGCAAAGGAGAGGAGTGATGTGACTGTTATCGATCCTGCCTGGTAATTACAGCGCGATTTATTACCATAGCAAGAGGAGAGGGAGAGACAGAGAGACCGGGGGAGAGAAGGTATCATATTTAGTTTGGGGTTGTAAGTCAGGTTTTTGGCGAGAGTGAACAAGGTCAGAGAGAGACAGAGACAGATCACTTTACTCCTCCCTCCCTTGAGTGCTGTGAGATCTGATCACTGTTGTGCTTTCTGACATCCTCCCCGTCCTTTCTCTCTCCACTCATTCCTATTTTCTGTTTTTTATTTCGACTATGCTGAAGCGGAGACATCCAACACAGGCAGACTCATGTTTGTTTTCTGAAACACTCTTGCATTCATTTAGCCTCTCCATGTGTGGTGCCTTTAAGCCTGTCAAAAACATCACTTATAATCACTGCAGAGATGAAGTGTTGATATAATATGAAATGAAGGTGCACTCTGTCACTCTAACAACAGCCCTGCTAGTGTTTGTGGCTTGTAAAAGTGTAGGAGTGTTGGGTTGTTTACAGAGATGTGTGGGCGTTAAGCATGATCTTGTGGGTATGCGTGTGCATTTATGTGTGTTTCTGTTTGTGTGGAGGCAATATTGTTTCTGAATATGTCAAAAACTATGTTCTTATTGGCGCACCACATCCTGTCTTTCAATGAGTCACAAAGAAAAACAGACTCCTACCAAAAGACTATCATCATGTCTGTGTTTCATTGCAACATTTGACACAAAATGAACTTTTCGTTCTTGGGGTCATTGAAATATTCACCACAAGCAGTTTGGATGTAAATAATCTTGATCTTGTATTATATCAGTTTTTACTGATTAGGTTTCTTCCTCTTTCATTAGGCATGAGCACTGAAGAAGAAAAAAAAAAAGAAAATTATATTAAAATAGTTTTTATGTGTAACATTAGAGTTATATATTTCATAAAGAGAAATAAATTCAGGACAAATGGATGGAAAATGGCAACAACATAGGCCTAATGCATATAAGTGTATATTTATTCGTTTAGTGTAGTGCAGTTTAGAATACTCATTTGTATTCTCAGAATTTTTTAATGCATAAAAATGCACCATTTTCCTTTCAGTGGATATAAATAAGGTTTATTTGCATCGCAGAGTGGCCTTCTAGGAGTATCATGTTATACACGCAGATGGATTACATTAAAATAAGAAAAAATACATTTTTTTGTAGGATTGTTTAAAAATAATTTGATGTTATTCATAGCAGAGTGTAGTTTGCTGGTGTATGTTGCTATGGTAATCCTGCATCTGGCTGCATTCCAATAATAGATTGATTTCAGTCAAGTTATTCTATACACTCAACCCAACAATGGAAATATCTTTCTGTCTTTGTGTGTGTATATATGTGTACATGTGTGCACTGTGGAGCATGGGTATCTTTTACCTTATCAATCTGTAAGCACTATATTGATTGGGCCAAAAGATATTTCCTCTAATGTGCTGGGTGAATGAGGAGAGGGGGGCAGCTTTCACTTAGCCTCAGAGCTCTTAAGAGAATGTCTATCTATCAATGTTTCCAGGCATGGGGAGGGGTCAGGATTTGGGAGGCGGTTCAATCACACATGCACAAGATGGAGCCGGAATCATTAAAATAGCAATAGCATCACCCAGCCAACACACCTAAGTGAATCTGGAGCTTGCTGATGTTTACACTGTAGGAGGCTCACAGCTGATATATCCAGGAGAGCTGATGGTTTGAGCAATAGATCTGAGCTTCGTGCCAGGGCTTAGGGTTTAGAGTGTGTTTAGTAGGAGTATCCCACAATCTGTCCGATGTTTTGTTTTGTTTTTAATTGGGCTTAGCACGAACGCTGCACTGTCTGGATGCTTCCTGCCCTGACTCCCGGGATGATGTGATGCATTGTGATGATAATGTCTCTCCCTGTTTTTACACTCTTACTCCATTTGCTCTCTTCAGGCCTCACACAGGACTGGAGAGTCACAGATCCACCATTTAGCTCTCAGCAGGGAGAGAGAAGAGGGGGAATCAGTCACTTCTCCTCTCTTATCTCTCACTTAACAAAAGCCTCTGATGAAGACAACAAGCATTCTCCCTCTCTCGCCCTGTGTCTCTCTCTCATTTGTCTCTTGCTCTCCTCTGTTTTACTGTTAGAGTGCTAGTTGAACATGGCAGCTCTGACACTTTTCACATTTTCAGCCTTTGTTGTGTGTGCTGTCACGTATGTGTGAGCGTAAATGAATGCATCCTTGTGTGTCTTGTTGTGTATATCACAGGCTTCCTTGTGTTCCTGAACTTGCTTGCCAGTGTTTGTGCTGTGTTTTCTTGCACCCTGCCCTCTGCCAGTATGAATGCATGCTAACATATGCTTACATATGTTTTAGCCCTCAGATATTGTTCTATTTTTGCAGAAATTGACACCAAATAATCCTTAGGGTTATCACATAGCTACAGCATGCAAATCATATAGAGTGTAGCACATAATGTTGAACATCCACAATTCACTTCACTTCACTTTACACCACTGTTCCTTGGATTTGTCTCCAACTAGCACCATAGCAGAACTAGAGTGTTGCTTGTAATGCAGAGGAAATGGGTGAACAGCCTCTCTAATTACACTTCACCCACTGACACTAATTTACATACAAACACAATCGCACTCCAATCCAAACCTTCATTATCTCTGGATTCTATTCTGTAGGGCATGATATTCTGGCTGTTATACTTCATTCAAGCTTAGTTTCTCAGCTCTACTTAATCATTATACGAACAGAGAGGTGCAAATAAGGAGGTCTCCATAGAGAATATCTTCCAAGAGTAGGCCGTTTTCCACCAAAAGCCCAGGAACTTATTTACCAGGAACTTTTTTGGGTAAAAGAATTCCTGGGATTTGCATTTCCACTGCACCTGAAAGTTCAGGGTAATTAATGAAAATTAGGTTGATGACATATGGGGAAGTCGTGAAAAAATGTAAGCGCTTGCAATTTGCATCTATTTTAAAAAATACACATATTTTAACAGAAATTGAGTAAAAAATAAACAAATATTTACCATACAAAATAAACATAGTCAATTGTAAAATAAAGTCAAAACTAGAAAAGCACTTGGAGAGTGCAGACCTCCACCAAGGTAGTGTTTGTACTTTCCTCCACTAGATGGTGCTGAATGACCTCATAGTTAGTTCAGTGCAGTCATGCCCTATCTCCTAATGATAAACAAACCTTTAAAAAAATTCCTGGATCCGGACGGTGATCCGGATCACCACCAAAATTTAATCACTTATTCCTCGTCCCATTTCTAACAACTCCTGAAAATTTAATCCAAATCTGTTCAGAACTTTATAAATTATTTTGAACACAATCAGACAAACAAACAAACAGATAAACACCAGCAAAAGCATAACCTCCTTGGCAGAGGTAACTAGTATTATGGTCCAAAAATACATGAACATTTATTATAAACCCCACATGTCATATATCCCCGTATTCAGCAGCTCATTGACCATGCACCTGTCACTCCAGATTATAAATACGATTTATTATGTTGGAACAACAAAGATTTGAGCTGGACAAGACCATTTACCTGTCTCTGACACTTTATTGGCTATTCTTCCTATCAGTCACCCCTGGGATGCTTGAGATTGGCCAAATTAGGTGTCAATCAAAATGTAACAAGTTTGTCTGTCAATCATTACCGGCAAAAAAATGAAATTATACATGTTGTCTTCAAGGAAAATGGAAAAAAAAATACCAACATAGATCTGAGGTTTGACCAATATCCCTGCAGTTTCTGTGCCTTTGTGGATCTTACCTGCATTTTGGAAAAATACTTTACTGAATTGTCACTGGACTGTTATGAGCAAAATCAGACCATCTAATGACAGCCTTCAAAAGTAAGAAAGTCCAAATTTCTAATATTTTGCTTTTCTGGGAAACAACCTTTTGTGTATGTGGTGTTGTTGAACTTCAGAATGGTTTATATATTCATAAAGATGAGTTAGTTAGCTTTCATACAAGTGGATGTACATTAATGCAGGACCGGTGGTTATGAGCGTTATTTAAATAATATCAGCAGGACCAGGACGTAAGGCTGGGAAGAGGTTAAAAACTGTAGAACATGTAGTTACAAATTCTCAGTCATTATACTAAATTGCTAATTGATGGTCCTTTTTTTCCCCCCATTTCTATGTCATCCAGCTTAAAGCTAAAGTCACACAGATTTACTCAAATGTCTGTATTTAAATCTGCTTGCATATAGTTAGTAGTTATACTCCACATTTTAATGCCTTGTAAATGAACAGACACTATTAGGTGAGATCGTATTTTTTATTGAAAAATTAAACAAAGGTGCAAAAGAAAATTACAGAAATAGAAAACAAATAAACAGCTCTGGCTTCTGGACAGAATAGTGTTAGTTGATTAAACCACTTGTTGGTACGGCGGTCGGATCTGCTTTGGCCATTGTGGTCCTTCAGTCTTGTTTTAACCTGTTGATGCGGATTGTCACAAATTTGCATCAAACCCCCTCTTCTCCAAAATGCAACCAAAATACTATCTTCTTGAAAGCAAGAACACAAGTGATTTTTTTATTCTGTAATTGGAAATAAATTCAGGTGTCAAGGGGTTAATTTCTTCAGTTTCTCTTGAATTTGTTTATGAGTGTGTGTAATGTTCAGCTCTAGCTTGTTTGCTAACTTTAAATACACATGGTCATTTCGCATCGTTGACTCCAACTCTCTCTGAATGCTCAAAAGAGCCTGGACATCGTTGTCCATCCACTTGTACATTTTTTGGGATGCATCCTTTAAGAGTTCCTGGTAATCTGGAAAGTACTGTCTCCCTACCAGGAACGTCTTTGGGGTAAATTTGGGGCTGGGGGAAGTCATTTACCTGAGTAATTTTCAGTGCAAACCCGCCAGGGCTTTTGGAAGTTCAGGGTAATGCACAAAGTTCCTGCAAAAGTTCCTGCGGTGAAAAAAGGCCCTATTGTCTATATTTCTCAAGTAAGTGATGGTTGAGTAAAGGTCCCAGCCTACTTGAAAATGAGGTGTTTCTTAATACTCTTCACTTTTGTGTAGCATATGTGCAGTCACGAAAGAAATGATTAGACCATCAAAAGTCATCAAAATAATGGTTATGCAATCAAGTACTAACTCCTGTGTGTATCAAGTGACAAACAGACATGAAATGTCTAAAAGCACTGTTTTTGTCAGTACAATGCCATAGATATTGATGTAAGAACTGAAGTGATTTTGGTTATTATTAAGAAAACATGGAAAATGGATAGATATCAGCTCTGAAATTAAACTACGATGAGCTATTTCTGTTGTTATTATATTTGTCCAAACAAATGTACCTTTAGTTGTACCAGGCATTAAAATGAACAAGAAAATGAAAAAAACAAGGGGTGAACTAATAATTTTTCCACAACTGTATGTATGTATGAGGCCTCGTATATTTTTTCTGGAAACAACCTTTATATCACCCAATGTGAGCAGCTTCTTTGCCATAAAAATTGCGTCTCTGTTGCCATACATTTTCTTCCCTTCCTGACTTGTCCTCTCTCAAACACACTGCTTGCATAGACACTCAATAAGCTCTATTGTAAGGCCATTACAATGTGAATGGGGGGCCCACCAGCTCCATTGAGATGGCTGTGAGTGAGTTTATGTCAGTGCAAATAGGTTAGAGAGATTGATGAACTAGTGAGAGGGGGAAAAAAGAACACCTAATCAAGTTAAAAACATCATATGATTGACACGCTGTGCCCGGTGATTGACATTAGACAGAAGTGGGTCTAATGGGACTGGTTTATGCGTGTGCGCATGGCACATGGATGCCTGTGTGTATTTTGTTTGAAACGTCTATTCATTTGACTGATACTATCTTTTATCATGCAAAAACACATTTTTACATCAGCTTCAACCCCAGTGTTCCTCCTCCTCTTTATCCTTCAGTAGTACAACTTGCGTAAGGAGCAAAAAGAATCAGCAAGACGCGCCATTAATTTGCACCGGTGCGTATCCGCGTGTGACATCCTTCATCCAGCAAACACCAACTAACGGGCCGTGAGCTTTTACCGGGACCGTGTTCGCTGATGCCCGAGAAAAAGGGCTGTTTGTGTCAATCAACCTTAGCGCCCCCTCCCCTTCTTTCCCTTCTCTCTCTCTCTCTCTCTCTCTCTCTCTCTCTCTCTCTCTCTCTCTCTCTCTCTCTCTCCCTCTCGCGCGCTGCCTCTATCGCCTCCGCTCGTGTAGGCTCTCTTAAACCGGAGCATTTACGCACGCGGCAGTCAGTCGTTAACTGGCAGCCAGATATCGGCGCTCCTCCGTCTACTCTCAGCCTAATCTTCACCTTAAAGAGTAGCGATAAAGGGACAAGTGGGCAAAGCGGGAGAGAGGACAAGACAGCAGGGGAGACGAGAGTGACTGAAAGAGAAGAATGATGAAAAGGGGGAGGAGAGCGGATCATTCCGGCTGGCCGCCCCTGCTGCTCTAGTGGAGAGCAGAGACAGAAGAGATGGCAGAACGCTTCAGCATCCAAAGCACACGGGAGTGGTGCGCCACCGACACCGGAGCCCCGGACCCACCCGAAGCAGCATCACACTCCCCGCTCTCCAGTCACGCCTCCTCTCCGCACGGCAGCGCCTCATCCCCGGTGAGAGGTGAGTGGTGGAACCGATGCTCGTTCTCACTGTAAACTTTAGGGACGGGATGTAAAACTCTGTGAACGACCGTGTGTTAATTAGAGTTTCAGATCAGATGTGTGTTTTAACATATGGGCTTTTCTGTTAACATTAATGATGGACTTTTGCAACATGGCATTTTATACTGTACTTTTAATTTTAACCGTTTTTTGTTTTGTTTTTTTCTAAATTTAATAAACACCCCATGACTGAACATCTTGTTATAGTGCATAAAATGTGATGCATTTCTTGTGTTTTTTTTTTTAATTTGAGGGTGTTTTAAAAATGACTTTCATGGCTAATGTAATAATATTTATAAACCAATAAATGAAATAAGTAAATACTCTACTTTCAGAGTATAAGTCTTATATGTAGATTTCATCAGCAAACTAAAAAGTTCTGCTACTTTTTAAAACTTTTTTTTTTTTTTTTAGCATATCTTACACGGCATATAATGTACTTCTAGGTCTAGCCTATTTAGGGTACTTACCTTATGTTCCATTGCTTCTCTATCAATTGTTTTAAGTTCAATTTTCTTCAAAACTTCCATGCGTTGTGTTTTGTTTGGGCAAAATCTCCTTCCAGCGCCCTCCTGTGGCCCCTACATTTCAGACAGACGCATACCTATAGTAACCGGTTTCCATACAATCAGTTCAGACACTAGAGTGGTTTCTGTCAAATGTCAAATCACTGGGTTGAAGTAACTTGTATTAAAAAAACAAAACAAAAACAAAAAAAAAGGTTTAGGCTCCTGAAGTCTGTGTTTCATATATCAATCCAAACATTTATCTCAACAGAAGGTTCTTAGATGTGGTGCAATAGTTCATTTACAATAGCACATATTTTTTTTTTATTAAGGTTAGTACAACTCCTTTTTAATTAGATACGTGTGACTAGCCAAAGGAGAACTATTAAGAGACCTTTTCTTTCTCTCCGGTATTACATTTAAGGAATAAGGCTGGAGTCCCTCCTCTATGACCTTCTCTTCGCAAATACTCTTTAAAGGAAAGGACCGAGAGGAGAAGCAAAAGGAACATAAGGAAAGACTATTGATATTCAAACAGACAGAAGAAGTGAAAAGGCGGTATATAGAGAGATAGAGCGAGTGGGAGAGTGAGGCATGGAGAGAAAGGAGAGAGAAAGGGATGCTGTGGGATCTTTTCTTCTCTCGGGCTCCCGGCACATACATTAAGATGCTAATCCTGGTCTTTTTTGTCTCTTTCTATAATTCATTGCGTTTTGTTCCTCTCTCTACTCTTTTTCTCCGTCTGTCTCATTCTTGCACTTTCTCTCGCTCTCCATTTCCTCTTTACTGTCATGGGCTCCCCCCAGATTAGCGCTCTTGGCAAAAGGATTCCAACTCTGATTTTGTGGTATTTCAGATGATTAGGTTCAGAAATAGGACAGAAGTGCACAGAGTTTGGCGCAATTAGAGGAATTCTCTGTAGGGTTTTATGGGACTGATTAGTTGAGCTTCCATCCACCTCCTAACACTGCCATATAAACACACAACCAGCTGTTGTTTATTTGTGAGGATTGACTTTTGAGTTGTGTTTGTGCTTTTAACTGTGATGTCACTTTGTGTGTATGTGCCAGAGGTTGGATAAGCCCTAAGGAAGCAAGTTGTTTTCAATCAGCTCTGTAGTTACCAGCTGTGCCCTCACATTCCCCAGGGTGGCACAGCCTAGGTACACGCACACACACACACACACATACATATACACACACACACACAGAACTAATGCATACTATTCAACCTTGGCCAACAAAATTCAGTCTTTCTTCTTT
>JAQQZY010000001.1:6781213-6792020 GCA_030068375.1 Ostorhinchus rueppellii
GTGTGTGTGTGTGTGTGTGTGTGTGTGTGTGTGTGTGTGTGTGTGTGTGTGTGTGTGTGTGTGTGTGTGTGTGGGCAGGCACAGTGCAGGAGGATGAGGGAGACGATTTACTGTTGAAGTATGTGGATGAATTCTGGTGGTTTCCCCACATGTGGAGCCACATGCAGCCTCACCTTTTTCACAATGAGTCCTCACTGCTGGAACAGATGGTTCTCAACAAGGAGTTCGCTCTGGTGAGAACACATATACATGCATTTATAGCAGCTGTCTATTTCCTTCTTGCTTTTCTTCTACTGTCCTTTTAATCACACTCGCTTCCCATGATTGCATTTTCCTCAACGGCACATGTTAATGTTGGTCACTTTTCTTTTCTTTTTTCTTTTTCTTTATATATTACAGCCATGAGGTTGTGCAGGTGTGACGGAGCAGGAGAATTCTTAAAAGATTACACTTTTCACTTATATATAAGGTTAAAAATCTACTTATCAACCTATTCCCTTTACAGAAAATATAAGCACTGCATGTACTGTTTTATATGTAAATGTTTTTCACTCGAATAAGTATGCTAGTTTAAAGCAAAAGGACAGACCTGCTGTAAACTAACTCACGTCATATACATTATGTGCACTTTTATAAAGGCTTGAAACTTTAATCATGCTTCAGCTGTCACAAACAATTGCTGTCGGGAAAAATACAAGGTGTTGACAGCTATTGCATGTTTTTGCTTTCACAGTGAACAGTTTGCAGAAGTGTTCAATGTAAACACGCCATAAAGCAGTCAAAATTACAAGCAAATCAGTTGTACAGGGATGTGAGTCAGAACTGTCATAAATAATTAAAATGCTTTTACAAACTGTACTGTCATGTATTTATTTTCCATAACATTACATTTCCTGTCGGTGGCAAATGAAAGCTGTGCACTTGTTTTGATGGTTACACCTGAACCCTATTTCTTGTCCCCTGATTAATTGAAAGTCCATAATGTCAAGTGCTATTGTTGCTCTTCTCAGCTTTGCTTTGCAGTGCTTTGTTAGTGTGTGTACGTGTGATTGAGTGATTTGTATGAGTAATAGATGGTCATGTCACACATATAATACAGCAAGGGGGGCTGGTTCATGTTGCTGAAGGTGAATGTGAACATAAAGTGTGATCTCTAACCTCTGCCATGCCATAATACTCACACACACACATACACGTACACATCCACCATTCGCTCATCCCCTGGCTGCTGATTCTTGGCTTTGACAGTGTGTGTAGGTGTGTGTCAGAGCGAAGGACAACACCATCAGTCTGCAAGATGCACCCAGCAAACATCCACCCTCTCTCACACACATACACAAAAACATACTCACACAAACTGCTTTTTTTTTTTTAATTTCAAACCCGAAGGCCAACATCGTAACAAACACAACACAAACCGCATGCTCCATCTACAAGGTCAATCTGTGGGTTCTATGTGTTTACACGCTACCATGTCCTTTGTCAGAGGCTTATAACTTCTGTATTTATGAATATAACCCTCATGTACGTGTCTCTGTGTGTATGTGTGTGTCCTCCTGATCCAGGAGCACAACATCCCCGTGGACATGGGCTACGCTGTGGCCCCCCACCACTCAGGGGTTTACCCAGTACACCTACAGTTGTACGAGGCCTGGAGACGTGTCTGGAACATTCGGGTGACCAGCACTGAAGAGTACCCCCACCTCAAACCTGCACGCTATCGCAAAGGTTTCATCCACAACAACATAATGGTGAGAGGAAAACATTCTTCATCACGTTCCTGTGAAAAGCCTCAGGGCTGCATTAGCATTGCTGCAAACAGACGCAAATGTGCTTATCTATGTACACTTTGATCCATTACATGTTTCTAAACATACGCTGAAAGCCTTCATAACTACCTACTTAATATTCATGAAGTGCACTTTAGACGTTTGTACTCTGCTAGAAAGACCCTCACAAATTTGTGATTAAATCTTTCTTTTCTTTCTTGTTTTTGTACTTTTTCTGCTTATTTTGATCTTGTATTAGGTTGAAAGTCATATTAATTTTGTCCTTGTTTTTTATGGGTGGATAAATGTTGACCAAGAGTAGATTTATAAAGACCCTCAGCCAGTCTGTATAGTTGAAGTGAACAAGTTGAAATAGAGTAACATTTTTTTGTTTTGTGTTATCTAGTGTTTCTTAACTAAATAATAGATTACATCCATGATTCTCAACGGGGGGGTGTACTCCCCAGGTGGGCCGTAAACACATGGGGGGGTTCATGAGTGACATTGTTTTGCGTGCATACCTGTGAGTTAGCAACTACTGTTTTACATGACACACACACGCACACACACACACATGTATGTATGTGAGTGTGTGTGGGGTGGGGTGGGGTGGAGGGCATATTGTCAGGCACATTGTGTGCCCCCTGCGGTTACAAATGCGTTTTGGGGGCAGCAGGTACTTAATGAGAAGGTGAGTGGAGCTTACTGTCACTTTCAGTTGCACATTCTCACAGCTTTGTCTACAGAGCTATAGAACCCACCGCATCCTCCTCATATAAGTCTGTCACGTTACTTTTAGAATCAATCATCATCACCACCCAGATACCCCAAATTTATTTCAGCCACGGGGGGGCACCCATAGGCTCATGATGCCATTGGTGGGGCGTGGTTCAAAACAGGTTGAGAAACCCTGGACTACATGTTCAGCATGTTTTATTTATTTCTCTGAACCAGTTGAACCACAGAACATCCTTCTTTTAAGGTGTATCCCTCCACCCAAACAACATTACTACCAATGTAGGTCTACAGTTTAACCACAAAAAATAGATCTTACCTAAATATACAGAAAAATAAACTGTTGCCCATAAAGTTGGAATAAATGATTTACCTCTTCTCTTGAAATGACTGTGGCAGTGTGATTTATTCTTGATAGATAAAGTGTAACTGGGATTCAGTTTGTAATCATTACACTTGGTTTAAGGCACTTATGTGTATAAATTGGAGTAAAAAGAGGAATGTGTCTGAAAGCAAAATTATTCCAACTTCTTGGGCATCAGTGTATAGTAAATATTACAATCTTTAATGTTTGTACATAATAAATTATTACAAAAATCAATATTTTCTTACCATAATGAACATTAACCCTTTCATGCATCCTGGTCACTACAGTGGACAGCTATTCTATGGCTGTTCTCTTGTAGATTCCTAGGTTATGTTGCTTTAGTTCCATATCTGCCAACTCAGTGGACGCTCATTCATTCATACCATTACCTGAACTTTGCTGTTCGTGATAAACCTGTTCTGCAGTAACAGTGTAAATCAATTGCTTTTTATTGTTATTAGACTGTAATTAACAGTTTTTTTTAAACCAAAAGGGGCTTTTTTTTTGCATATTATCTCCATGAAGTGAGTAATGATTAGTATTAGAGTATGTTAAAATTTGAGAAAACATCAGATTAGGAGCATTAAAAATGTTATTTCATAGATTTCACACAGCGTATCAATAAATACATGATTCTTTGCTTCTGAAACTAAACACATGGTGTCCAGCTAACTGGACATTTTTACAACTCCATGAAAAATAGGTTCATAAGAAAAATTTCGATCACAGTGGGTATTTTTTTCATTCCTTAAGAGGAATGAAAATACTCAGGAGAAAAAAATCTAGATTAAGACTCTCATAATTCATGCATGAAAGGGTTAAATCTGGATTTTATACATCAAACCCCATTAAATCTGGAATCAAACAGCATAACTATTGAAAATTTTGGTAATTCTAGGTGAGTATTATTTTGTATTGTTTTAATAATGTATTATTTTCATATAATTCCATTTTGGAAGCATAAGTTCTGCCCATACCATCGCTTTTGTACCAAGTACCAGTTAATCATTCAAACTGATGTTTGTCTGTTGTACCTGGACACACATGGGTAGAAGTCTGTCTGATCTAGTTTGGACACATTTTCAAGAACACTACAAACCCCTAAAATCACATGTTTGTTTTTTTTGACAATGTTTGTGTGCATTTATAAACAGGTTATCAAATCAAATCAAAGCAGATTTTGTAGTGTCTAGCATCCTTACTTGGCAGTATGAGAAAATGAATTTCCGAAGTCTTCTGAGTGAAGGTGTGATCATGAATTGTAAATTCATGGAGCGACTATCAAAGCAAGCTCAAACAGAGTCGCTGTTTTGTTCTTTTATCTTCATCAGACTGTTTTTATGTGCTGTCTCTTTTTGAAATAAGTGTTGCTGAATCGTAAATTGTACGCTGATTGTTGTTTGCAGTCTTAAATAGAAAATCAATGATAGTGTACGTGTGGTGTAACCCCTGTGTATCTGTGCATGTGTGCAAAATGAATTCTTTGACCTTGTCTCACCACACATGCTCAGTCTTAAACTGATTCAATATTTAATCATTTCCTAATGCTGGGTGAGCTTTTCAGTGTGTTTGCATGTGTATCTGCATATTTGTATATGTTCAGGCTGTGAAGCTGGACAGGATTCTGTTCATACATTAAGAATCTATTGATGAGTGCATTTTTACATTTTTATGCTCCAATAAATAATTCATCAGTCACCGCTTCAGACGGAAAGAATAAAACTGTTGTCATCCATTTCACCTCAGCAAGTTGACTTCATCGCCGCCCTCCTTCATGCCTGTCCTCCTCCTCCTCCTCTTCATTCACTTGTCATTCAGGCGCTTTGTCACCGCTCCCTTATTGACAAAAGAACCAATCACATCTGACACTAAAATTACCAGTCCATGTTGTTCTGCTGTATTTGGATTTTGAGCAAACAATCTGAACAGACAGCTATGTCAATTTGCTAATCAGTCTCGAAGTCTGCTTTTATTTCTTGACATCTTGTCACAGCTTTTTAAAAGGCAGTCTCATTCTACTTCCTTTCAATGCAACACCAAGATGACAGTTTGACAGATTATAATGTGTTATTATACATTATCAATAATGAGAGATTAAGAAACATCAGTGAATCACTGAATTAGATAAGTCACTGAACAAAAACACATGTTCAAGACATCGGGATACAGAAAAGAAGGAGAATAAACAGAAAAACACTAGAGAACAAAAAAGGTTTTAATTATTTTTGTTTCACATAAAAGGGAAAGTAACTTGGTACTTGAATCACATCAGGAAAAAAAGGATTTAAAAAGCTTAAGGAAACAAAAGAATAAAATAAATGAAATCCTTGCCCAAGCTTACTGCTGACCTTAGTGATGAATGCAGCTGTTCTGTTCACATTTCCTTTGAAAGTTTTATTTATCTTCTAATAGACGTTTTTTTTCTACCTGGAAATGTTGTCCCTGTGTAAGACTCTACTCGTAGGAGAACAAGGACACGCAAATCTGATTCATTATTGAAAACTGATGAGCTGAGCATTCATCCATTTGGCTTTCCTGGGCTTGTAGCTCTGTTAGAAATGAAGAGAAGTTTAATGATTTGTTGATTATTTTAATCCCTGCTGAGCAAAGATGCAGAGTGTGGGAAACAAAGCATAGTGGGCATCCCTGAGCCCACTCTACCAGTGTGCAGCAAGAACTCTGTGGAAAGGCTGCTCAGAGGTTTACTTTAGGAAACAGATTTCCTGCTATTTTCAGTATTTCCTGGTGAAAATAGTTCTGGGAAGCTCAAGTCTATAAAATAGAATTATCTGCCTATGTCTTCTCAGTCATTTACGATATAATACTGGATCTTCAATATTAAATTCACTCAAGCTCTTTTTAACCATCTTGGTCAAGCACTTTTCTGTCTTCATCTACAAACATAAAAGGTATCTTTAAGTATATTACTGTCAGACATCATGTGATGGTCTGTCTAAATTCATATAAACCTTTATAAACCTGCTTCATTTAGATTCTGATGTAGCATCTTGGAAAGTTACTCGGGGACAACACACTCATCCTTCCTGCTTTCTTTACCTTTCACATTTTTTTCTGTTCCAATTTTCTTCCAATTTCTGTCTATTAATCTCCCCCTCTCCTCTGCCTCTCACTCCATCTTTGTTTGCTCAGAGGAGGACAGGAGATTGTCTTAAGGCTGTAAAATTGGTGTTTGTGTGTCTCTGTCAGGCGATTGAGAGCCACCCACTGGACCCACAGTATCAGAACAAATCAGACTGAGATATGGGATTGTGCGGTGTGTGCACCCGTGCAAACATGCATACTTGTGTGTTTGTGTATGTGTGTATTTCTTTTTAAAATGTACTATATCAGTTTGAGCTATAGCTCTGTGGATAATTGGTTTGGTGAAATAGTGCTGAGTGTCTGTGGCTCTGGTGGCCTTCTCTCTCTCTCTCTCGCTCTCTCTCTCTCTCTCTCTCGTGTGTGTGTGTGTGTGTGTGTGTGTGTGTGTGTGTGTGTGAATGAGGCTGCAGTGTTTTATAGATAAACCAATATCTGTGCTACTCTCTATTTCACACAGAGAAATGCTCCACAAGGAGTTTACAATAAAGACCCCTCTTCCTCACCCCTTCCTCTTGCATCCTCACTATAATTCCTCTAATTAACCTAATTAAAAGAAAAGGTGCTTTCTTTTCATCAGTTCTTACACAACACTTGATCCAGCATTCTAATGTTTATTTATATCTTGAGGATATACTATATGTGCTGCCAAAATACACACAAATGGAATTTTTATTGGATGCATTTATTTCAACCAAAAGTCTGTCTTGCTTCATATATGACTATGTGGTTCCATAGAAGAGTCTTTCTCATTTTATTTGTATTGTTTTGTCCTGCATGCATTTGTTTCATTTCTGTCCATCCTAGCAGAGGAATCCCACATCTCTTATTTAGAGGTGACTTCCTTTTTTTTTTATGACCTACATTATTTATTCTCATTCCCACTGCACCCAAACACAGAAACAAGAGGGGTCAACCATAATACACAATGGCATTCTCAGAAAGAGAGCAATAAACAACAGAAAAAAGACATAAACATAATCCCAAGAGGAAAGGCTCACGTATGACACCCATATGGAAATGGCTTGCATACTGTGCCTTTACTTCATCCTTCCACTCACTCCCACATTTATGCAGCATATAGGCCACTTTACAAAGTACTTTTCTGTCCTTTTCGTCATCCTGCCAATTGGCGTTGTTTCATATGCAGCGGCTTTACTGAAATTTGTTACCCAGTTCTTAAAAGTAGGCTCTTCAGGAGACCTCTAATTCCTGAGAATAATTTTCTGCCCACTAATTATTTCCATCCAAATCCAATCCTGCTTTGTTTGCGGGAAAGTAAATAAGTTTCTTTTGAGGTTTTTAGGGAACAAATGAGATCCAGCTCAGGGTTCAAATATGGAACTTGTGATATGCTGTAAAGAATTTACAAATTGTAGATAAAGATTTCATTATTCATTCATCCATTCATGTGTTGTTCATTTGCACTAATTTTCTCTGATGTTTGCAGTGTTTTTACAAGAGTTACTCTTTTTAAATTTCATTGTGCTTTTAATGGGACAAGACAATAAAAAAAATTCTGATTCTTCTGATTCTGATTCAGATTGTTGCGAGCAGAAGGAAAAAAAAATATTATGTGTACAATGAACCAATAGCAGAGCAAATACATTAATAAATAAAGGTAATCGAGACAATATAGCAATTTCCATGCACACGAGCAATAACAAAATAAATAAATTCAATATATACTGCTCAAAAAGGAGTGGAAAGAAGAAAACTTATCAAATCCCACTCCCATCTCACATTTATACAACAGAACACATTACTTTTGCTTCCTTAATGATAAAGTTACATCTGTTTAGAGTCCTAATAATGTAAATAACAGGTATGACCTGTAATAAAATTGCAACAGTAATTACATACCAACAACAATGGTAATAGAAGTGACAGATTACAGCATAGTAAACAACAAGCACATACCAAAAAAAGTAAGAAAGAGCCAAGGATGTAATGGCCCAGCTGATTTGTTTTGTTATTGATAATGAACTTAAGTGTTTTTATTTTCTGCTTTGAAAAAAAATAAATTATATATATATATATATATATATATAGATATATAGTTTTAATTAATTAATTTTATTTTTTCCTTGGATTTGCATGCATAAATAAACAAATAAACAAACAATGTCCATCTGTAACATGGTTGAAAATGGAGGTGTACTTTTAGCATATTTATGGACAGAAGTGCCCCAGATCAGGTAGGATTTAGAAAAATCCATTATCATGTCCTTCCCTGTCAGTAAACAGTAAGTCACCAAACAGCTTTAGGTGGGAAATTACCTATCTGTGCTCTAAGAAGTCCAAACTTCACCAGTGTAAATAACTGGCCTGCACTTTATACCTGCATGAAAATAGGGTCTGTACCACTGTGTTGGAGAAATCGTGACTGGACAGCTCATCGAGATCCATTCAGGTAGAAGTTATGTGCCCTTTGACAAGCCTAAAATGACTCATAGACTGCTTTTTTCTTATAGCAGACAGTCTGGCTCACCATAAAAAACACAGACAGGTTACTGGTTCCGTGTATACCTCAGTGATGTTAATTTTTAGGTCCCGGCTATCACTTTTGCCTGCGTTTATTAAAGACATTAACAAGTTCTTCATTTATTGTGCGTCTTTGTGTGTGTTTGTGTAGGTGCTGCCTCGACAGACGTGTGGCTTATTTACTCACACCATCTACTATAAGGAATACCCTGGTGGACCTAAAGAGCTGGACAAAAGCATCCATGGGGGAGAGCTGTTTCTCACGGTGCTACTCAACCCTGTGAGTCAGACGAACACATACACACACAATCACTCGCACACGCACTTACATGCAAATGGATACACAGTGTGAGAAACAGAGAGGACTGTTACTTTCTGTTTTGATTTTTGTACCTCAAAGAGACACCAACTGGGTTTCCCGCTCTCTGTAAAGGTAACTTCCTCTCTGTCTGGTTCATTCGTTTTCATTTTTGCCTCGTCTGCTCGGTGTGTGCGAGGGTGTGTTTCTGTCTCTTTTCTTGTCAGGGGCTGCTACTCACTATGGAGCTGTGTTCATCTCCCCACTTTAAATTAGGTCTCACCACAGGGGGGTTGCTGTCACATACGCGCACAAACACACACTCGTACACACACACATCCTCCCAATCTCACTTTCCCCCGCTGCGTGTGTGTCAGCTCAACTCGATTCTGCTTTGAATTAAGGAACAGAATTAGGTTTTGGTGGCAGTTAAGATGCTCATCCACATGCACGTGCTCGCGAATGCACGCACGCACACAGTTACGCATCGAAATCCGCATGCCCCAACAATCTCTCGCTTTCACTTTCTAACTAAAATCACCCCTGAATGCACACACAACACGCACATAGATGTTCACAAACCAGCAGTAGGCTGTATTGAAGTGTCAGGTAGGGGAGTGCAGAACTAGAGGAGCTGTCAGAACTACGCAAACATCACAGTCAAACGCAGCCTCGCACAAAAACCCAATCTAGCCCGTTCTTCTCTCTCAGCACCACCTTGTCTGTCTCACCTCCCTCTTTGCATGATTCCTAATTTTCTCTCACGCTTTCTCTTTTTTCTTTCTGATGCTGTTTAATTTCTTTGAGGCTTTCTTTGTCTCATTCTTTATCTTAATTTACTTTTTTTTATTCGTTGTCTTTTATCATCCTTTTGTTTCTTTTGGAACCGCTTTTGTGTCACTTCGTATCCCTCCACTGGGTGTTTGTTTCACTGTTTTGACTTCTAAAACTGATAATAATCTATGCATATATGCTTTTTGTTCTGCTTTTATTACTCGGCCTTGTAATCGTTCAAACAAAAAAGTCTGTGTTGGTTTCACGTTTAGCAGATATTTGCTTTATTTTGCCGTTCCTAACTTCTCAATATCAATAGATGTTTCCTGGAAAAACAAAATTTCCTCTGGCAGATATAAAGAAAAGTGTTCTACCTTTCCCTTCGCAGAGACAATGGTTTTCTAATAATAGACAAAGAGCCAGGCGGATGGTGTGGAGTAAAGTAGCAGGAGTGTAATTTACCTTTTTCTGTCCAAGGATTGGAGTGGGTTTGCTGAATTGCTTGTTACTGTGTGTATTGTTAAGTGAGACAAATTGCATGAACAGCACGAGCCAGACAAGTGTACCAGACAAAACAGTCACCTCTGCTTATAAATAGTACTCTCGGGCATTTCAAACATGCACAAAGTCCTGTAAATTAAGAGTGGGACAGGCTTATTGCGCTGTTTGTGGTCTGTTGAAGGAGATTAGCAGTAATTATAAAGTGGTTTTGGATTGGAGATAAGAGAAGTAAAGACTTCCCCAAGTACCTCTACATTGATATTAAAAATGAAATGTCAATGTTTTCAGTTCTGATAGGGCACTCTAGGCAGAGGTTTAAGTGTGGATTTAACAGGAGCAGGAATTCCTGACATTGGCAGTTTGAACAGATTTAGAATTATAGACTTGCTCCTGTAAAACTCAAAGTGGCCGATGTTCCCCTTTAAACTTAGTCTTTGTTTTATTCTGTCCTTGCTGGTTTCTAAACTCATCTGAGAGGAGCCTGAGTGGAGATTTTCAGTGTCTTCAGATTCTAAATGGATCACAAAGCAATGCACCATCTGGATCCAAAATGGCTGTTTACACCATTCAAGTAGCAATTTCAGATTTTCTACCTTATCAAAAACAGTCAGTACATGTGTTACGTTGCATTATGAGTAAACTTGTACATCATTTCACAGCAGGGACATTCATGCATTGCACTGGTCTACAATTTTTTTTTTTTTTAGAAAATCTCTGCTTCAGACATTAAATGTGTTAAATCTTACATAGTTTAATAAGATGAATCAGAAAACAAATGAC
>JAQQZY010000001.1:6852867-6863093 GCA_030068375.1 Ostorhinchus rueppellii
ACCCTGGACAAGTCGCCAGTTCATCACAGGGCTGACATATAGAGACAAACAATCACTCTCACATTCACACCTATAGGAAATTTAGATTAGCCGATTAGACACGGGGAGAACATGCAAACTCCACACAGAAAGGTCTCAAGGTGGAATTGAACCCAGGACCTTCTTGCTGTGAGGCACGAGTGCTAACCACTGCACCACCGTGTCGCCCCAATCTAATTTTATCTAATTTAATCTAATCTAAACTCTTTTACATATCACACAATGTGCTAAGAAAACACTCAAGTCTTTGGTTGCAATTTCATTAGGGTTGCTTTCAAACTCTTTAATATAAGATTATTTCGCAGGCACACGAGGCCGTCCATCCTATGGTTGCATGTTTTGTATACTCATAAACTGTCTGCCAAGGCCAGTACCATCAGGAATTTTACAACCAACAGCTTTCAATAACAGGGCATGTGAATGTCATCAGCAATGATCGCAGCAGACATATGGCTGACATTTGCCCTCTTTCCATTCTGCTGTAGACATTCATTGACTTCTGTGTGAATATGCACACACAGGCATGCATGCTGGGGCTCATATTTGATTCAACATGTGTATGTGCATGAAACATCTCTGTCCTCCAGGGAAATCAAACACTTTCTCAGCTGACTGCACCTGAGATTAAAAATTCTGCCTAAATGTATGCTCTGTTTGAGTTCAATAGAGAACCTTATTTACACCACATTAAAAAAAAACATTATGCTGGGAAAGAAAGTAAGAAAAGGAGAGTGTGTGCTGGTAACAAGGTAAATAGCTGAGCACTAAAGGTATTTAAGTACCTCGAGGGAATGGGGGGGTTGGTATGCAAGGGTCACAGAAGAAAAGTGTGACTGAGAAGAGAAGAGAACAAAAAAGAGAAGACAAGTGAAGAGGAGAAGAGACGAGAAGAGAAGACAGAGAAGAGAGAGAAAGAGAACAAAGAGGAGAAGAAAGAGAAGAGAAAAGAAGAAAAGAGGAGAGAAGAGAAGACAAAGCGAGAGAAAGAGAAGAGAAGAAAGAGAAGAGAAGAAAGAGAAGAGAAGAAAGAGAAGAGAAAAGAAGAGGAGAGAAAAGACAAAGAGAAAGAGAAGAGAAAAGAAGAAAAGAGGAGAGAAGAGAAGACAAAGAGAGAGAAAGAGAACAAAGAGAAGAGAAGAAAGAGAAGAGAAGAAAAGAGGAGAGAAGAGAAGAGGAGAAGAGACGAGAAACGAAGAGACGAGAAAGAGAAGAAAAGAGAAAAGAAGAGGAGAGAAAAGACAGAGAAAGAGAAGAGAAAAGAAGAAAAGAGGAGAGAAGAGAACAAAAGACAGAGAGAAAGAGAAGAGAACAAAGAGAAGAGAAGAAAGAGAAGAGAAGAAAGAAGAGAAAAGAAGAAAAGAGGAGAGAAGTGAAGAGGAGAAGAGATGAGAAACAAAGAGACGAGAAAGAGAAGAGATGTTGTGTCTGATGTGCTGTGAAATACTCCGCCTCACATTCTGAAATTATTTGGCAGATGGTGTTTTAACTTGCACCTGTGTCTGAATACATATGGTAGAAGGAGGGGCAGACACAGCACATATGTGTGCATATGTGCTCCTTACCCCTTGCCCAGCTGTCTGCAAACCACTGCAGCGTCTTCATCTCCCCAGTCAATACTACACACAGACCCCCAGACACCAGCAAGATAGACTTCAACTCTGCCCTCTAGTTTGGAGCGTCCTCCCTGAAGTCGCACTGAGCCTGGGAAAGAGACAGAGGATGAATATAATAAACCATATTCCACATAAAATAGGACTACAGAACGTCTGGTACTTTGACACAGATGAAGGATACATGAGGTTCTTTACATTATTTATGTTCCTTTCTCCTTGAAAAAAAAACAGTGCTTTGCACCCTGCTTAGTTTTAGCTGCAGCCGCATAACTGATTATAATATGTACAGGACAGGACATAATTTACTTAAAGTCACAAACATAAAACACATTAAATTTGACACATTTTGGTGAATTCCTTGTCAAGACCAGTAACTGAGCAGATTGTACACAAAAATTTAACTGCATTTCAACTGCAGTTATTTCAAGATTATTTATCAGCATCATTAGATAAAATAAGATGAGATAAGATAAGATAAGATAAGATATGACTTAATTCATCCCACTATGGGGATGTTACACCGTTGACAGCAGAAAACACAAAAACAGAGTACAGGGATGACAGAAAACAGAAAATATTGACTTGTAAAAGAACAAATAGAAAAAGAGAAAATAAGAACTGATGGTATATACCTGAACTAAAACGACCACAGGCTGCCTGGGTCCTTCTAAACAGACAGCACATCCTGTTACCTTCAGCTTCCACTGTGTGTCCAGTTGTATATTTGAACTTATGGGAAATACGTTGCACCTTAATTTGATGCTATATAACCTTTCTCTTTACATGCATGATCCTTTGGACTGCTTTTCCACCCAAACACACTGTAAAACCTGCACACTCACTGCAGCACCAATGTGTTTAGACTTGTCATCAGTGCACGCATGGTTCTTCTAGTCACACCTGGAACACTGAAGGTGTGTCAGTCTAATTATTTCACTATAACACTCTTATTGCATGCATGTGCACCTACTGTATACTACATCTTTCAAAATACGTCATTAACATTGTAATTATAAGTCAGTGCACACTGAGGTTTATGAGGCTTCAGGTGCATACAGTGATGCTTGCAGAGGCCACTTTGTACCGTGTTTACAGTCGCAGTATCCCCAGTCCACTCTGCCTTTGTGGCTCCTGAAAAAGCACCAGGGTCGGATCCTGCCGTCCGGGTTCCGGCAGTGGTTGTGTTCTCCTATCCCTTTGCCCGGGTATCGCTCCCTGAAGCCGGCCAGCTCGGTCCAGTTCATGCACCGGGCTCCGGACTCGGTGACGTCTATCGCTCCCCGGTAGAAGCCGTCTTTCCCGCGGCTCTGGATGCAGTCGGTGAACGGCAGGATGAATGACGGGACGCTGCCGGACGAACCGCAGCCGCTATTCGCAGCCAAAAGCGCGACTGTGAGCGCCACGAATGCCGGGTTCATGTTTTAGAGCCGTGGCCGTGGGCAGCTCACAGTGGAAATATCAACAGCCTGGACCGTCAGCTGAGGAGACGCATATCCAGGCCGACGCATCGCCCTGCCATGGGGAGAGAGTGAAAACTGAGAAAGGACGCGGATCAATGAAACTCCTATCTGCGTGGGCTAATGGGCAGGCAGAAAATCCAATAAATACATCCCCACGCAATCAATACTGTCCACACCTTTAAGGAATTATTAGGTAATTTAGCAGCCTAGGTATTTTATACTCGATATGACGGTTCCCACTATAATCTAACTTTATTATTATTTAACATATAGATCCCATCTGATTCACATAGTCGGCATTATTTACATTGATCATATTAGTGTATGATCAAAAACTATTTAGTCAGACAACTGGATTATGATTAACAAGTAACTTTATTCTATAAACTAATCAAATCGAATCGTAAATGTCTCATCGCAGACTATCCATAGGCAAACAAATAATGATTACAGTAATGATTTATTCAGGCATGTGCAAATAAAAAAAAGTTAAAAAAAAATAAAATAAAATAAAATAATAATAAATAACAGAAAATCGCTCCAACTCCAAGTATATTTATTCATTTGTTCCAATTTTGGATTTAGGCTTAAGTGAGCAGAAAGTTACTAATAATGTTACATTTTATGAAAAGGCAGGAGGTGATGATAAATAATGCAACAGCATGTCTCATCCTTTGTGCACATGGAATTATATGAAATGAACATATCATGGAAATAATTTGTTAAAGTGAATGTGTGAAACTTCATATAGTAGGATATGCTATTGTTACTAAGGTTATAATTATTTCTATTAAAATTGTTTTAACCTGATGCTTTAATACCGTTCATTTTTCTCATGTCATACACAATTAAATGAACTGAACCGAACGGAACTGAATTAATTATTAAGTGTGTTTAAGTCAGAGAGAGAGAGAGAGAGCAGCAGCAGCACATCTAGTGCATAAAATAATTATACTTAAGGGAAAATCGGATTATTTGATTGGATGATTAAGATGTAAGCGTCTATCAGACGTGTCTCCAAATCATGACGTCATCACCCAGCGTCCATTGAAACGTAAAGGGTGTTTGCTTTTAATTTTGACTGGCGTACACCGATAATTCGTGGGAAGGTGGAGTTATCGTTTAAAAATCTGCTTTCACCAGTGAATATTGAACAAGGAAGCATAAACTAGACACTGTATCTTAATAAAGACAAATATATATCTACAGAACAGCTTTTGACTTAAGTTTGGCCAACATTTTTGATGTAACTCCACCTTCGTTCACTCCATACGAGTCCGCGGTGCGCAAACCGAGCAAACCCGTTGGTACATTTTAGCGGCTAACATACATTGCTGTTTGCAGGCTACAGTTATAGCTTTTTATATAGTGTTAAGTATTGTTATAGCGTGCCAATTGATTTAATATACAGTGTTTTGATGCAGTATTTCTGGAATTCAACTGCAAAGCATTAAGAGTGAAGAAATGAACAGTCGACTGCAAGAAATCCGCGAAAGACAGAAACTTAGACGGCAGCTTTTAGCCCAGCAGGCAAGTGGACATGGAGCCTCCTGTCATTTTAAGACACTCATTTATAAGAGTAACAGGGCAATTGTTTCAAGACTTTCAGCGAAAATAAATATACGTGTTACATTGAAAGCAGCTTGTCGATCGTGTGCCAAACAATAGCATTTAAGTCGCACATCATTTGCTGGAAACGGAGTCCTCTTTCAGTTGTTTACACTTGTCGCCCTCGAGTGGATTTACGCCGTAAATGTACAGTGAATATGTGAAAGCAGGGCACCAACATGTTGACTACAAAGAAAAGCACGACGAATGCTTATTACAACAGCTAATAGTACATTTAAAGCATTATAGATGAATAGCATCCTCTGCAGATGATGAATAACTGAAGCTATAGTTGAACATTTGATGAGAAGTGGCTGAATTTAGCTGAACTGACTTAAATGGGAAAATATTCCTTAAGTGAAAAATACAAAATTGGAGATGTTGAAAAAGCTTAAAGTAAGGCAAGTTTATTTGGATAGCACTATTCATACACAGGGTAACTCAAAGTGCTTTACAAAGATATTAAAAAAATACAGAAGGAAAAAAAAGCAAGACATTGAAATTACATAAAGCTTTTGTTTGGGCTAGAGACCGTATCCCTGAGGAAAAGACAGGAGGCAGATCTGGAGGTAGCAGAGATGAAGATGCTGAGGTTCTCTTTGGGAGTGACCAGGATGGATAGGATCAGGAATGAGTCCATCAGAGGGACAGTACATGTTAAAGGTTTTGGAGATAAAATCCGAGAGGCCAGGCTGAGATGGTTCCGATATGTCTAGAGGAGAGATAGTGAATATATTGGTAGAAGGATGCTGAGTTTGGAACGGCCAGGTAGGAGGCCTAGAGGAAGACCAAAGAGGAGGGTAATGGACGTAGTGAAAGAGGACATGAAGGTAGTTGGTGTGCGAGAAGAGGATGTAGAAGACAGGGTTAGATGGGGGCGACTGATTCACTGTGGCGACCCCTAAAAGGAAAAAGCCAAAAGAAGAATTGAAATTATATAAAGTAGAATGAACTATGTCAAAATGAAACACTTTAAGTTGAAGAAACTCAAATGACTTTAAGTAGGAAAGGGAAAATTTACAGCAGAAGGAAGTTAAAACAGGGTACATGTAAAGGTCTTGAACAGAATGGAAGTTTGAAATGCTGTTTTCCAGACTTTCCAAACCTGGAATTTTGTGTGAAAGTCTTGATAAAGTATGGAAAAACGTTTGTCCTATCATCAAATTTTCGAATATGCATAAAGACACATAATCTTGTAAGATAAGAAATACATAAGGGAATCATAGGAAAAAAACTTGATATTAGTTCACTAACTGGTCAGCACTGGAGTGAATCTTGTGAAACTTGTTTGATGTTCATGCACTTCTGTGATTTTTTCAACTAAAAAAGTAGGCACACAAGTATAAAAGTACATAAAATCAGTATCTTGGCTGCAGTTTTGAAAAGTCTGGAATTTTTATGTGGATGAAGAGTAAGCACCCTGTAAACTAGAAATGTTGCAAAAATAAAAATCTGAGGACGCTGAAAAGGCTCATTATCGCAGAAATCCCACTCCAAGTGGAGGAAGAAATTTGAAGAAACGTGAACTGGATTCAAGTAAATAAGAAAAAAAAATTAAATAAAGACAGCAAATACTATATAAATGATTATGAAAAGTAAAAGTTAAGATGTAGGTTAAATGCTTTGAAAGCTGTACTATGTTTAAGAGGACATGCATAATCTTCAAAAAAATGTGTGTAGAATTGTTTATAGTAAATAAACAAGTATTAAAAGTTGGTATGATAAGTATGGCAAAGAGTATGGTAAATAACACGTCATTAGATTGTTGATGAAGCATGTTGGGTAGAAAATAGAAGTAACCTTGTATATCTAACATCCACAGTTGGGAGCTGAAAGTGCAGACAGTATTGGAGCTGTCCTGAACAGTAAAGATGAGCTCAAGGAGATAGAGGAAACAAGAGAAACATGCAGGTAAGACACTGTTCAGTCCAGTCCAACACGAACAAGAATGAAATGCACCCATATATAATCTCACATATCCTCAACGTATTCCCATGTGGGTGACACAAACAAGTGGCTGTTTATCTAAACCCTGTTGTTTTCTTTTTGTTTTCTCTGCCACAAGGTCCTCACATTTACCACTTTCCTCCATGTTACTTTGTCCCCTCAAAGAAAACATTTAGCATCTTCATTGTCAGTGTTAACGTTATTTTTTTTAAAAAAACGTATTGTGAATTGTAGAGATGTATTTAAGTTGTTTGTCTTTTGCAGGGCATCAATTGATAGTTCAGCTCCACCTTCCAAAAGAAAAGCACAGACAGAGGGTGAAGACACAGAGGAAGATGTGGAAGAACAAAAGGTGAGGCTACAGACATGTGATTGAGCAACAAGGATATGACTCAAAATGTCTGTCAGTCCAACAACAACAAAAAAAACTAGTTTATTGGTTTCTCTAAAATAAATCATGTTGCTTGGAGTAATAGAAACAAGTAGCAGATGAACACAAACAGCACTGGAAATTATAATTACTAAAATTAGGAGAAACTATTTATCCACCAGATGAATTTTTAGCCGAAAGGAACTAAATGTGAGGATCTAAGGATCGTTAAGACTGGAGATCTACAATGACTTGTAATATTATCAAATCATACAACATACCATTAGAAACGAAGAATTTTACTGGAAAAAATCTAAATCCTACCAAGTGTATTTTTCTCGTGTAGTCAAAATATCTCATCACACTTAAAATAAGACAGAGTCACCTAAAGAGTAACTTTTCAGTCAGATATAAGAACTTGTAGACGATAGCTCTTAAAGATCTTATTTCAAGAAATCTCACCAAGATCATTTTCACTTGTTACATTGGCAGAACAAGTGAAAATAAGATTTTCAAGATCTATTGTCTAAAAATAAGTTCTTATATCTCATTGAAAAGTTACTCTTTAGGTGATTGTGTCTTATTTTAAGTGTGATTAGGTAGTTTGACTAGAAATAAGAAAAATACACTGGGTAAGGTTTTGATTTTTTCCAGTGTGTCCAACAAAATCAGGGAACATACTTAATTGGTCAACACCACATATAACAATCACAATATCAAAATAAACACAACATAATATATTGTTTTGGCATATCTTAGGTTGTTTAGAAGTTCTAAACAACCTGTACAGTACAGTAGATGTAAATGTCTTAAATTATTCGACAAGTGTTCAAGATGATAAAATGAATCTGTTTTCTTAATGTTACTGTGTGTGTTGTTAAAACACAAAAGACCTGAAGACCAAGGTCACCAGACAGATTTCATGGACATGGAAGGCTATAGAATATGTTCACTGTTTTGTGTATCCTCCTGAGAGGATGCACAAGGAAACCTTTTCACCATTTTACATTAAATGATTGCCTTAATTGGAAACAGCAGGATGCAAAAGTTTTTTTCAGATACATTTTGTATTTAAAAAAAAAAAAAAGTTATATAATGCCATTTTCAGAGGACTTTTTTTGTTAAGTAAACGTGTGAAACTTGTCCACTGCAGAGGACAAAAATGCATTGCTAGGTGTCATCGAAATTAAGGTCAGCAACCTCAGTGGGAATAAAATGTACAGACAAAACTAAAAGCAGAGAGACCGCTCCCAGAAAAAAAACAAAAAAAAAAGATAACCACACGTGCAAAAAACACTCAAGCACATATACAGAATGTTAACTTAAGGACTCTCATATGCATCGCAGGATTATAATTATATATAGGACAAAGTATATGGTAGATCTACAGAAGTGGCTGTCGTTCAGGTTTTGGAAGGTGACAGCAGTGACAGTGGGAGTAAAATGGCCTTTCAGTGCAGTTGGAGTAGTGCCTCAGGGTATGCGTCATTCATTTGTCTCGCAGCGTCGACTTTGAGGCAACTGTCGTAGTGCATTCTGGACAGCAACAATGCGATGGGTGTGGTAAAAGAGCTTTTTTTTTTATATATGTGCATGATGCTTCCCACCACAGAACCTGAAGGTATCTCCCTGGCAGGCAGGTGTGCGTTGGTGTATCATGTACGTTTATCGCAGATGCATCATTCTATAGATGTAATTAATAGTCTCTTGAAATGTCAGTGGTTTATTGGATCTGCAGCGTAAAAATACACTGGGCCACCACCCCACATAGTTATGTCTGGTCTCTAAATCAACAAAAGGTGTTATCAGATGTCAACTGAATGTTGTGGAGTTAAGACAGATTAATCATATGACATCTCTGATACTAACAATAACAATGTTCTTTGCACAAAGTCTGTGTGTGTGTTTGTTTTCCACCTCCAGACAATACATTTGTTTTTCACGTTAGCTTTATGATCAAATTCTGCCACATCTTCCTCCATGTAAATGACAAGCTAATCAAAAAAAAATTTCTCTTTTGTGTGTTAGGATGAGGTGGAAGTTCAGCAGCCCGATGAAAGCAACCCTTATGAGGAAGTTTACAAAGACTCAAGTACTTTTCTAAAGGTTTGGAAACTTTTTTTTTTTATACATTATGTATACCTACTCTGTGACTTGGTGTTTTTTGTTATTTTGATTAGGTGGACAAACTGTAATCCTGAGGTAGCTAAATAAGACAACAGCACAGTGAACAGTGCATTTACAGTGTTTATTTTTCTGCCAATTGTTTTATTTTGAAGATATTTTAATTCAATGTATGAAAAGTATTCATCAGCTAAACATACTATTTGCTTTTGAAAGTAATTGCGTAGATTTATTTAGCATACACTTTAATCATAACTGTCCTTAAAAACAGTAAAAGGACAACAAAAATATATTTGGTTCATAACGTGTTTGTCTGTGTCCCCCCAGATAAATTTTTCCAGAGACAGCAAACGTGTTAAAATGTCCTGTCTGAAACTGTCACAAGAAAACAAACAATGCATTATTTCAACAGTAACTTTACTGAGAGTCAGGTTAACATTTAGTTTGTCCTGCATTTTAATCCACTCTGATTATTCACATGTACTCTAGGTCAGGAAATTTGACTGATTTGACAGGTTAAAGAACGAAAAGTCTCAGTAAATAAGGAAGTAGGTGGGCAACATTTTTTTTAAGAGCAAGAGACATTTTTGGAAATCCGTCAAGTAATCGTCAGCTATTCACGGTCATCTCATACCAAGATAAACACCTCTTTTTTTAGTCTTGTGAAAGGCTAAAGGACACGCTTTAGTTGACTGATACAGAATAAGTTGTCTTGAGCTGCAGCGATCACAGTGGAATGTTGGTGACCGTCACAAGACACACCTGGTATCAACCTGTCATGCGTTTTGAGTTTCACAGGTTGTAATTTCAGGTTTGAACCAGTTGTGTGCTGGGCACAAGCCAGCGTTTGTCTTTTCACTATACATGAACTATTCATACCTCTGTTAGAAGTGACTCTAGTCCTGACTAGTTATTAAACCCATTTTCTGATGTAGGAGCAGAGTTTTAGGCAGGAATCTGAGTTGTGGTTTTGCAGAAAAAAAAGGGTTAGCTGCACCTGTGTTCCTGGCAGCTGATGGGGGGGGGGGGGGGGGGGGTTGCTGGGATTGACTTTTAACCCAATAA
>JAQQZY010000001.1:6894297-6905969 GCA_030068375.1 Ostorhinchus rueppellii
TCTATCTATCTATCTATCTATCTATCTATCTATCTATCTATCTATCTATCTATCTATCTATCTATCTATCTTATTATGTCACCGTACTTTCACAAATGATTTTGGAATATCTGGGTTTAATATATAAAATTGCATGTATTGTAACACTGCATCAAGACCAAAATGAGATTTTTTTCCCCCAAAGTTGTTGCCTTTCTATTAATGTAATCAGTAGAGCTTCATATACATAATGTTATATACATATAACATTAACACAATAGCACAACTATTTTGCTCCAGCTAACCACTATAACTGCCACACTGAGACTAATTTAATGTCATTGTATTGACATTTAAAAGATCACATTGTGAGCCATGACAGAGGTTAGAGTTTGTATTAAATTAGCTGACATTAACGTATTCTTGCCAAAGTCACATATTAACAAAAAAGATCAGGATAAGCAGGTGCAGTGGAAGTAGGTGCAATGTCGAGATGACTGATTTTATTCATTTCAGTGTATGTGCTGAAGTGCCTGCTGCTTCCCTGGTAAATGAAGAGACAGAGGAAAGGGCACTTTCCCATGCTTTCACTGAATTAATGATTAATACACCAACAGCATTTACGATCACCACAACAGAAACTAATCTACATATAAATACAAGCTTCAAGGGTGTGGCAGGAAATATACGTATGTGGTGAGTTTACACTATTTTTTCTCGTCAATATGATTAATGTTAAATGCAAGATATCTCCAGGCTGAACAAAAGCCTACATTTTCACTCAGTATTACACCCAGTCATCAAACCATAGCCCCTGTGGAGTTCATTAAAAATTTCTACCAAGTCATCTGGAACATCTGCTCCCTGCATACACCGTTGGTCCTGGAAATTTAATATGAAATTTTTAACCTTATTCTTATTGTGCTGCGCAGTTGTAATGGTTGACTTCACAAGACCTGCATTTGAACATGGCTTAATTAATCTCATAGGCGAACACACTTTGGCAAATAAAATACAAATTGTAATAGATGTGATGTAAAATTCATATATAATAAAACACCAAGTTGTTTGTCACTTCAGTCCTGGAAGCTCTGATAAGCTCCAGTAAAACAGTCCTGAAGAAGGCAAGTCATTTGGATAATCCATCGTCTAAAATCCCATACACTCAAGGTGTCATCTGACATTTGAGTGTTTTTGTATTGGTTTAGACAACACACTCATAAGTGTCAGATCTAATTCTTTTCATGCTGTTTGGAAGAAAAGAACATCTGGTTTTACTCACCACACTAAGCAAAGAGATGGCATTTAAGATAAGCCGACTATGACTTTTCAGGCCCGCGGTTTCTTGGGATTTGTGCTGCTGAGAAATTAACTAATGAGAAGTTACCATGGAGGGAAAGTTGAGTCTGAAACAAACAGAACTCTGGGTGGTTTGTTTACTTTTTCTTTGTTAATGTACCATAGACAAGTGTAAGCAAAGCTCTTCTAACTGCCTCACTTACAACACAGTCAGGCCAAAGCGTTCATTATTTACATCTGTATCTGTGTGTTTTGACAGGTTTGATCAGACGATGGATAACAACAGCATGGAGCTGCATGGAGATGCTAACACATCTCTTCAGACTGAACCTTACTCCTGTGCTACACGAAGGAACCAGACCTTTCGTATTTTCCTGTATGCTTTCCTCTCTGTGGGAATTGTCTGCACGGTTGTGGGTAACTTCCTGGTGGTCTTGTCCATTGCTTACTTCAAGAAGTTGCAGTCACCCACAAACACTTTCGTCATGTCCCTGGCAGTAGCTGACTGCCTGGTTGGCCTGGTCGTGATGCCGTATAGTATGATTCGGACCGTGGAGGGATGCTGGTACTTTGGCTCTCTTTTTTGCCAGCTTCATTCTAGCTTAGATGTGATGCTTTGTACTGCCTCCATATTCCACCTCAGCTGCATTGCCTTTGACCGCTACTACGCTGTCTGCAACCCACTTGTTTACTCTTTAAAGATGTCCCGCAGTCGCGTAGCCCTCCTTATTGTCATATGTTGGGCTGTTCCCATGCTAATTTCCTTTGGACCCATAATGCTAGGACTCCATGTTGCAGGTGTGGACGTCCTGCTCCCTAAAGACGTGTGTGTGTTCGTAGTTAATCGCATTTACGCTGTCATGGCCTCGTTGGTCGCCTTTTACCTGCCAATGGGTATCATGCTGTTAGCCTACTGGAAAATCTTCAAAGCAGCTAAACGTCAGGCAAGGCAGATCAGTGCCATGGAAAGCCAGATGGCTGCTGGGGTGGGAAAAGACTCAAGCAAGAAGCAGCGACATCGAAATACTATAAAACGAGAGGGAAAAGCAGCAAAAACTTTGGGCATCATAATGGGAGTTTTTCTCATTTTTTGGATGCCGTTTTTCACTGTCAACATCGTGGACCCATTCATTGAATACAGCACAGAGGTCACTGTCTGGGATATATTTTTATGGCTTGGATACATCAACTCATCTCTAAATCCCTTCCTATATGGTTTCTTCAACCGCTCCTTTCGCAGAGCATTCCTCATGTTCATGGGCTGCAGAGTATGTCTGCCCGAAGCTTCCCCTGGGATGGAGCTTTCACAGACTCGGAAAGAGGCAAATGACCGCAGAGATCAACCATAAAATACAAATCATATATCTTTGAGTGCACGCAGACAGAATACTAAAATGTAAGGATGGTGTTTTCTTGAACTGATGGACATATTTTCTCTATAGCGCAAAAAAAATGTACTTTGAATTCCAAAACATATTATCACCTTTCAAAGGTTGCAGCCTCTGGGAAATATATTTCATCAGTTTCAGCTCAATATGACACGTTACAAACAGCTCACAAGGGTTTACAATTTGTGGAGAAGAGGAGGAAAAATACCTATTAAAAGATGATGGGTGGAAAATGAACAAGAGGAAAACGTCATCATGAGGCTACAATGACAGTTTACATCTCAGGTAAAGGACCATTAGAAAGAAATATCAAATATTAGCACAAATCTTAGCAGTTAAAGTCACTGTGCTTATTCACCTAATCATAATGTGAGTGACAGCCTATCTATTATTAACCCTGTAAAAGTAAAACATTCTTCTCCCTGATATATTTTTTATTATAGCCTTTATTTAACCAGGACAAAGCTCACTGACATTAAATACCTCTTTTTCAAGTCTATCCTGGCCAAGGCAGCAGCAGCAGAAGTTACATAAAATAGAAAACTCAGCCAAATTAAAACCAAATTAAATTACATTAAATCTAATTGAATGTAATTTAATTTGGTTCACTCAACTATTTTTTTTTATGTTTGACCTATTGAAGAAAACATTTGAAGTTGATTCAATGTTTTACTTTTTACAGTGTCAGCAAATGGGAGAAGAAAAAAGATTTTAAAAATGCATCAAAAATTTGAACTTTGACCTACTTTTCCCAAAATGTGATCACATCTATTCTGGGTCACTGGCAATATATAAACCAAATTTTGTATGAATTCAACCCTGAGTTGGTCCAAGGCTTAAGTGAACTATGCGCCTGCTTGGGCCCGTGGCCACTAGGGGGCCCCCCAAGAGCAATTAAGAATAAAAATATTTTTTAATTCTTTGCATGCATGAGTGATGAGTAATACATGATCAAAATAATACTATTGTACAAAACCACACTTTTCTATGGTGTTGTTGACGTAGGCTTAGTAATTCTTCCTGCCTCTGTTTAACTGTTTAAACTCCACTGCACCTTAATGTGTTCCTCCTGCTGTGTAGTGCACACTACACATCCAACTCATGAGTACTTCCAATCAAAACAATGCCACAAAAAAGGACCTGTCCTTCTGGGGCTGAAAAAAGAAAGAGGAGGAAAAAGGAAGAGGAGAAAAAAACGCAAATAAAATGACAAAAATGAAAATGAGGGCCCCAAAATCCAATTTAGCCCAGGGCCCAATGGAGGCTTGGGCCAGCTCTGATTCAACCAAGAGTTTTGCTGCAACAGACATTTGAAATTTCACACATTATAAGAAAATGAGTTGAAAAAAGAGTTTAAAAATTCATAAGAAATCGGAAGTTTGATCTACTTTTCCCAAAATGGAATGACATCTATTCTGGGTCACTGGCAAACTATAAACCATATCTAGTTTTAATTCAACCAATAGTTTTGCTGCCAGAGTGTTAACAAGCAAACAAACTGAACCAAACACAACAGCCATTCCCTTCCCTTCAGGGGGTGGGGTAAAAATATACATAAAACTCATTAAAAGTCAGCACAAAAACCAAACATAAAACACTAGATAAGAACACACATAAAACATCACCATTGTTTTAAAAGTTTCTAAAAGTAGAACAGCAATGTTCTTTAAAAGCATCTCAAAGCAAAACAATTTAAATCCATTTATAATATTGGTATTATAAGATGTATTTCAGATCATTTATCATGCTCTATCTGAGTCTTTCTCTTTTCATTTTTATTTAGAGAGAACTTTCTTTTACTATTAATGAAACAAGTTATGTAATCACGCCCTCAGGATCATCTGTGGGATCAAGCACAACTACACAAAAGGATGAGCGCCTCGTAGGCCTGGGAACGACAAGCACTTGACACCCTCAAGGTTGAAGACACAGAAATTCAAAGGTGAGTGTGTAGGATGGCAAAATTAATTAATGACAAGCTGAATACAACAGAACAAATGGAAATATAGCTCTCTTTCTAGTCATGTTAATCGTCTGTATTTTACCTTCTGATTTGTTGAATTCTATCTTCACACAAACAAACTAGCCACCCTTTGCTGTAGAAACATTTTGCAAGTGAAGGAGAGCAGTTCAGAAAAAGGATTATGGGTTCAGTTGCTTGATAATATCAGCAGCTACAGAGAAAGTGACTATAATCAGCTTTAACAGGTCTGAAGATAAAGCTGATTTCAGTAAATTAGCATAATTTTGGTAGCACTTCCTGTAATCTGCAATGTTGAATTATTGGATTTGTTACCATTTGACGTCTATTTAAGGAATGCATCAAAGTGACAAAGAGTATCATGTACCTCTGAAGTTCTCTAATGTACAGTATGAATATAGAAATGCTTTGTATTTAAAAAAGTCACCCTACAAAGTGCAGTTTTCTGTCTAATTTGAAGCATCACCAGTTATATTTAGAAATCACTACCCCACCTTCACCCAATGGTTGCTGGGATAGGCTCCAGTTGCCTGTGACCCTCATTCATTTGTTCAGAAAATGAACAACATTTCTAAAATGTAATTTCATTTTTTTAGAACTTTGGAATTTTATCAAAGTAACATACAATGGAAAAACAGCCTCAGGTAAATTTGTCTCAGTGGCAGTTCTGGTGTTTAATTGAAAAAATAAAACAAAAAAAAAAAATAGGAAAAAGTAAGTGGAGCTTATGATACCCCACCCTGTCACACAACACTTCCTTCTCACTGATTCTCTGCATAAACAAAGGATTAAGTTTGAGTTAAACTTTCAATCCTGTGAAAAACTTTTTAAAAATGTGTAAATAAAAAAATTAAAAAATTGAGAGAAAGGCACATGTAAAGAATGGGGTAGGGGTAACCTTCGCCCAGTGGAGGCTGAGATGGCCTTTGACCCTCGTTCATTTGTTCAGAAAATGAACAATTTTTTTTATTATTATTTGTAAAGTAATGTACAAGGGGGAAATAGCCTTGGATAAAATCTCACTGGCAATTCTGGTGTTAATGAAAAAAAAAAAAAAGCAGGTGAAAAAGTAAGTGGCGCTTATTATACCCTGACCTGTTCGCACAACACTTCCTGCTCACTGATACTCTACATAACAAGGAATTAATTTTGAGTCTTAATTTTCAATCTTGTGAAAAACTTAAAAAAAAAAAAAAGAAAACAAAAAACCCCCCCAAAAAAGCATAAATGGAAAGAAAGGAACATGTAAAGCGTGGGGCAGGGCTGTAAAACTACATGTTAGTAGGATCACATACTTCTGTATTATTGTCAGTCACTGGGCACTTCACTTGGTGCTAACCAACACAATATACTTACAGGACTAAAAGTACAGTTTTATCTCCACTGTTATTGTGAAAGAGTCTTATGTTATAAATAGAAATGCAAAAGGTTGTGTTTTGATTGTTCTCCTTAAATAATTGCAGCCAAACATGGTAGGCTGACTCAAGAACTGGCAGCTCTCTGCCAGTTCAGCCACACCAAGAATAATAATGATGGAAATTACACCCTACGCTGTTGTGACAATGTGGCAGTTAGATGACTGAGCACAGGTGTGTGTATGTGTGTGAGGATGGAGACGGAAGCTGCTTTTGTTTTCTCATCAATCATGACTGAATTCAGAAGAATGTCTCTGTCAGATGTATTTTTACAGTAATGACGGCAATGGCCTCAGCACCACCCCCCCCCCCCCCCCCACACACACACACACACACACATACACACACACGCCACCACCACCACCACCACTTTTCAAAACCTAAAATGTTGAAAATAATGTTATCACCTCTCTTCTCAGGACTCGAACCCCCTTCTCCCCCATCATAGGCCATAGTGTTACTTACTGAACTCTCCATCCACATGTAAATATTCCAGTAGTATTAACCATTAACTGATTTGGGTACTTTTTTGTTTCAATTAGAGTAATATTTACCAAAAGTGTGTTTTTGACTATTTTGAATGATAATAAATACATTATTATATATATAATAATAATAATTATCATTACTATATCTTGTTTCTAATTTTCAGACTGATCTCATGAAATCATATGTCATTGTATGTCATGACAGTTCTTATGGCATTTGGTCTTCTATAAATACACATTTTCATCCTTTTGTGTCTTATTCAGCACCATTTGATTGATTTGATTGTCAGTTTATGTCAAGATGTCCAGTTTACATATCTGTAAACCCTAACTGTAACCGCTAATGGTGTGGTATTTGACGCAGCGCTAACATACGTGCAGAAAGCTGATAATGCGCACAGATAACACAGCAGTTAAATGTCACCTGCTCATGATATCACGTTGCTAATTTTAGATTATTTGGAATGCAGTACCGTAACTGAAGCTGACCTTTTCCAGAAAGGCCAACAGTGGTCACATCAGTCAGGTTAAATTGTATTCATTTCATTAATGTGTGATAATTTAAAAAACAAAAAACAAAAACTGTTTTATGTGATTTGAAGCATTTATACTGTAAATTTTGCTTCGGCTTCATGGGGTCGTTTTTCTGGATCTGCTACTGTTCCAGTAAAGACCGACATGCAAGTCATCATACACCGGTAAAACAAATACAAACTAAGTATTTATGGCAGTTTGATATGAAACATAGAAAGTAACAACATTCAAATCTGTGCAGCACATATATCATTTACTATTCTAACATTTCAAAAGAGCAATATTTTAATCAAACAACTCTTTTTGAGCTTTTGTGACATGTAAGTATATAATGACCTGGATGTAATGTAATGATGTGGCAACGTTAAATTGATCTATTTTTAAAAATATATATATTTGTTTTGAGGACAGTTAGTAGTCATTAAATATCAAGAGTTTTGCTTTTTCAGTTTGGATTAATGACTTAAACATTTTTGATTCAATGAATATTTGTTTTATCCAATGACATAAATCATTTGACAGACCATAACGTACCTGCTGGTGATTTGATCTGGATGTAATGACAATGTGGTACATCAGCAAACAAACAAAAAGTGTCTCTTCCAGCATTCGTTGATGTACAGATCCATCTCAGCCATTCGTCCATCCTTTCTCTCCCTTGGTCTCCTCATCACTAGTTGGTTGATTTTGTGATGCCCCGGATACCACACTTCCAAAATGTCATGTGCACACAAACTACTGATGATGTCACTTTATGGTCCAGCCCACTTCAGGAATGGTGATGTTCAAATTTAACCCAATATTGATGGAACATCTTTTATGATTATTGCATCATAACTCATGTAATCAAACGTGTACTTGAATTCCTGTTGTACAACATGAGCTAACAATAACATCAGTACACCTTATTGTAATAGGTGCAGTTTCCCATAATGATTTACCTGAAGCAGACAGTGCTTTGAAGTGTCTTAAATAGTGTTGAAGCTTCTGATTCAGTTACAGCTCAGCAAGGTGTGATGACAATACCAGTAAATTGTTTCTTTATTCCTTCCCCTGAAGTGGACAGCACAGCCAAAGGAAGCAGCCTGGGCCCCCCTCAGAAAGCTCTTCAGCTTCCCAGGGTGTCCCATTTCACATAATGTAAATGCAAAATGTAATGTTTTTACACTTGGTTCTTTTAATAAATATGTGAGTAAACAAATTACATGAAAATGAAATGTAACACTGAGTGTGACGATGTGAAAGGGTTCATAAAAGCCTTCTGCAGTGGAACCTCGTGTTTCGTGCTCATATTGTGAATTGTGAATTACTCCTTTTATGAATCAATTTTCCCAATGAAATGAATTGGAATATAAAGAATCCATTCCAGCCCCCCAAAACACCAAAAAGTTATTTCAAAGCTTCTTTTTTTTTTTAAACAGAAAAAGTATAGTTAGAAAGAAAATAATTAATAAAACAAATAAACTGGTTTTGTTAAAGTTAGTTACCTTTAAGATGATACACTCTGTGAAGGAAGAAAGTCATTGGAGGAGGAAGGAGGAAGGAGAATCTATTTACAGTTAAATGGAAGGTAGAAGAATTTCTGGTATTTGTCTCTTATCAGTTGATTTGATCTTTCTGGCCTCACTTTGCCGTTGACGCTGAAACATGGGTTAACAACACATAGCACATAGTACATGGAGATGACTTCAGCTGCGCTGCTTCGTTGTATGTGTGTCTTTGTGTTTGTGTCATCTGGCACATGGATCTGTTGCACTTTACCTGTATCTCTGGTAAGGGCAGTGACACATCCTAAATAACGGAAACATAACTGTTCTTGCTCGGAAATTTGGTCATTTCCTTCTCCACATGAAAGCTGTTCTTCCTGAATGTGCAGTGGGCCTGCAGAGGCTGCACGTACACGGAATTTTCCCCCATATTTTGAGACCAAAAGTCTCAAGAGCCGTGATTCATGAAGCAGATGTCTCATACAATGGTCCACTCGTACTGTGAGGTTCCACTGTACAGTCAAGGAAAAAATTATTAGACCATGAAAAGTCATCAAAAACAATGATTATGCAATTAAGTATGAACTCCTGTGAGATGTGACTTGTGTCATGTGACTAAAACAGACAGAAAAGTGAACATGTAATGTCTAAAAGCACTGTTTTTGTCAGTACAATGCCATATATTGATGCGAGAACTGAAGTGATTTTGGTTTTTATCAAGAAAACATGGAAAATGGATAGATATCAGCTCTAAAATTAAACTATTATGAGCTATTTTTGTTGTTATCATTATATTTGTCCAAACAAATGTACCTTTAGTTGTACCAGGCATTAAAATAAACAAAAAATGGAAGAAAACAAGGGCGGTCTCATTTTTTTCCCCTGTGATTGTATATCAGAGGAATCTGTGAAGATCCACTGTGGCAGCTTATGTGGGAACTAATGCTAGTTAGCTAATATGCTAGTATTAGCTAGCACAATATTTAATTTTTTTGTGTGTGTGTTTAAGAGTTGCAACTTGACTTATAAAATAATTTAAATTCCATTCATTTTCCAAGCTGCTTAATTTTTGCTATAAAAAGTAACACCATCACTAGCACCGGGTGATTTTTACCTGATATAATATACCCAACCAAAAGTACTTGTCATAAAAATAGATCAAAATATGACAACACATGGATTGGAGTGGTTTTCTTTTATTTCCAACTGTGGTATGTCTAAGAAAATGAAAAGAAAAAAAAAATGGAATGGGAGGACCCTAAAGAAATGCTCCAAAATTACTGAAACATTAGGAATTCAAGAACAAAAAATTCCTAAAATAAAAAAAATAAATAAAAATAACGAGAAAAGCACTCGGAGAGTGAAGACCTCCGCCAAGATAGTGTTTGTATTTTCCTCCACTAGATGGTGCCCAATGACCCCATAACCAACTCTGGTCCACCATGCCCTATCGCATTGATAAAGAATCCCTTTTTAAAAAATTCCTGGATCCAGACAGTGATCCGGATCACCTCCAAAATGTAATCATCTCTCCCTTGACCCAGAGCGGACATATCCTGAAAATTTCATCAAAATCTGTCCATAACTTTTTGAATAATCTTGCTAACAGACAAACAGACAAACCAACACCAATAAAAACATAATCTCCTTGGCGGAGGTAATAATAATAATAATGATACTGTAAACTTGGTCTTTGCTCCACCCATTCCTGGGACATGTGAGACTTCCCTGTTGAAGGCACAGACTCCTTGACACTCAGACAAACACAATATATTGAAAACTAGAAAAGCACTCAGAGTGCAGACCTCCGCTAAGATAGTGTTTGTATTTTTTATTTTTGTAAGGTAGTTTTTGTACTTTTGTTTTTTTAAGGTAGTGTTTGTATTTTTTTTTTTAGGTAATGTTTGTACTTTTTTAAATTTAGTGTTTGTACTTTTTTTAAGGTAGTGTTTGTACTTTTTTAAGGTAGTGTTAGTACTTTCCTCTTTTCCATGGTGGCAGCTCTGTGCCACCATGCCCTATCTCACAATGATAAAGAATCCTTTAAAAAAGTTCCTGGATCCAGACAGTGATTCAAAATTTAATCATCTCTTCCTTGACTCAGAGTGGACATACGGTGAAAATTTCATCAAAATCCGTCCCTAACTTTTTGAGTTATGTTGCTAACAAACAAAGTCGGATGGATGGTCACAAACAAACAAATGGACAGTAAAAAATAACCTCCTTGGCATAGGTAATCATGTAAATACATTTGCTTGGGTGAAAATCACCTGGTGATAGTGCTCTAGGGTTAATGCAGCTCTGACCTACACCAACAACATTCACTCTCACATTTACATCTATGTGTTATTTGACCAATTATTCTGTTAAATGTATGTCTTTGCCAATTCAGTTCAATTCAGTTCTATTTCTACAATGCCAATAATAATATACAATCACCTCAAAGCACTTCTCAAATTCAGTCAAGGCCTTAAAAAGACTGTAGGGTGAGGAAACTCAAGAAATCCTCCAGAGGCGAGCTCAGGGTGACAGTGTGGAGGGGGAGGTGAAAAAAACTTCTGTTAAAGAAGGAAAAACCTCCAACAGAACCAGGCTCTGAGTAGGCGACCATCTGTCTGGACCAGCTGGAGTTAGTGGACAGAGGAGAAAGAAAAGATCAACAGCGCAGAGAAAAAACAACAAACAACAGACAGTGGACGACACAGGCAAACACTGGGCAGGTTGGAGTCCAGAACGAAACATCAGAGACAAACAGGTCTAGAACTAGAGATAACTGGAGAAAGGAGTAGGAAGAGGGAAAAATATAAGCTACAAGAGAAGGAAGACACAAAGTTAGAAACAAATGATGGTGACTTACTGTATAATACATGGAGAGAGACTTCATCCACTTGCTCTGTTCTTTATTATCATATGGAAGGTGGGGGTTTGACAGCGAGATGTGCTTTCAGACTCAGGGACACTGTACTGCAGCATCATGAATACTGATCAATAACACTGCTCTACAATTTTTTTTTTTTTTTTTTTGAAAATCTCTGCTTCAGACATTAAATGTGCTAAATCTTACATAGTTTAATAAGATGAATCAGAAAACAAATGACCAA
>JAQQZY010000001.1:7176128-7186618 GCA_030068375.1 Ostorhinchus rueppellii
TATATATATAAAAAACAGACAGCCGCTTTTTATGTATTTTATACCACCCTTGGTTTCCAGTGTGTATTTGTTTTTTTTTATTTACAAAATTAAATCCGTTTACAGAAGCTTATTTTGTTTTGGTGTGAGTTTTGGTTAGTTAAAGATTTTCCAGTACTGCAGCAACTAGGGGTATTATTTCAGCACAAGACAGATATCAACAACAACAGAGAAGTATCCTGCTGAGCCAAGACTGTGCAGCACCGGAATGCAAGTTTTCTCATTTTTCTCTCTAATTTGCAGTCTGTTTATTTATAGGACATAGCACATTGTGTTTGCATGTGGTCCCTCAAGTACTGAACTATAACATGAAAATGGCATGTTACAGCAGACTCATTTACTGATTATGATGTCTGGAGAACCCCTGTAGTTTAACAAATGGCAAGATAATGACTCAGCCTGTTGAGTGTGTCTTTGTCACCCTCAAGGACTGTTCACACAGACGTTTTAATCCCTCCCCCCTTCATCAGGCACCATACAAGCAGTGGAGAATCTTGTGTCGAATTATTCTTTTTCAGTATTTGTGCTGCACACGCATCAATTTTCCTCTTCATCTCATCTTGTACACCGGTGATGTACAGTTTATCCAGTTGTGTCATCCTGTATCACATGTATAATTACAATTTAGGTGTTGTGACGCTATGTGGTATTCAACTGCTTGTTTGTTTCTCCTTAGTGTTTTGTATTGTGTATACAGGTGTACATATGTTAGGTCTTATGTATTGTGTTCCTTACTGTCTATTATTTACTGGCGTAATGTTGTCAATTGTGAAATTAGTTCATAATAGGGATGGCAAGTGTGACATCACAAATCACTTCTGTGTCCAAACCCCTGCTGCTAATGTAAACAGTGCAATGGCCACAGCCCAGGAACAGGTCACGTTTTTCAGTGACATCCTACTTTTAACCGACTTTGGGAAGTCAGCTAGAGTTAAGAGTTAGTTTAATGCTAGGTGAAAGTCTGCCAGGGAAAGCTCAGTCAGTGAAAAAAAAAAAAAAAAAAAAGAGCTACAAGGTTAAAGTGAGCGAGTAGCTAGCAAACATAAGGGTATTAGCAGTAAAGCTAATGTTAATGTACCCAGGTAATGTTAGCGTTTAATTAGCTATGTTAAAATAAATACTATATGGTTAGTTGACAACATGACTGAGAACACGCACACATCATTTTGCTTTAAAGTTACATACAGAATAGACACTAATGTTACACAAGCTAACATTTAGTGCCAGTACTAGCTAGCTAATGTAGCTACCAACGAAAGTGATGTTTTAGACTATGATGATGTAGCAACTAACCATCCCCCATAGTGATAGCATTGGGAAAAAATTTGGTATATGTATCTGTTGTTGCATGTTTCATCATAGCTGTCAGATTTACCAGCACATGCCATTTTACCTGTAACCTTATCAGAACTTTGCATTTTTATGGTTTATTTAAAAGTCTTATCCTTCGCTTTGCCTTTTGCTGTAGTTCTTTCTGCGACTTTCTACAGGTTACTGTATATAAAGGTCCGTATTCTCCATAATAAGGAAATGTTGTATCTTGGAGGCTGTGGTTATTTTGGCTGAGGGAATGACATAACTGGCTGCATGGAAATAGCCCCAGTGTGTTGCATAAAATCCAGGCGGGCAGTGGTGCTAATACACACAATAAATGGGCTTACCCTGGGCCAATTACCAGCTGGCAGAAAAGGGCAAGGCAGCTTTTCCTAGACAGTGGATTTATTTTGTTGTGTATTAGACCACATTTGGATGCACTCGGCAAACATTACTGTGGCTCACTTCATTTCTTTTTACAAAACTGCTTTGGTTTTTACCCCTTCCCCAAAGGGATATTTTTGATTAGACTTTTTAGTTCTTATGTCTGACTTGCCAGTGATATTTTAGGATTCAGATTTTTTGGCGCTAAAGTCATGTCCTGCACAACACAGCTTTATGAGAGTATTTATCATTTGGTGTCACAGTTCAGCACTTTGCAGCTATTTTCCCTTTAATGGCCATGTGTACACATAAATGCAGAAGAAAGAACAGCCTCTATTTGGGGTGTTGATGTTTTAGTTGTTAGTCACATTGCGTAATTGATAGTTTTGACGTTATGTATTTATGCAATCTCAATTGTGATAAACACGATCCAATGCCATTGGATGTTGTCCCACTTCCTGTCAACCATCTCTCATTACTAGAAGAGTGAATTTTAACATTAATTTAGTTCTTTATTGGACTGTAGAAAAATATGCATTAACTTGTATTCAGTAAGGTGCAACAATAGTGTCAGGGGAGTTTATGAAACACTGAGGCCAATTCTGTCTTATGTCACAGTTATGTTCTCTGTGTGGTAGAAGCATTTTTTTCTTTTTCTTTTCTTTTTTTTTTAAACTTGTCTTGTCAAGTGTCATAACAGCAGCCTCACAAGAAAATATCAGCAATACTAACAATAACAACCATGGTGATGATTATAATGATAACAATAACTACAACAAGAACTGAGTAAACTGGGCAAAAAAAAAAAGAAATCATGGAAAAGAAAATAATAGAGTTGGAAGCATCACTAAGGCCTTTCAGATCTAGTCGAGTTGTAACTTGAGTGTTTTGGCAAGTAGCTGTGTATTTTGCAGCATTTGTTCCCCATTTTTTTGATGGGCCAAGTTTGAATTTGATGTCTGTCGGTGCTAAACATGTTCCAGGAGTACAAACACCAGGCTATTTGTCATATCCTGTGTCTCTGTGAAAGTGACAGTGATTAAACTTGGATGCCTCAGCAGCCACAGTTTAAAAAAAAAAAAAAAAAAAAAAAAAAGCTGTGGCGTCGTGAGGACCTCGAGATGGAATATCACTCAGCCTGAGACAAAAGCACTGTCTTTCCTCGCTGCTGAGTTTTTTTTTTTTTTCCGTCCCAGGGATGTTTGTTAAATCTGATTTCCACGCTTCATCTAATCATTGTAAACTCTGCTCTCATTTGTGTTAGTCCGTTTAAATTAGTTAATAAGTTCACTGTCTGTGTTATTGGAAGTACCCAGCAGTGTGCGTCTCCTCACCCTGCTTGCATGTATTTTCATTTGCTTCTGTTCGTCTTGGTTCTTTTCTTGGTTAAATTGCAAAGTAACTCATATTAGTCACAAATGTTCCCACAGTGATATTACACGGAGTATCACTGTGTATGTTCTGAAATGATCTCACATTTTAATGCTCTGCTTTAAGTATTATTGCTAGTGCGCCAGCCCTTTGTATTTTTCTTGTGGTATTCAGCTGTGTGTGCAGAGGCAGAAAGATATTTTCATAGAAGTAGCACAGTTAAATTTATATGAAGGTAGATAAATTGATGCAGCCACCCTACAGGCGATGAGGTTATTTCTGGCTTATTAAATATACATTGAGCTTCTTTTAAGTCACCGTCACAGAACAAAACGTCAACAAGCTTCGAGTTGACAGAGTCATTCCTGTGGAAAGCCGTCTGACACACAGGGTAGAGTGGTGGATTTCACAGTCAGCCCCGTGTTAATGTATAAATGAGCATCTGAAGTGCGATGAGACGTGCAAACACATGGCTTAGTGCATTCTCATCTTATGTTCTATGGAGGAGCTGAGGAAGGCATTATGCAAACACAGAAGTTAAAGATCTCATTAACGCTGAGATTCCAGCAACATGAATCTGCATATTTATCCACTAATCTATGAGTAAACATATCTCATGACGACGGAACTGCCGCCTCAAGTATTTAGAAATCCTTTTAATAGTGCACAAATCTCATAAAGGTTACATGAAGTGTTGTCATATTATCAGTTTGCACATTTACAGTAGCTCCTGTTATAAGAGCACATGATCCTATCATGAAACACTTGTAACAATCATGTGTTTTAATTACGTTACAACACTATTCCTATAGATATATTTATACTGCAGCCTCTAACTCGGTGTCAGTTGCCAGCTGTTGGCAGTGGATCTACTGGGTAAGAGTATAGGAAGCAAACTAATGGACGTCATTAGCCCTGATTATGTACCTTAATGGGACTTTATGAAATGGAGTAATCATCCATGGTAACAATGCAACGACTCAACACAACTTGTACATGTTTACTGTATTTGTTCCCAAGCAAATACTTAACCTGTAAGGTACAGTATTTATGTGGTCATGTGCCACTGCTGGTTCATTGTCTTTTACACAACATTACAGACATACCAACAAGTGAAAGTACATGGTTATATAATTACATAATGCAAAATAATAACTTGGATGACATTTTTCCTCAGTAATGTTAATGCTTCTTTCCTTTGTTTCTGCTGTGACATGTAGTGACTACTGTCATCTTAAAAGAAATTAGTACTTAATCAGGGTTGAGTTAGTTTCATAACCAGTGGTTTTGGAAACGCAAGCTTTGATGTGAAACAAACAACACTTTTTTTCCCCTGATAATACAGCCACATTAATTGGGTGCATGCTACAGGTACAGGCCACGCTTATGATGGAAGATCAGCACAGACAGAAATCCAATGTCTGCATCATTAGCCATATACAATATTACAGATGTTATGGATCAGGCTGGACATACTAATGTATCTTCCTGTTAAATTATTTACTGAGTTACAGTCACTAGCAGATATTCCACAGCTGAGTTTTTCTTAGAAAAGACTGTTGCTAAGCCTTAAACATCAATCATGCAATAGAATAAGATGAAAACTAAGGACATGCACCACAACAGGTTAATTGGTCACTCCTGTCGGAGGGAATATTACAGTGAATGGTTGTTCTAAATTAGTATCGCAATAAAATGGTGACACATCCAGGGTGTACCCCGCCTTCACCCATTGGTACCCAGGATAGGCTCCAGCCCCCCATGTGACCCTTAAGTGGATCAGAATATGAATGAAGGAATAAACATTAATGCTACAAATCCTAGACCTCACAAGCTCCCCTGATGTGGATATTTCTCAGCCCTTCCAGAAAAATGTGGGCAAAAATCCTTGAGTATTCAATGGAATATGTAGGATTTTAATGTGATTTTATGCTGTGAAATTGTGGGAATTTGCAAAAAATGTGCAACGCTTCAAAATATTTAGGTCGTTCAAAACACGTGTTTTGATGAAGGAAAAAAAAGTATTGTTCTCCCACACCCTGCTTTAACTAGCTTACTACTAAAAGAAAAATGTCTAATTCCATTCTATAAGCAAACGTACAAGAAGTAAGCATCAGCTACATGACAAAGGGCTGGTTATGTTTTAGTTCTTTATTTTCCATGCATGGGTTAACACATGGCTTTAAAATGCGCGAATCACAAGTGCTAAAAATAAAATAATTACTGCCTGCTTCACAAAACTCAGGTAGAACAGGCCATTTCAAGGCTATTAGCGTTTTTATGTTCATTTACTATTATTATCGCTGCAGGAGAAACCACTTTCAAACATTTTGCGTTGGAAAAATGGGTCTCCAGCATTGATTTTCTCTTATGTTCAAAAGTACAGTTGCATGGAATGCAAAATAGTGTATTCCTGATTTTGTGTCGGCCTTTTCTTTCTTCTTTGGTTTAATTTCTAACCTTTTGCTCCACTTTCAGAAGGAGCCTACAACTCACAGTAAAACATGAACATTTTTTTGTAATAGCTGTAACATTTAACAATTTTATTATTATTTTTTTTTTTTGTATTAATGGTTTTAATTTCACAACATTAACGTCTAAATGACCCAAAAAGAGTCCCTGTGAATGGCAATGGGAGAAATGGTTGGTCTGGCCCCAATTCAGATCCATTTTTTTCAGACCTTCCCTCCTCAAACGCAATGATTTATTTTAGTGGGACAGTGAAAAAACCTTTCCATTTCACACTGAGTCAGATCAACGGCAGCTTTGCACATGCGCTGTCATGAGCAGTGTGGATGTAGAATGGTGGGTCTGCTCTGATTGCAGTCCGAGGCGACCGTGAGACTGACCGCCTGTGAGTACTGTAAAATGGGGGAGGGGCTTACAGCAGCACCTGCTGCTTGAGGGCAGGAACTGTAGAATGATGCATGTTTTCACTTCAGTCTCTAAAACACCAGAAAAGTCTCCAATAATAGCAGAAAAAAAGTTGATAAATTGGTCGCTAGTCACTTAAAAAAATAAATAAATAAAAAAAGCCAAGAAAATTTGAAAGGTTGACAGATTTTGTGGAAAGTTACTAAATTGAGAACACTGGTTTACTTTCTGTGGATGCACGAGCACACAATGTTACATGCCACATATTGCACCACTACCTCTGTAAAGTTATAATTATAATGCAGTATTTTTTTAAACCGTGTGAAAAAATGTGGGGATAATGACATCATGCAAGCCCCGCATATTTAATGTATTTTGTGCGGAAAGATGCTATTACAGTGAATGCGCGCCCTTTTTGGAAAAATGCAGACCCCCTCATAATGTGCACTATTTACTTGATTATGCACTGGGTTATGCAATCACATAATCATATTTCTGGAGGGACTGATTTCTGCTCTTATATCTTTCACCAAGCGAGTGAACATCTATACGGGGTGAAATGTATGTAAGAATGTTACGTAGACTTTGTTATATTATTAAAAGGAAAATGGGATAAATCAGAAAGTGTGAGCTGATGATTCATTTAGACCTTGATAACTGAAATTAAATAACACTAATAAAATACTAATATGAAGATAATTCTGAACCTGTGGTGTTAAAGGTTACCTGGTTCAGATTTCATTATTTACAACAGACCCGGCTCCTCTGCCAGCAGCTTAAATGTCATCTTCATTTGTGTGGTTATTTTTGTGTGTGAATTTGCTAATGCACGTTCCTGCTCAATCCACTTTTTTTTTTTTTTTTTTTCCCCCTTAATGCTGCGGCAGTGTATACAGTGTTTGGATGCTTTTGTGTGTGAGGTGAAGGTAGTGTATTTGCACAGGTTTGTCTGTGCTTTCATGTGTAAATGCAATGACGAGTTATTGATTTGAAAAACTTAGATTGAAATAAACACATCATTGCACTTCATAATGAGCACTCTTTCAGCTGTGCAAGATGATGTTGAGCAGATACGTTGATGGTAAACAGATGTATCAAAGTTATTCATTAGGGCAGCCATGAATAAAGACTAGACAATTAATGATAATGAATTCCTTTTTTGAGCAATGTACTTCGAAAACATCCATCTATAAAGGCTGACTTTGCTTCATATCTGTGCTGCTATTCCTAGATCCATCACAGGAGAGGACATGCATCATTAAAGTATTTATTCCAGCCTGGAAATGCCTAAGTAATCCAGCCCAGACAGGACACAACTTTGCTCTTAGCAGCTTCAGGGAGTGAAAGCTTCTACAAACTGATCATATCACCCCATTGTGCAAGATCCACTGCTGTCATTGTGATACACCCAAAGCAAACTGGAATGTAATGAGTGACTGTGTCCATGTGCTGCCTCACTGGCTTTGGACAGACGCGTGTCTCTGGGTTTTTTTTTTTTTTTAAGCCAAGTGTCACAGCATACATGACACACGATTATAACGCATATTACATTATTCCTACAAAACACAATTCAGTAAAACGCTAAACTTGTTCTCATAAAAGTCGACCAAAAACTCACAACATTCCAAAACAGCTGACATCAAGGAAATCAGTCTTGTTTCTGTAACAATTTGTCAGTTGAAAGAGAGTTTAAGATTGTATTTTCACCCCGGAAGGGAAGGCAAGGATTATTTTTTAAAATGTATTTATTTTTATTTTTAACATTCTAGCAGCAAAACTATTGGTTGAATTCATACCAAATTTGGTTTATATATTGTCAGTGGCCCAGAAAAGATGTGGTTACATTCTGGGAACAGTAGGTCAAAGTTGAAATTTTTCAGGAATCCCCCCCCTCCCCCCAAAAAAATGTACTTATAATGGGCAAAATTTCACATATCTGCTTTCCTTGAGGAGTTTGCATGTTCTCCCTGTGTTTATGTGGGTTCTCTCTGGGTATTCCAGCTTCCTCCCACCATCCAAAGACATGCACTGATAGGTTAATGGGTTGATCTAAATTGTCGATGGCTGTGAATGTAAGAGTGTCTGGTTGTTTGTCTCTATTTGTCAGCGGTCCAGGGTGTACCTCGCCTCCACCCATAGGTAGCTGGGATAGGCTCCAGCACCCCCTCGAGGACTAAACGGTTCAGAAGATGGATGGATGGATGAATGAATGAATGAATGAATGAATTGCTAAAATGCTATTTGTTGCCTGTGTAAACACTCATTCCCCCTCCTGTTTCCTAGGTGACTACCCTGGTGAACACCAGTAACAAAGGGCCCTCCAGTAAGAAGAAGGGCCGCTCCAAGAAGGCCCATGTGCTGGCAGTGTCTGTTGAGCAGGCTACCCAGAACTTTCTGGAGAAGGGAGAGCAGATTGCCAAAGACAGCCAGGACCTCAAGGAGGAGCTTATCGCTGCTGTGGAGGATGTTCGTAAGCAAGGTGAGCTTGTTGGGATTTTTTTTGTAGGCAGACTCCTTGAGCTTACAATTGTTATACCTTAATATTGCTTTGGTGTCTGTCAGATAATTGCATTGCGAGTGTGCAATATCCTTTTTTTAAATTTGCAACCAGGCATCGAATAATTCCTTCTTACTCGCTGCAATATTATTGCTGCTCTTCTGTTTTTATACAATAGCTTGGTCAAAATGTTTCTGCTAAAAACTACCCGTACCCATAAGCAGGGATTACAGTGAAGCACAACGTTAAACACACAAAGTTAGCAGGAAAAAAATGCTGCAGGTACACTACAAAGGAAAAACCTGCATACACTTAAGGTCAGAACTCTATGAACTCCCTCTGTACTTTAATGATGGAGGTGCTATCGTAATGTGTTGGTTTAAAGTCTTCTGTCGCTGTTCAGTTCAGCTTAGATCTGGTAACTGTGAAGACCATTACAGATGATTCACTCATTCCCATTTAGTGAGGCCCTATGGATGTGGAATACTCGAACCACAATACAAAAATACAATACATGTCATCATCAGGTGACATTGGTCAGATGACTTTATAGTCATTTGAAGTAACCCTTCTCTGTAGGGTTCAAGCATTTAGTCCAGCACTGTTCTCTTGATGTCAGTTGTGAAGAACATGATGAAAACTCAGCTGTTTTCATTTATTTCCACATCTCTGTGGACCCCTGCCATTGGTTTTTGGTTAATGAGGAGTTTATGCACTGCAGCCCTGTATCACTGCCTGGCCAAAGAAGTCAAACACACAATATTCAGGTCCAATGAAGAACAGGGCGCATTCACTTTGGCATTATGCCTCACAATGCTTGTGCAACATCACAGCATTTACTTCCAGCCACGGTTATAGTAATTATGAGCACAGATCTTGCATTGGTGATGGGAGAGTCAGACTGCTGTGTAAAGTCCTCCATCACATCTAAAGGTTCCTCTATGGGGTTCAGGTCTGGACTCTGTGGAGGCCAATTCATATGTGAAAATGATGTCTCTCTCTCCCTGAACCACTGTTTTACAATTTGATCCTGATGAATCCTGACATTGTCATCTTCAAATAGGTCTGTGTCACCAGAGAAGGAAAAAATTCATTAAAGTTAAAACCTGGTCATTCAGTATATTCAGGGAGTCGGCTGAATACAAATTTTTGGAAAGATAACTTTGTGGAACCAAGACCTGACTGACTGATGCCCCTCTGATCATAACCCCTCCCCTACAGGCTTGTACTGTAGGCGATAGGTGTGATGGGTAATTGCTTCATCTCTCTGTTCCTGCCCTGATGTGTTCATCACTTTAGAGCAGGCTCAGTCTGGACTCATCAGACCACATGACCTTTGTCCACTGAAACACCATCCAATCTCAATATTTCTACAAACTGATGGATGTTTAAGAAAGGAGACTCCGCTGCATCAGTTCGAGTTCAAGAACTTGTTGCAGCTGAACCTTATCCAATGGAAGGTTCCTACTTATTTATTTACTTGAAGCCAGGTGGTAACTTTTAGCCCAGGGGGGTCAAACTCATTTTAGTTCCAGGGCCACATCCTCCCAGTATGATCTGAAGTGGACTGGACCAGTGAAATAATAACATAATAATATAGAAATAATGTCAGTTCCAAACTTTTCTTTGTTTTACTTTGCAAAAGTAAAATTACATGATGAAAACTTTACATCTACAAATGACCCTTTTAAATATTAGAATAATATGAACAGTGAAAAAAATGGAAATTTATTAACAAAATAAGTGCAATTTTAAAAATATTTTGCTGCAATTTATCATTTAAACATGTGCATTACAACTTGTAGATCAGTGGTTTTACAAATACATATAAAAATTACAATTCGTAGGACAATTCGGGTTATTTACATTTTTTGTGGAAAGATAGCTTGCACTTTTTTTTTTTTTTTTTTAAAGAGAATTTGGAGTCAATTCCCGGGTGGGACCTTTCTGTGTGGAGTTTGCATGTTCTCCCCGTGTCTGCGTGGGTTCTCTCCGGGTACTCCGGTTTCCT
>JAQQZY010000001.1:7202015-7212877 GCA_030068375.1 Ostorhinchus rueppellii
TCCGATACCGATACGCATTTTTTGCTAATATCGGCGGCCGATCCGATCCAAGTATCGGATCGGGACAACCCTATTATTAACAACAGGAAACGCACCATCCAGACCCTGTTCAACAGCACCCTGAGTGCCTTCCACGTTTTCCCCCTCCACATTCGGACATAACCGTTGGCGACGGTGCATTTAACACTCTGGAAATAAGTTTTATTCATGCTGCCACGGCCAACTTTTCATAAAGGCGGTACGAAACTTACGGATAACCACCTTTAAACTTGCTATGCAGGAAAAAAAAAAACCCTGTCATGTTGGAATGAAAGTCTTTATTTGGGGATCTGAGCTCAGTGGGAGGACAGATGGAGTCGAGGCCCTAAGGGTATGTGGGTAAAGACACACACACACACACACACACACACACACACACACACACACACACACACACACACACACACACACACAGATTTTTAGGTCACAGCACACACACACAATATATTAATTCTTTCAGATTTAAAGAAAAAAAAAGACATTTCAGTGGTGTGGTTATGAATTCGTTGTAGCATATGTTGAAATTTGCAATAAGCTCTTCACAAATTGTTAATGTATCAGTGCAGAAATGTCTTTTCTCTGGTCATTCTATGTCAACTGTTGTATGTATGCTCTTCGAAAAGTTCTCGCTCTCTCTCTCGCCCTCTCTCGCTCTCTCTCTGTGTCGCCTGGTAACTGCTGTGCATAGTTAATTATGCAAAGTTTCTCTGCTTGTCACCCCGTCTTTCTCCCTCTTTGAGCCTAGCTACCTTTTGTTCAGTCAAATGCAAAAACCACCTGATACTGAAAATTGCAATTCTGTTGATTTTTTCCCATTATCTCCCACTTATTTAAAGTGTCACGCCTGAAGACATTATCTTGCAAATACAAGGAAAGTAAATATCTTCCACGTCGACCTTTCTAATCAGAAGAAAAATAAAATACATTGACTCAGTTGATGTCACTGCGCTACCGATTCCACCTAGTATGAGTTATGACAGAGCCATCTTTTATTCTTCTGGTGCTGCTGCATTCGATTAGAGTAGAGGAAGAGTGGGGGGAAAGATCACCATGCTTGTGATTTCATCAGAATAATGATGATCTTGTGTTTTTTTTTTTTTGTACTTTTTTTCTTATTTCAAGATTCAGCCTAAACGTGCTGTATGGGCTTTAGTTCGATTAATGCAAACAGGTGGTCCAAAAAGCAGCAGTTAAAATACATTAACGTCAGACTCAAAGTTTGCAGGGTGTTCATACCGTGACCAGCAGATGGCAGTGTTTAATTACATTCATCACTCGTCCACCCATTCCTCTCTTATTCCCCACCCTTTTCTATCTTTTCCATTTTTATCCCTTTTTCCTGCAAGTCCTTAGAAACAGAGATTTTCACTCGGGCTCATTCTCTACTCTCAGAAAGAGCCTGCACTATTGTGTTTTGGTACCTTTTAATGAGAGAGACTATCTGGCTTCTCTTCCTGAGATGTTTTGATGTATGTAGATATTTTAACTGTTATGTCAGAAAGAATCCTTTATTAGAGTTAACCAGATACAGCCTTGAACATCTGACCTTGTGGCCCTCATCCATTGGAGCGACTGTTTTCCTGTGTTTGACATATCTGAAAAGAGAAGATGACACAGTTTGCAGACCTCCCTTTCCGTTTCTGATGTGTCATCATCTCGTATAACTACAGCAAGCGAAGATAAAACCACTGAAGTGAGTGATGCTCACTTCAGTGTACACACTACACACAAGCAGAGGGAAACACAGACACCCATTTCATTTTCACACAGTGCAGACATGCATACTCTGGCAGTGCATTGCTATGAGCCCGCGGCAGAGATCCAAGTTGCACTGGATCACTTTAACATGGTTTTTATTTCCATCTGCTTGTCCTCGACCTTTTTTTTTTTCCTTCTGTTTTTGGGGGTGGCAGTTATTTACACAGCATCTTTCTCACTCCCTATCGTCCCTGCCCTCCTTCCTCCCTCCTCTTGTCCTCTCTCGTCCTGTTCGTCTGATGTGTCTTGAACCAACAGAAGTGTTTGAAATTCGAGTGTGCTTACATGCTTACTCTGAGCCTATTTGGTAGCTGCGTTGTATTTTCATCCAAAACTCTCCTCCATATATTGCAGAGCCTGTAGCCACATAACAGAAGCATACGCTGGTCCTCACTCTGCATACATTAAGGGCTAACTATAACCGGATTTACTTGCTAGCTCAGGGGAAGCGTCCATGACAGGCTTTCTTTGAATCTCACTGTGGCAAGCATCGCTTCCCAGTGCAAGTCATTTTCTGAATGCTGCATGCACCCATCTGTTCAGTGCCAGGTAATTGACTACCTTCATGTTTTTTGGATGACACTTTCAGACACTGAATTAAAGTTACCATGCAAATTTCAATAAACATCCTGACCGGAGACAAATAAACAGCAGTTTGTTTTTATTTGCCACACATTTGTGGTTTTGTCTGATAACATTGGCTGGTAGTTTTCATCATTTTTTTTCTCCCCAGTGAGATGCATTCCTTCTTCCGGTGTTAAACCCATGCACCAGCATACACAATAGGTAGGATTTTCATTGTAAGTGCATCCACAAAACCCGATGATGACCTTTTCGTGTGCTTCGTTTGTGGCTGAGGCTGAGTACGAGACACTGCTAAACCAACCTCAGAGAAACAGTGGCTGGGGAGCAACCAGGGTCTAATGTATGTAGATGTATTCCTAACTGAGGGATAGCTTTCCTGGTAATTGCTATATCAATCTGTGCACTTCTATCCTTGCTGTCTCATTTCAGGCTCTCTTATTTCTCTGCTGCTTTCCTCTTCCTCTCTTGCATGCGTGTACACTCATAGCGTCTGCCACTTCCTCCCGCAGCATTGTTTCCTTTCACAATATATGTTTTTCCCTCTCCTTGACTCACATCGATTCAGTACTTGAACATGTAGGTGTTCTGTTGTTACTTTTGAAAAACTGGCAGAGAGGAAAGAGTACATCCTGAACAGCACAGCCGTCTTGCTGGGTAAGGTCAGGCAAACACACACACAAAAATATACAGATGTGCAAAAACCTCCATGCATTAATAACCGCCTCAAAAATGAAGCCAAGTGGCAGCCGTATTGACAAGGACCCTGTTGTGCTCAATAAAACTCCACTCCCACTGTTATTTTCACCTTGGCTGAGCCACATGTTAGCCCAGAGGTACATCTCTTAATTACGACATCCTCTGCCTGCCGATTACAACACTGCCTCATTTTCCATGGACAGATGCACCTGTCAAGAGAAATATGAATAGGCAGACTAAGCTGAAGTAATGGGACATGACCAGGGAGATAGAGAAGTATTGGTTTGTTTGTTGCTGTACAGTAATTATCCACTGCCTGTCTTGTCTTTATGGCAATAAGGCACCGGCGAGCTGTGAAGGAAGCCCAAGGAGAGGGGGACAGGTCATCTGTGAACAGGATCCATACTGGTTACAGTTGGAGCTTACAGCCTTAGGTCTATTGTGATGAGCCTCTCCACTTCTTTTTCATTAAAGCTTGGTTCGCAGCTTTCAGGAATTAGTCAGCTCTTCTTGTTTATCTCAAGCTATAGATTTAGTCCTGTTAAATTAGGCTGACTGATGTTCTGCCAAGACACTTTGGCAGTTTGAATTCTCACATCTCCATGAAGCTCACCAAGTGAAAGACATTTATTATTATGCATCAGATCATTTAACATAACAATGGATTTTCTAAAGCAACCATATTTTTGAGGTTGGCTTTAAATTATCTCCATAGAATATTGTAGATTTAAGGGAAATTTCACACTGTTTCTTGGCTTAATTTCACAGTGAAGAGGAGAGAAATGATTAACAGTGTGTTTGTTATATTCTTACCATCTCTTTATATATGGACAGGCACCTAAATTAAATGGTAACAGCCACCAAAGTGAATTACCCAATTGCTTCCCCAGACCTATCTCCACATAAAACTCTTGGGAGTTTATTTCTGAGTGGGTGCAGCAAATTACTTCTTTTTTTTTTTCGTTTGTTTTTAAATGGTACTTTGTCTTCTGTGAAGGAACATCTCATGCCAGCTTACCTACTCATTTCTGCTCACTCTCATCAATGAAGGGGTACATACAATGTATGTACTGCATGGAGCACACACAAGTAGACACACACATTATAATGGATTGTCCAACTTCCCCTTATGGTCCATGGCTAAGGTTTGAAATGATCCCTACTCTAGTCAAATTGGTCTGATGCTTTATCTGTGCTTCAGGCCAGTCTGAGGGTTCTTGCTACTCAGGCAAAGCTGCACTCCTTTGAAGGGTTTGATGACTTTTTAAAATACATTTTCCTCCCACTCATATTCTTGCACTATTCTGAATAATATGGGCATGTGCGCTGATATACAAAAACAGTCCTCTTAGGGAGGCTAGTAAGGGATATATCTGGCAGGAAATTCCTAGTGGATTTGAGACAAAACCTTACCAAAAGATTATAAATGAGCTGCTTGTCTGATTTTCAGTCTTCTTGTTGCTACATTGGCTCCCTACCTCAAAGTCTAACTGTATAGAAATGCAAAACAGCTTCTTGTTTTTGGGAGAATTTGTTGGTTTACAAATTTGTTTAAAAAAAAAAAAGCTACTGAAATCCTGGAGTGTAGATGTTAATTTTCCTGTAATTTGACATATAGAATATTTAGCAGTACACAGCGGAACTTTTTGGAATGCAGCAACTCTTTAATTATGCATAGTGGCAAGTATCCTGTGGGCATAAATGTATACAGGGCAATTTTTATAGACTGATAAACCTGAGGTGCAGAGAGGGTGTAAAGTATCTCAGGGGATGAGTCCACCAAAGCCTGGAATGAAGATAGTGGCATTGCCTGAGGGATTTACTAGACACGCATTCAAGAAATGTAATTCTCAGGAGTTTAACGGAGTAATACTTCAATTCAGACTTGGCTGACTGAATGTTACCTGCTTAAGTTCTGTAGATGAAGTGAGTCGATAAGCTTAAGGTGACACAGGTGATTAATCCACATTTTGCATGCGTCAGAACAGAGCTGCTGCTATAATGTGCAGTTTGTTATGCCAAAGAACCTATAGCTCTTAATTGAACTGATTAAACAAACGTGCATGCATAAATGGATGGCTGGATACTTAAGAGTAGGTGCTTTGTGCTAAAGGCAAGTAAAAATCAGTTCCTTTCCCTTGAGCGACAAGAGATGATAAAGTAGGGGAAGTTCTGATTTGGAATTAATAACATACCATTAATTGTCTGCCTTCCCCATTCATCAGCAGGACTTTGTTCCCCTGATGCACTGTGCTCTGACTTTTTTTTTTTTTTTTTTCACTTCAGCATTAGGCTGTCATAAAAATACAAAGCAGCTCAGCTAAGATTTAGTTAGCCAAGCCTGTACTTTTGAATAGTGCAGCTTTCAGAAACTAATTTTCCCCTGTGGCTTCCAGAATGGAAAAGATGCCCCATATCCCTGATCTGTATTTGGAAGAAGCACTAATGCACCACGGAGGTTGCTTAGATGGGTGTTGCTTTGTTGACAGGCCAATTTAACTGTCATTTGGAGATAATGGAGTGGTCTTCTACAACTCCGTACAGCAGTGACCTCAGCTGCTGCCCCCCAGCCAGAACTAAGATTCCGCAGTCCCACCATATACAGTATTAAAAAATGTTATGTTGAACTGGCAAACACTTAAAACGCTTAAAATTTCTTCAATGAGCTGAGTGACCTTGCTGTTTTCTGCATTACATTTATTTTTGATATACTATTACTAATTTGTAGCGTATTAATTTATTGTTGTCAGGACTGTGTTGCTGTGAATTCATTGTTGTGTGGAAGGGGGCGGGGCTGTTTTTTGTTTTTTGTAAAAAGGAATACTTTTTTTTAATGGTATGTAAATGTTTATTATATGTTTTTTTAAAAAAAAAAAGCTCATGTGAAAATTAAGTGCGTCTGTATTACATGCTTGTAAACTGAAATGAAAAGTTACAGGCACCAGTGTAACCAATGTAAAACGGTTTTAAGCCCTGAAATCAGTTTACATTTTGTATAAGTACAGGGGACATTTTGTTCCAATTCTCCAGAGCAAGCAACTTAACATTTTTGTATGTTATGACCATTTTTAACCAACAATTGCAACTTCACTGAAGAACTTATTTATATTAATAACAAAATAAGTTTAATGGTAGAAAAAAATATGTATAGATTAAATTACATACAATAGAGGCATGTGGCAGTGTATTTACCTTCAGTGACACTGCCCTCTGCCTGTGTTTTCTGTGTGTGTGTGTTTAGTTATATCCAGGTCAGTTCTTGGGGTTGGCCTTTGGCCTCTGTGTATGGAACTCCTCTCAGTAACAGCATTGTTCAGGCTGTGCAGACTGGATGTATAAAAATGCACTAACATGGGTGTTCCCTCTCTCTGCACTATTTTAAGTTTGTATCTGCCTCCAAGACAACACATGGGGCTAAATTTCACGGATACACACAAATCTACACTTTGTTCACATCCGTCACAATGAAGCTGCGTTCACTCAGAACCTTCTCGCAGTGTTGTGCAAAATAATTCCCTCTTTGAGTGGAGGAAGAGCAAAAAGTGGCTAGTTTTTACAAACAAGTGTAAATGTTAAAATCTTACCCATAATACCTGTCAGGTGTCTGAAAACTCAAACTGGAATCTATTTCCTTGACATATTTCGTATTTTCCGTGATACTACTGAGTTGAACAGAAAATACTGAGTGATACCTCACAATTAGCTTCTTTTCTTCCGAGCATAGCTCTTGTTGTAAGTTCAGAGACTGAAGGCCCTTTCATAGTTCTGATTTCCTGGTATTATGTTTTCATCTCATTAGTTCCACATCTTTAGCCTTTATCCATTTTCCAGTCATTTAAATCTTGTAATGGTTTCTTTTTAAAGCATCCACGGTGCGTATATTGCACTTTGTGCCACTGTTCTCTCACTTGCAGCCTCAATGCCATCCAAGAGGAAATAAGTTTGAGCTTTTTGCCTACAGTGCCTAGCAAAATCTACATGTAACTTAAATGAGAATTTTCTTTTTTTTTTTTTTTTTGAAAATGATCCTTCTTTTCTTGCCAAAATGGCTGTCTGTCTGTTTCACATCCAAATGTTCTTTCCACACAGCAGTTAATACCCAGTTGCATATTTGCTACGAGGAGCTCTGCGGATACATTTTTCTCATTTAGGAAATCATGTGAAACCCAAACAAGTGATTGGACATTAAGCAAATGATTGTAAATCTTTAGTTAAAGACCATGATCTAATCTGTGGTGTGAAAACAGTGTGTAGCTTTTTACTGATTTAGAGCTTTCCATGCTTAGCAAATGAGAACATGAGTGATGTAGAAATTTACTACTGGTCCCGCTCTATTGTGCTGGCTTTGCATCAACCCATTAAATGCTGGTCCTCTGAGGTGTCTTTTTAGTCCAGCTTGGGATGTTTCATATTGCTTTGTGGTCCTAGTGTCTGCAGTTGTAGCATTTGTTTCACTGTTAGCTCAATTAATTTATACTCTTAAGAAAGCCAGCAGCTAAAATTATTATTATCTTCCTTTTAATTGCATTGCATTTTATGAATAAGCGAATGAAAGATCTTTAGTCTATGCCCTGGTTTGTTACATGTGATGCCCAGAAAAAACACTTTTGATCTGTCAACCTATACGGTGGAGGTTTTCTGGTCAGCACTGGTAGACACGGTCATTCTTTGTTCTAATGTGTTTTTTTTTTTTTTTTTTCCCTGTGACCAGCTACTGTGAGTATAAATAAAAGCATGTTGTAAATCTTCACTTCTACTTAACCCTTAAAGACCCAGTGCTACTTTTGTGATTTTTTTCTTCATATTTAACCTTTCCTATATTTAATTCATTGATGATGTAGATGTTCATTAAAGCTCAGATTAAAGTTGAAGGTTATTGTATCAGAAACTGAGAAAACTGAACAAAATATGACTTTCCCAGCAAAAATACCAATAACTGAATGTCAACAGGTGTCTCCATCCATTATCACTGATCCAACCAATGGGTTTTACTGGTGAATTGATGTTGTAGATCAGGGGTGTCAAACTCATTTTAGTTCAGGGCCCACATTCAACCAAATATGATCTGTAGTGGGCTGGACTAATAAAATAACTTAATAAAATAAAACTATTGTCAACTCCCAACTTTTCTCTGTTTCAGAGTGAAAGAAGTAAAATTATGTTCCGAAAACATTTACATCTCCAAACTATGCTTTAAAACAATGTGAATAACACGGACAAACTGAAAGTGTAATTTTAACAATATTCTGCTTCAGTTTATCACTTACACAGGTATATTATAACTTACAGATCACACTGGATCTACAAATATACAAAACATTCAATAGCGGATAATATTGTTAAAATTGCTCTTTGGACATTTCAGGTTGTTTATATTTCTTCAGATTATTCACGTTTTGCAAAATTATACTTTGTTTTGGTGTGAATACATGAACATATTTGCAGAGTTATGAATATTTATTGGATATTATGGTAGTATTTTACTGATTTGACCCACATGAGATTGAATCGGTCTGTGTGTGGCCCCTGAACTAAAATATCTTAGTATCTTAGTTTTTAATGTGAGTATTTCACAAAGTCATTACAAGGGCCAGACTGGACCCTTTGGCGGGCCGGTTTTAGCCCCCGGGCTGCATGTTTGACACCCCTGTTGTAGAAGATGACTATTTCCACGGTATGACCAAATGGGTTATATCTGACTGTGAAAAGATGACAAACTGTATTTTACACCAGTTATTTACATGTATTGATAGGATTAATGGATCACCAGTTATTAACCAATTTCAGTATCAATCAGTGGATGGTGTTGGTTTCCAGTGGCTGTTTGGGTCTTTATGGGTTAATGTTGATAAAAACCTATCATTAGCAAAGGCTCTTCAGTCAAGAATCTGAGCATGAGTTTCTTTCATTGTCAAATGAATCCCAGCATGTTTTTTTTTTTTTTTTTTTTTTTGCTGTGTCGTTCAGCAGAGGATAACGGAAAGAAGGCTGTAAGCTTTCACACGTTTTCAAAAATCATCTCAGACAAAACTGATGAAGAATCTGGAAGAGTGAACGCAAGGCAGGGCTGCTCACTTCTATTCGGTGTTTGGAGGATTTGAGGTCTGATGCTGAATGTAACCAGGCGCTGACTTATTTTTTAAAGCTAAGTAACCGAGGAAGTCAAAAAGAGTAGTTGTTGATACCGGTAGTGTCTGCAGACTGTGACAATAAATGACAATAAAACCCATGCACTTCTATTATCCCCTTGTTTTGCATTTGTAGGTTTTTTTTTTTTTTTTTTTCCAGTAAAATATAATCTTACGACATTTTGTGCAGTGGGAACGCTTTTGTGAAGTCGAAGAAGCCTTTCGGAGCTGATTTTTGAGCACAGTTGATTTAGGAAAAAAAGAGGGGAGAGAGGGAGAGAAGGGGGCCGGGTCACTGGGAGGAACATAGGCAGAGTGTAGCAGAATGATTTCTATTGAAGGGGTGGTGGGGAGTGAGGTTTGGGGTTATCTTTTTTTACGAGACAGAATTTGAAAAAAGCAGAAAATGAAATGAGAACTGTATTCATATTCAAATGGAGACAAGTCCCTATGTGGCAGTGCAGTTTTCAATTATGGGGGATATGTATATTTATGTCTGCGCCAAAGGAAACCGGACAGGGCCTCTTGATGGTTTTGTAAGGCTGAGCATCACAAGTATCTGGTGTGTTATTCCTCCCGCATCCTCAGGCGTGTATTTGTATTTTCTGGCAGACAGTTCTTTGGGTAAGAATACTGAAACATTTTTGTATATATAAATACATATTGTATATTAAAAAGGTGTACAATGGCTGTGTATATTAGACTGTGACACATCAGCAGCGATATGATAGTGACAAATAACTCTTCAAAAGAGAAGGGCTACAAAGCGTTGTGTGGAAGAATATATATGGAAAAGAAAAAGCTTTGGACTTTTATTTCAAAGTCATGTTTTTGTAGAGTTTTGTTGGTGCTTCTGCACTCACTGACAGCCCACAGGTGAAGCAGTCCACAGGGAGAAGGTTCTACTCTAGATTTCCAGTCTGCCCCAGGGCACGCTAGTAAAAACCTTGAGCCTGTATCCTGTATTTGAATCTCCTTGTATCTCTCACTTTCTCTCCTTTTTCTCTGTGCTGCCCTCAGTTCTCTCATGTTTTCCTCATTTTCCCTTCACCGGGTACAGAAGCAAAAACAGACCAGAAACCAAACAGAGAAGGGGACGTTACGGTCTTATGACTTGATATATACTTTGCTTGACTGAAGATGAACAACACACTGTATATGTCTCAGCATTTTAGGTGGGCTATATTAAATTTGTAAGCACCAGACACACACAGGAAGTGAAATGCCTCACACACTCCAGGTTAGAATGGGCTAACAAAACATTTATAGTCATGTTAAGCGGGGTACACATTTAAAGGTAATCGGGCTGTTTTTGTCCTGATTATCCTTTTTCCCAAGCAAGGACAGCAAACGCCAGATTATTTTAGGTCTTAGATTATCCGATAAGATTATCCTGTGGTATGAGTTGTGTTAAGAGTGAATTTGTCCCAATAAACAGGTTGTGGCCGACAATCGTAAATGTAAAACTTGTTCAGTATTTACCTCCACCAAGGAGGTTATGTTTTTTGCCAGCATTTATCTGTCTGTCTGTTAGCAAGATAACTCAAAAAGTTATAGACGGATTTTCATGAAATTTTCCCAGATTGTCAGAAATGGGGTATCCTACAGATGCTTAGATTTTGGTGGTGATCCGTACATTCAGCGCCATCTAGTGGA
>JAQQZY010000001.1:7213481-7223766 GCA_030068375.1 Ostorhinchus rueppellii
TATTACCTGTAAAGATGGATGCGGAAACGGCACCGCCGCCAGATCGTCCCACTCTGGGACCCGTATTCCAAAAGTATTGAATTGGGATACCGTTTCCGCTGTATCCATTTTGACGAAAGGCCAATTCGCTAAGATTTGGAGACGAATTCACGCAAATCCGTATCAGTAGGGACGGGGCCAAACTATGTGATGCAGTATTATTTCAATAATAAAAAAAATAAGCAAAAAAAGCAAGCGAAAGACTGACGGCATTTGTAACTGTTGTAAACAAAATAAACCCCTTAAATCTAAACAATTAAAACACCAATAAGATATGATCATTTTTTAGAATGACAATCACTTCAGTATAAAATGGTATTGTTTTCCAACATGTCGTGTCAAAAGTGTGAGGTTCTCGTCTGGAGACAGTTGAGGTTTTATTATTTTTCTTCACCTTTGTTGTGCAATGTGTGTCCTGTTTTTTCAGAATGTGAAAAACAGAAAAGGAATTTAATCTCACGAGATGAACGCAGACTGACTTGAGTGACTTGATCACAGCTGCACAAAGTGTCCTCAAATAGACATAAAATAAACAGTGAAAGGCATTTCATGACTTATCCCATAACCATCCATCAGTTGGATACCTCTATGCCACCGCCTCAGCAGCTGAGCTGTGTTTAAAAGCCCTTGTTACTGAAACTACATGTCTAATGGCGAGCTGTGAGATATACAGCGTCATGGCAACACCTCTGCTTATGTAGACAGTGTGTCTGCTGCATGGAGCATCATTTTCCCTGGTCAGTGTGAAAGTTCAGATACCTTGCAGTGTTGCGAGTGGTCTTAATCTTCATTAAAACACAGGGGCATCAGTGTGACTCAGAGCATATGAGAAGGTCTGCTCAAGCTTCTGCTGAGTAATTAATAAAGTCCTCTTTTCTCCACCACCCCTTTCTCCTCAGTCCCCACAGAGCAAAGCTGGGGACAAAGAAACATAAATTTAAATGTTAATTGCATCTTTATATCCTCTGATTTCTAATTACCTTTGCTTTTTCATTGTATTTGTGGTAAATGGTGCTTAATGAATAGGGATTAGCAGGTGAGCCCTGCTGGTGATAATCACCCCCCAAAACACCTGGCCTGTGTTTCTCTCCCACTCTTTTGTTACCTTAAAGATGATGTAGGATGCGGGATGGTGCTATAAATTTTGTTGACATAATGTAATAACAATTCTTGGGAAAACATGACATTTTATAAAAACATCACAAAATGGCTGCATTTTTTTTAACCATATTTTGCAAGAGTATTAACTCTATGTAATGCACTTCTCGTGTTTGGTAATAAATTATAATGCATAGTATGTTTCTTTTTATCAAAATGTAGAACTTCATATCATATAATAACCAATGCAAATGTATTATCTGTTAAATTTAGCTTCCAATTTGTAGTTGACTCTGATCTTAGTCTAAACACACCCCTAAAACTACAAACTAAGGTGAGTGCTCGTCATATTCTTTGAATCATATCTTAGAGGTATAACCAAACTCTGAGGTTTGAAGTTGACAGTGACTACTGACTGGTGTGTTGAGGGAGCTCCCCAAAAATACCATCATAAGCAAAATTCAGCCAGAGTAGCTAAAAGCGCATTATACAACATGTAATAATTTATTGCAAAGTCCAACGTAATTTATTAGGTACTGCGTTTAAGAAGTATTGTACATGATGCAGCAGATTATAAAGTATCAGAGTTATTTCATGAGTGAAAATTTATTACATTATATTTACATATTGCTGCATTACAGCTATTCTGTATTTATGCATAAACAAGGACTCCATAGCATAGACTTGAACTGTAATGCCATCTACTGTCTTCTCCTATGTGCGCCACATGCTACAGTGTGCACTAATTCAGCATATATTTATGTCTATCCACTGTTTTCCCGGTAGCCGGAGGCAGGGGACATCTTTCCCCTCTCCTCACACCAAGATCATGCAATCCCTTCTAATCCTACCCTTATTAAAGAATAGACCGTCTCAGCCTGAAGTTAATATCAGTCACAGATCCCTTGTGGCCCAGGAGTAATGCAATGCATGTAAAATGAAGACCTTCACGTGTCAATGCATAGCTGGAAACCGGAATCTTTAAATGTCTTCCTAATGGTCGCTTTGCAAAAAAGCACCCAGATGTTACTTTGCGGGTTTGAATAAGCCGGTGGAGAAAAGGTCTGTCACACTTGACGATAAGGTGACAGAAAACGCAGTGTTATCTTATTATTTTTTACCTCTCTGGAAAGGCAGTGGATGGTGGCTGCCAGGTTTAGTGCTATCAGTTCTTTCACTCGCTGACATCTTGACCTGAGCTAAAGTGTGAAGGCCACTGTCACAGGTATTGAGAAAGTGGTTCTCGAGTGAGGAGAGATTTCTGCGTGGAACACGGTCTGTAACACATACTCGCTAAACCTTGGGCCAGAGGTCACCTAATCATCGCTTGTCCTCGAGCTCCGTCGCTGCTTCAAACAGTCTCCGTCGGCTAAAAAGCACTTCTTGGTGTTGTATTTTATCCAGTTTTGTTTGTTGTTAGACTACACATACAATATCTGCTGCTGCTCTCCTTAAAAACCTGGTAATTGGAACAAATATAGTGAAGGGCCTATTTTCTGTCTCCTGTCCCACCAATGAAACTTCCAATAAATACCTGTGTAGGCAACTCATTTACATATTTTGTTGACCTGTGTGATATATTATGATATGTTATGATATATTATATTAAAAGTTTCCCACAATGTAAACATTCAGTGAAATGTATAATTTTGTTCAACATAAGGAGCCGGTTCTGTGGCATCATTTCTTTTTTTACTTACATCTGTTTCTTTACAATGGAATAACATAACATGAGCAAATAGCATTAAATATAAGGTGATTGGAATAGCAACAACTCCCTACGTCACCTATTATTTGATTTTGTGAGCGCTTTTTTGGGGAGACCCATAATAGTAATTACATAATGCTTAATTAAAATTGTTTGGAAAATAATCAGTTGTGCACATAATGTAGAGTCGGCATTAAGGTACTGTACATAATGTTGTACAAAATATTGAATACTGTGTTAAAAAGCAAACGACAGTATTAGCTTCATCGATCAATTACCATTGTTAACTAGAACATATAATTTAGTCGGACTTTGGTCTTCCACACAGTCATCAGTTTAACGTGTCCCTGAGGTGTTCGGAAATTGTGTTGTTGTTTTCTGTGACTTAGCAAGATGTCGTTATCTTTGTATTTACTGGACTTCCAGCTATTGCGGAACAGACTGACTTCCAGAAACATTGATTCCACTTATCTCCTGAACACATCAAATGAGATTAGCGGGCAAGACGACAGGTGTGCCTTTGCTGATGACCCCAGCATGTGTCCTTTTTTAACAAATAGACGTGGCTCTCAAATAACCATCTGTAAGCGGTGCTCCTGTGCATTTGGCAGCATTAACCTGCTAAATTGATGCCAGACTGGCTGATTAATAACGTGTACAACTTCAAAACTGTTCACAAACTCAGTAACTCTGTGGCAGTCTGACTTTCAGTGGTGGTGGCTTCCTATAGGTTGGCCTTATAAAATAATCCTCAACTCAGTGATTAGTTAATTTTATCTTAGCTGTTGTCCTATGTGGATCCTGTTGCTGCTCTATTAAATGGTTTCCTTTAGATCAGTGGTTCTATACTGGGGGGCGCTCAGCACATACCCTCCCTGCTCACGGATTGAGGTGTGTGTGTGTGTGTGTGTGTGTGTGTGAGAGGGGGGTATCAACCAACATACCGTACCACACCCCGTTTGCAAATTCAGTTTTGGGGGGGCAGCAGGTAGTGACTGATAAGCTGAGTGGAGCTCACTTTCTCACAGCTTTATCAATAGCGCTATATTACCCACCACGCCTTCCTCATATAGGTCTGTCTCATTACTTTGAGGTTAAATGGGGGGGCTGCTATCATTGGCACACTGAACACCCACGGGACACAAATGTGTTTTCGGGGGGTAGCAGGTTGTCAATGATAAGGTGAGTAGAGATCACTTTCACTATAGCTATATACTATGTAACCCAAGATATCATATTCATATAGGTAGAATTTGCCCCCCTGGTGTCACAAATTTTTGGGGGGCACGGGGATGCCAGTAGGCTCACGATGACGTTGGTAGGTTCAAAAAAGGTTGAGAAGCCCTGCTTTAGATTGTGTCAGAGCCCTGATATGACTACATCATTTCACAGGTCGTCTTGGGACTTGTATATAATTTTATAAGAGCCAGTAAACAGGAACCGTAGAGATAAAGTTATTTCTGTCAGGATAATCACTGGTTGACAGACAGCTTTAAGAGCACAAACCAGTGGGTTCATTGGATAATAACAGTGGCGCAGAGGTCCAGTGGGATTAGAAAAACTGAATGATAATTGTCTGGGTGCTTGAACTTGCACTAAAAGCTTCATTTGACAGGCAGTTTGCTCGCTGGCCTTAATGGCTTTAAATTCAAAGGAATGAAGGAAAAAAATGGCATTTTTGAAGTAGTTTATCAGTTGGAAATAGTAGGGAATGATGGGGAAAAAAGCAGGAAGTTTGGAAATGTAATGCTTAATTTAAAGCAACAGTAGATATGTGCAACATATCTATGACTGATCTCTTAAAAAAAAAAAAAAAAAAAATCAGATTTTTTGCATCTATTTTACAAAATGTTTATTTTTCGTCCAGTGTATGAGAGTGTGTCATAGAGTCAAAGGAGAAGTTCCAGTATTCCCCTGCCATCATCTGACACAGTGAAATATTGGAGACTGTCTAGCATATCCTGCCATGAGCCAAAGCCCTGTCTCCCAGCCGAGCCATCCCCCACCTAATGCTCTCCTGCAGCTTGCTGTGGGTCTACATTCAGTCTACTGCCAGAGAGACTGGGCACTGCTCCAACTACCATTACCTGGGCAGGCAAGGAGCCTCGTTGGCCTTATTATGCTACTGTACTGTATGATTTATGGCTCTGTCTATGTGCATCTGCTACATTAATAAACATTCGGGCACACACTCATAATTTAACCTACACAGTTTTGAATACAAGCTATATCATAGCTCTGGTATCATGAGTATCACTGCTGAGGATCATATTAGTTTAGAGTGTAATATTCAGTCCCGCTGCACTACACATCACGCTGTTTCATTTGTTTAAAGATGGGTGACCTTCAGCTGGTAAGTGTGCCAAGAAATAAGTTGAAAAAAAAAAAAAACTACAAGAAAACAAAAACAAGCTTATTTGTTACGGTATCGTGGCGAGGCATTTTAAAGGTTGTCAGATGCGGACAATGGGGTGACTTTCTTAGCTCTGTTTCTAGGTCTGATACATGCAGTATGCCAAAGTCTAGAAGAGATGGTGTTAGGAAAGTCAATGTTTACAAGGAAATGTTTAATAAGCAATGCAGTTGTTTGAGCTTGTAGAACTTATTTGTAGTTGTATAACTTATTATATTTGATGTCTTTTGGATTATTTTCCTAAAAGCTGAAAAAACCTGAAACATCAATTTAAACATTGTGCAGTATGATACTGGTGCTTACGAATAAGCAAGATGGTTGCTTTTTCTGTAAAAAAAAAAACCCCAAAAAAAAACAAAAAAAATGCTCCACACTGGACCTTTTTATTAGGAAAATTGTGTGTGGGGGCAGAACCCATGGGGAGCAGCCATTGCTGGCCAAAAGCGATGTACCCAGTGTTTCCAGGTGATCAGTACAAGTAAACAAGGAGCAGTCAGTGAGCCAGATTGAGTGGAAAGCATCTATTAGTACTTTTTTATTTGTGCAGCCATAAGCTTACCCTCCACCATTGTCCTAGAAACACGACACATCACTGGCTGATAATGTGTCATCTTAGACGGGAGTCTCCTTCACGGGGTCAGTGACCTGTCAATCACAGCCTCAACTAATCGGACAATACGACTCTGTGGCAGTACCAGTGCTGGAACAGCCCGTAAAGGAGGCAACATGACTGACAGAGCAGTGACTTGGTGCGTCTACGTACCTGACAACGGGTATAACGGAACCGCTAGTATTATATGCGATCTTCTGGAATAGCTACCAATGAAAGTTTACTACAGGTACCCTTTAAGAAGGTAAATGTAATGGAATTTTCAGCACTAACATGTGTACTTATTTGACAATAAAGCCACCTATGGTTGGGTGTTACATTCCACTGAGCCACCACCGGGATTTAACTCCGCAAATAGTTTATATCCTTCCATTAGATAATTAACACAGTGATTAATTATGTAAGTTTAGAGGGATTGAGTAAAAAAACAATATATATGCATAGAGAGTAGACCTCAGGCAGTGTCCAAACGTTAAAAAAAAATGTACAAAGAAATGTTTTTTTTCCACAGTATCCAGCTCAGGGAAGGGTGTGAATATTATTGGATTGTCAGGTTGTTCATTGTAGGGTATGAGTGTAGATACATTGGGGTGCAGATGTAAATATAAATTGGTGTGTATATGACTGTATGTCCATGGGTGTGTTTATAGATAATCATAATCTTATGTTGTGTAGTAAGTGATTAAGCACCAACAGTCTGAGGTATGAAATTGGGTGGGTAGGACTGAGTAAGTGTTGGCTTTTTCCTACTCCCTTTAAGGCACAACAATTGTTATTTTTTCCTATTATTCTTTTTTAAATTTCTTTATTTTGTTTCATTATTTTATTATTTTCCCCTATATTTTTTTTGCATTAGGGTTTGTGTCTAAACTAAAAGTAAAAAACTGGAGTTCTTGTATTACTAGCTCATAAAATTGTTACTTTAAACTGGTTGAAACCCTACCCACCCACTGTGGACCAGTGGATCCAAAGACTTGGAGCTGTAGATTGTATGGAAAGTATCACCACCAGCCTGCAAACTCTGGATGGACTTTTACTTGGAGAGACGGTCCCCTGTTAAGTCCCATCTTGCAAAGAAAATATGTTTTTGACCTGTGGAGGGGTGTTTTTTTTCCCTCTCTTGTCCTCCTTTTTCCTGCGTGTGTGTGTGTGTGTGTGTGTGTGTGTGTGTGTGTGTATGTATGTATGAATGTATGGTAACGTATGTAATTGGTTGTAATAAATGTAAAAAACAAAATGCAATACGTTTCAGTTGTAACGGGTTCTTTAACTGATACAGTGCACGGCTTCTTATTTACAATCAACCGCATAGTCTGGACAATACCAGGATTCATCAGGGTAAGACTGTCAAAGACTAGTTCAGGGAGCATGAGATATCATTTTCACACATGGATTGGCCCCCACAGGGACCAGACCTGAACCCCAGTGAGAATACACAGCAGTTGGACTCTCCCATCATCAATACAAGATCTTGGCAAAACCATTCATGCAACTCGAGACCATTTTGACTTTGCATCAGCACGACAAGGCAAAAAAAAAAAAAAAAAAAAAGGTGACATGGCAAATGTGTGCTGTAATCAAAGCTGAAGGCGCCCCAATGTAATCTGATATATGGGACTTTTTTGGCCAGGCTCTGTAAATATAAGCTTGGTGTTAAAAGAATACATTTGGATATAATGTTTTTGTAATTGTTAGCAGTTTTAATTAGTAACTGTAATTTACCAATTAAAAAAATGTAATTGTCAACTATGTTTTTTTTTCACTGAACTTCTGTTATTGTTTATAGTTTAGGATCCCCATTAGCTTTGCTCTAAAGCACAACTAATCCTCCTGGGTTCCACCTCTAAAATCACAAATACACAACAAAATACTCTTTAATTAGTCAGTATCTATTGAACAACACACTCAAATTAATTAATTAAATTTTACACTTGGCACACTTTGTTAGGTATTACGGTCTTACCGTAGAAAAGCATAACAAACACGACATGTAAAACATCAGTCTTACAAATATGATCTTTCTACAGTAATTGACTCTTTACAGACAACTCCGTTACATGTAACTATAATTGCACTCCAGCGCTGAGAAGAGGAAACAAAGACCTTCCTGCTCTTATATTTACTCTGCTCTGAACTGAGACACCACGTTGTCTGTGTCGCTCTAACATATCGAGGTTTAAAAAACTAAAATAAAAAAAAAGAAAAAAAAAAAGTGAGATGTCAGAAAATGCAAACCCAGGGGAACCAGTTCCACCCGTGATTAGACGGGCGTCGAGTGACTGAAGAGGGAACGCAGACACACAAACAACATTTGAATGTGAAATTGATGCGTATTTTAAGCAACCCTTGCCCAGAGACAACAGAATTTTTTAATGGTATGTAAAACTGTTGATTATACCGAAAGTTGTTATTTCTTCTCCCTAATCAAGTTGATTATGTGCAGAACAGTGATATCTCCCCTTAGGTATAGACTACATGGGGCAAGTCAGATTCTAGCCCGACATAATTAAACCAGCAGCATACAAGTTGAAACGTTAATCAAGATGTCCTGACAATTCAGAGTCTCACTTCTAAATTTGTGCAGGAACGTTGAACATTTATTATCCTGTTCCTGTGGTTCGGTGTGCCGTGTTCTCCCACCTCCCTTAATTCATTTCCAAGTAAGCAACATTGCCCAAAATACCCATAAACCATAATTCCTCATATGCAGTTGACATCCAGAGAATAGTTTTATTGTCGACTGAATACGTCCCCGTTGGCACTTGAGACTGTTTTTGGCTTTGTGGGAAGTGAAGTTCTAATTAACATGTGTGTAAATCCAGGGTTCTTTATGTCGCAGCAGAACTTCATCTGGTTTGTGTCTGTGCACATGTTTTATTGGGGATGATTGTGGGTTTAAGTACATGCTTTCAAGTATTTACACTGGACACAGTGATCTCAATGGGTCATGGATACACTATTTTAGGAACTCGGCTTTTAGTTTGATTTCCTGCTGGTTATGGTATTTTACTAATTCATGTGTCTTTTGCTTTCTCTGCTCCAAAAGCCCCCCTTTTATTATAATTAATTATTTAAGAATGCTTTACTTTTTGATTTTTAATGTGACATTTGTGTGGCATATCTGCCATTCAGAGGACGTACTGCTGCATTCCATTGCAATGTGTTGTACTATAAAACATTGCTGCAGCAACAAAAACTACAATACCACTCAACTTAATAATTCATATTACTCCGAGGGTTAAGGCAAGACAGTCATGAACATCTCATCCAAAAGTAAACCTGTATGTAGTCTTTGGGGTCAAACTGCTTTGTAGTATACCACTTAGTCAGTTACTGTACTTCTCAGCTTTTGGTGTTATTAATGCTTTTAATGTTGAATCTGCAGAAGGAGAGCTTTCATTTCCTTCACAATATTTTTAACCATAGGAAGAACTTTTTTTTTTTTTTTAATCTCGCCTCCTAGATTCAGATGATGAATAACAACACTTGGGACGCTTTTCCGTTCAGAAATGCATCTCCTACATATCCTGTTTGACGGGTAGAGTTAGTGAGTAGTTTTGGTTACAAATACTCACGATTTATTGCTTTTATGATATTGTGGTATATGGTATATTATGTATTCACAAGAATGAAGCAATAAACACTTCTAGCATGCATCCTTTTAAGAACATCCACCCAACTTCTCTTTTTATCCACATGTGCTTTGGTCCTGCGTGTAACTGTTTTCTTTTAAGCTTTTTGCAAGAGGCTTTTTTTCCCCACAAATTCCTACACGTAGATTTTTCGACGACAGGTTGGAATTTGTCTTTTTTTTTTTTTTTTTCTCACCTCGAACCCTGAGGTTTTCCTTTCCTGTCTGTGAAAAAACGGAGCACATCAATGCGATTCGTCAGTTGCAACTGTACTTGTACCCCCATGTTTATGTACTGTGTTCTATGTGATTTTTGGTTGGTTGTAATTTGGAAATAATTTTGTTGCTCTGAAATATGTGCAACGACAATAAAGAAATTCTATTCTATTCTAAATGAAGCATCTTAAAAGAAAAATCCCTATGATTTGAAATACCAGTGTAAACAGCAGATTATCTTCTGTAACAAAACAAACTTCCAATCTAATGATTTGATGACGATGTATTTAATTGAACTGAGGTTTTCATATTTTATTAACGCATTTTATTCATATCCAACTAAAGAAATGGATATGTTGACACTGCTAATACAGTGGTGATAATAAGATTCAGTTTCAGATTAAACTTTTTCTGCATGTACCCGTTCCTGTTTAAGTGTTTATACACATTTGTCGTGATGTATCACTTCACTCAGCTTTTTATCTTCTCAAAATGTTAGGGATGTCCCGATCCAGGTTTTTACACCTCCGATCCGATACCGATATTGTTTTGCACTTCCGATCCGATACC
>JAQQZY010000001.1:7372285-7389207 GCA_030068375.1 Ostorhinchus rueppellii
CTATCTATCTATCTATCTATCTATCTATCTATCTATCTATCTATCTATCTATCTATCTATCTATCTATGATATTTTAACAGCTTAGAACATTTATTCAACCATATACAAATGTACAAAAATAGTTTAGACATAAATAATTCAACAATAAAAGTAAGATTTTGCTTTAACTATTCAAAGGATCACTAATAGTAACAACAGTTTAAAATTACAAGGCAATGAGCCATAGATTTAGATTTGATACTGGAACCATTTGAATGTTCTACGCAAACACAGACACAACTTACCTTCACATGATAAAACCTGAATAATACATTTAAGATATAATATCATATTTCAGACTTTGCGGTGACTAAAATTATAAAGGAAACTGATATAAGATTATAGGTTTATATAGACTAGGTATAAAAGTTATAAGGCTGTGCAATTTTTGGCAAAAATGAAATCCAGATTTTTGTCCTCTAAAATTTAAATTTTCGAATTTTGATCCAGGCTGATTGTGTTTTAGCCGGCATGTCATTTTTCTGCAACACACTGCTCCCACTCTGGCATGTGATGAAGTTTGAGGTGCTGAAATAAGTTGGTCTTGGACTGATACCATCTTCAGGGTGAGTTTGCAGCGAGGAATGGTTTGGTCGTCATCGGAAACTTCGAAGCTGTACCACTTCCACACAACCAACACTACCTACGGTATCCTGGAGGTGTGCAGCCCAGAGACATGAGAGATATGAAATTCAATGTGACAGTTATCCATTTTTATCCCAGCTGATCCAGTCTATCGATACCCAAACGGTTGTGCAGCTTTGTCTTGATCCAGTTCTGGACACGTGGTAATGATCAACCAATGGTGTTGCACATTTGTGGACTCGGTATAGAACCAGAAATTGAATCGCCACTCATTACTTACTTGATGATTTGCTTAATTTTTGTGAAAAATAGATTAATGTAGCCAGAATTAGGGCGTGACAAGGTAAGAGAACAATATATTGATAATTAGCACAGCATTTAGCAAGCCATGCACCGTTTTTTTGGCCATGCTTTTTGAAAATGAACCATGCGAATCACAGCTCAAAAGCACAGCTCGCTGCTTAATACACTGGTTTAAATGTACTTTCAGTGAATATCCGTCCTTTATCATGACTCCCTCCTGAATTTCCACCCAAAACATGATTAAAACTTCGATTTAGGAAATTGGGGAACAAAAATGTTGCAAATGACTCCAAATTACATAGATGTGAATTTGCACACGGCTAGTATTATCACAGGATGTGTGTTTGGTGGAAAGGAGGTCATCTGCGGTGGATTTTTTTTTCACAAATTACAGACATAGTGGATTCACGAGGGATTAAGATCACTGACAACCTCTGTAATTATTAGAAATTGCTAGAGGTTCACAAGGAGGACTAGTCCCATGTGAATAGGTCTTAGATTAGCGTTAGCAACTCCCCCAACCCCACTCTCACTCTGTTGTCTGAATACAGACATTTCTGGCTCCAAAAACCTAAGTCAGTGTTCCCCAGCCTTTTTTGTGCCACGACACATATTTGACATTAGAAAAATCACAAGGCACACCACAGGGCGGGTGGGGCTGTGACAGGGACATCGGGGGTGCACAGGTGACATTGTTGCAGAGCGTTCGGAGCAAGAAAGCTCAGATGGATGCACCAGCGATCCCTCAGATTGAGGTCTGTTGTATAAGAGTATGGGAGGCATATCCCTCCCACCTCAACCCGAAACCTGTGGTTTGTGTGTAACACGTTAACCTGTGCATCACTACTGATGGGGCTTTATCAACATGAACGCACCACATCCGGGCCAGTTCACTTTTATTTTTATTTTGCAAAGGGAATCAGCAGATTGTTGTTGTAGAGTGGGTCATTGGTGTGTGCAGTCATATGGCTCCATTGCTGGCTTACAGAACCAATTAGGTTAAATTGGATAATCTTCCACAGCATATCCGATGACTTCTTACGGCACACTATTGTGCCACGGCACACAGGTTGGAAAACACTGACCTAAGTAACAATAGCCAGGAATACAAATTTAAGGCTTCCAAATGGTATCCCAAAAAAAACAAAAAAACAAAACAGTACGTTGTATCACAGTGGCTTCATTAAATAGTCTTTTTTAGTGGTAGTTGATGAAGCATCACCCTTTTAGACGGACACTTAAGTTCACTTAAAGATAAGCGTAACCCTAAGATGAGGAGAGAAAAATAGAAGAGTAGACGGAAACGTACACAGAATGCAGAAATATTCTTAGCCCTCCAAACAAGTACTTCTCCTGTTCCTGTTGTGTACTCTGAAGTGATTGATCGCTCAGGTGTGTATGTGTGTGTGTGATTGAGTGTTCATAATGTAAATGAGTCTCTTTAAGGATCTAAATAATCAAGCCTGATGCAACATGTAGCACTGATCGAACAGATGTCAACAAAAGTGACAGGAGACCTTATAGATTTGCATTGATTTTTCTTTCTTTTCTTTTTTTTTTTCTTTTTCTTGCACAGGCTCTTTGTTTAATCCATACGTTGCATTTAATTTCACAGCAAACAAGCAGAATATGTGCTACTTTACATTTCACACAACACTTAATTAATATCCTTTTTCAGAGTGTGTTGAAGCCAAAATGAAATGTAATAGAATAGGTGGCCGTGATAAGAAATCTGAAAAGGTATTGGCTTTTTAAATGCCGACCGGTCGCAATTCAATATCTCTTTGCAACGACGCTCACACTTAACTTGCGTTGTGAGTCATCAAACATGTTTTATATTCTTGGTCTATTTGCTTTTGAACAAGGTGTGACTGCACTTAGTAATGAAGCACACTTCCCACCCTGACAATTAATGGCTGGGGATGCAATGGGTGGGAACCAATAAAAGTTTATGGACTTGTACATGTTGCACAGGCTGGTTAGTGGCTCTTGTTTGAAACATGGGCTCATATAGTTTAATGAGCTCATTATGACACAGGCTTTAGGCATTAGGTGGTGTCACAGCCTGTCACTGATACCACTAGATGGTTCTGAGAACATTTAGACATTTTGAGGTTGATCAACACGCAATCACTAAAACGAGGTGCTGTTTATTAACAGAAGTAAATAGGAGATGGTCCGTTCTCTTTTGTGGAAGAAGTAGCAGCAATCATTCTCAATATGTGTGAACGTCTGTTATGTTACGTAATGTTTAACAGCAACACATATAACTGGTAACGGTACGTAATATAGAATAGATCTTTATTGTCACTGTTACAGGAACAATGAAAATCAGTTTAGCAGCTCAACGGACAAACAACAAAAAACAAATCTACATGTGATCTTGTGTCACAGGGTAGAAGTCTAACTTTCTGTGAAACTGTTTGAATGACGTATGTTCAAAGGTAGTTATGGAAGATTTGCTCAATGCAGGCAAAGGTACTAATTTACATGACCTATGGAGATTTTACACCTCTGTGGAGATTTTAATTATAAAGTATTACTTGAGACTCATGAATAGAGCTTTTACATTAAAGACGGAGCTCCTGCAATGACATGGCAGCCCTGAAAGAATCCAACCCTCACTGGAACCAGGTCTGACTCATTACTGGTTATGTGGACCACTCCTTCGGTATATGGACTGAATGGCCAACCACTATGGAGGGGTGTAATCACAAACTATTACTTTAGACTCATGGATAGAGCTTTTCCATTAAGGAAGACCTCCTGCAGTGGCATTTATCTTAAATCACTGGTTTTAGACCAGGTGCAAATGGAAGCATTTGTTTTTTTCAAGCTGGAATTAAAGGTAGCAGCTCAGTTCAATTTAGCAGCAAAACACAGTATAACAAAAAATAAAATAGAATAAATATAGAGTATTAAAGAAAAAGTAGGACTGTGCAAATAATAATACACGTGTGCTACTAAAATAATGCTGGAACTCTTTGAGGTGAACAAAATATACACAAAGAATATACAAAAACTAACTCTGTACTACAAATGAGAGACATGTACAACCAATAGGATATTTACAGATGGTAATAAGGTGCATGTGTTGTGGCTATTGCACTGAGGTTGGGTATTGATGCAGATGCTCGTAGATGCCCGGAAAAAATCAGCAGATCAATTTTTAAGTATTTGGATCAACATGTTTGTGGGGTGTTTGGCGCATTCCTCGAGGTACCATGTTTTATTACCTCATACTTGAAATGCCATGCAACCTGTACTAAGTACGGCCCTGTAAATTATTTCAGTACAACATGGGATGGTAATTTTTATCCTCCGCTTAATGTCTGTGTCTGTTTTTTTTTTTTTCCCTTTTTTTTCCCCCTTATTTTGTCTTACAATGACAAACAGGCTCAGAGGCACAGAACAGTCCCTTATTCTCTTATGTCTGCTCCCAGTGTGACTGGATGAGAGATTTGGAGGTCTGACTCCACTGTATGTCCAGCTTTGGATTTAGAGCCAAAGCTGCCCATGAATTGCAGCCCCCATCTGTATTTATTTATGCACTTGTTTAGACTTTAATTAGTCAACTGGAGAGCATTGCCAAACCCCCAGCCCCCTCAGGCACCCAGACACAAAACTTGAAGAACCATCTAGAATTCCCTACAGATACTGGCATGTTGGATTGCAAAAGCTGGTGGGTGTCCTTTCAAGATGTTAAAGCCAAAATTTGATGGATAGGGGAATGGTTCTGTGCTCCTCAGAGAAGGATGGATGTTTAACTTAATCATGGTCCACAGAGGTTACTGGATGTACTTGATCTTCCAACCTTGACGCTGCTTGAATGAGATGACTCCCATGTTGCTATGAGTCTTTTGTGACTTTGTAAGTTTGTGAGATTGTTTTTCTGATGACAGGCAAAGAGATGCTAATGCTAACATCATAGCCTTTACCCATAAAAATGCAGAGACTTTGATTGATGGCCCTTTTGGTTTGTGGGTTTGGTCAGATGGGCCTCCATCTGTCTCTGGATCCTTGTTGCCTGCACAGTGATCCTCAAAGGATGGTGATACAACAATTATCATTTGTTAACGTCAGAATGTTTTTCTTTTCTTTTTTTTTTTCTGACTTTCCATCCGATCCTCATATCTTCCGATACGCTTTTAGCAAAAAAACAGATTTCAGCCTTTATATCATCATGTGCTGAAGTCATTGGCATTCATTTATTCATTGTATTTTATTCTTCCATCTTCATTAGTAATACTGATCTGATGCCATGACTCACAGCTTTTCTGGAGCTCATTTTATTGTTACACATAAATAGTGTCGCTGAGCTTTGTTCATTTGTATAATTTGCCATCACAAAGGCAGCACCAAAGTCCGCTAACTTTACTCCGTGAACTGGGTCTAGACAGACAGACCTGTCTGTGCCAAAACAGGTCATGTTATCAGTGAAATAGCCATGGATCTATGGGGATTAGGTTGGAGGCTGGCCTGGCCTTCCCATCAATCATTCATAAGTAAGCTGTGAGATATTGCGTCTCTCCTGTAAAGGTGTTTTTTTTTTTTCCTGCATGTTAACTACTATAAGTCATTTACTTGAAGGTCAAACCTCATAATTCTGCACTTCACAATCTCCTATTAAAAAGATATTATTGCAAAAGTAATTATATAATAATGTAAAATAGACAGTTGCAGAAAATTGCATCAGAGACCCAGCTCGTCTTGCCTCAAAAAACAGTAAAATTTTAAGTGTTACTTCTAATATGAAACATGATTTATTACTTCATTATTACTTACTATCTCTGCTGAATTTGTGTGTTAATGAGCAGCTTTAATGACCACAATTTCAGTACAATCCGATAGCAGTCTGACCTCATGAGAAAACAACGGTACCGGGCGAGGGTTTAAAGGGGTTGCAACAACCACTAAGCCTAGCTCTAACTCCAAATCTTTGAACAGCCTGTTGATGTTGTCGAATAGGCCCTTTACAGGCCTCGCAAGTAGACAGGACTAATGCAAGGTGGAAACGCGTAGAAGAAGGGTTCAGGGATCCATTCATCCACATTCTGTCATAGTCTGAACATGTAAGCATCCTGGGACACACTGAAGGGCTGCCTACTCAGCTGACACGCTCAGTCTAGCACGCCAATGCCATGATATTGAAGTGTTTCAAATATGTCTGAAGATTTCGTAAAAGCCCACAAAGACCTATTATGAGCGCTGCCTGAGCTCACATGAATGATGCTCTACCTTTGATACCCTTTGTCCCCTGCTTCATCAGTAAATACAGTATCCACATAAGAACATTGTAAACACTTGAAGATTCAATTGACTACTGTGGTTGTCATGCAAGAGAAGCAATGAAAACACAGAATGGTCAAAGCTGTCATATCAATATTTGAGGTGTATAGATTGGTTTACGGTGTCAGACAGAAAACACTCCACCTCTGAACTGCACAGTGTATTAAATTTACAAAGAAACATTCCAAACCCAGTCTGTTCAGTTTGAAATGTGTGTGCTAGACTGTAGATGAGCATTTTTATTTTTGTATCTGCATCTAGTAAGAAGTGGTCTCTCAAATATGCACTCGGAGCATTTTCTTACGGCAAGTGAAAAGAGACAGACACACTAAGAACTGATAACTTGTATTCGCATTTCTCAGGATGGATGTTAATGCCAGGTCTGAACGCGACCGTTGGGACAAACTCTACCGTGTGAAGAGGTCAGGGTCGATTTGGTAGAGTACGAAACCTGGAGACCGGTGTGTAGCTGCTCCTAAACCTTTTTTCTTCCGGCTGGAGAAGAGAACCACACTCGGACTGATGGATGATAAATATTTGCTTTATTTTCTGTCATTTAAAACATCAACCCACTGTGAAAAACTGAAATGATATAAACCATAATATCAAAATGTTGGCAAAAAGGATTCAAGGAAGTGAATTGTCATTCAATCAGAGAAATAACAAAACTAGATACCAAGGACCCATCACAATAAATAACCAATAAATAGTGGATATATTCAAATCTACTAAAACCAAGGCTAGTAATACAATAATTAAAAAATAATAATAATAAAATGTAGGTCTAAAATTTGGCTTAAAACATAGAATAATACCACTATCTACAGCCCTAACCTAAACATAACACATATTGAAGTACAGTCCAGAGCAGCAGAAAAAAAACATAAGATAATATTTCACATACAAAAGCATATAAATAATAATTAGAAGTGTTCCATACCGTGTGCACCCTCCACCCAAATGTATGGAGTAACTCTTCCTAAAACGTGTGTTTTCCCAGAAGTCTTGCAACGGAACTAAACTTTGTCCCTGCCATATAAGATCACCTCACTGATTGAAGGGTCACATGATCAGCCGAACATGTATCTTTCTCCCCAGCAGGAGTCACCCATCACCAAACAAACACAAATACACACAGATGAAAAATCCAAACAAATGCACAGGTCTCAGTGACCGCTACACAGTGATTGGATCTTGTTTCAGACAGAGTAAATGCTGCTGATATTGAATTGTGCCCGTAACCTTAACCAGGTTGTTTCAATAGTGAAATCTGAAAAAACCGTTAAACATGAGGCAAATGTAATTTTTATGTTTTCTGTGGTAAAATAGCTATGTATCGTACAGATAAATGTGAGAATAAGGTGTTTTCTTACCCTGTGTTACCAAACTTCTCTTGCATGCATTCAACCCTCCTGCCCCACTTATGCTACTCTCACCATGGTCGTACACCTAGACTGAGAAAAACATTGTTATCTTATCTGCTAACGTACCATCGAAGCCAAGTAAGAAATGAACTGAGATGCACTGCAGTGCATTTTAGTTGTGTTTGCAAATCCAGCAAAGAAAGTGAGTCTTGCATCATGTTCCATCTCAAGCTGTCTATCACTTTTGAATGATCTATGTGTATACAAGCTTATTGAATGAATCCAAGCTTGAAATGGGAGCAATTGGCTGCAAAACAGGCTATTAAACAGTTTCTAAGAATTTAAGGGATAAGACATAAGGGTTTATATTCCTTTATATTAGTGGGGGGGTTTTTTCTTATTTTTTTAGTTTTTTGTTTGTTTTGCTTTGCTTTGCTTTCAATACTTTGGAAAAACACAAAGTGCTGCAGGTGACTGTTAACATGAGACGTGTAGCAGGATGGAGTCCTGTGGCTTTTCTTTTGCCTTTTTTTGTGGGTCCTTAAGGCCCAGTGCGTGGGTGGCACTGTCAGGAACTGTTACCTTTTGCAGAAATTATACTCATGAAAGTTTGATGGGGTTCACATAACACAAATTGCATCAGTCAGTGCTCCCCTGCTGTTACCTGTACTGAGCTTTGGAGATGCATGTCTGTGTGCACATACATGTTTATACTGACAGAGCACTGTAAACTCCAAACTTAAAGGTGGGGCAGGAAATGTTGGAAAAATGGTTTGAGAAAGCTGCAGTTTGAAAATTATGTACATACATACATTCAAAAGTCCATACCCCTTTCTTCAGACACCCCTCTGAAGACACACCTCCAGAGTACTGGCACATACAATGCTTATTCGCTAGGGTTGGGTAAAAAAAAAAAAAAAATCGATTTAATCGATCTTGGATCAGTTTCGTTTTAAACTTGCGTAATCGATTATTAGTGGGTGAAATTGATCTTTAATAGCCACTATCACCTATGGCTGAGTATGGAGTTAAATTAATAGTAAAGTAACAATGATGGTCTGCTACTGCCCCCCCCACCACCACCACCACCACACACACACACACACACACCACACATTTTCACATTCACACACACATACACACACACACCACACATTTTCACATTCTCACACACACACACACACACACACACACACACACACACACACACACACACACACACACACACACACTCGCAGAGAGTTTAATCCACCAGTCATAAAACTAAATAAAGATGTAGAAGTCTGTTCATATCCACTGTAGAGACAGTAATATTTATGTCCTGTTCATTCAGAGCAGATTCATCTATTTACTGCTAAAATGTTATATTTACCCCAGCTCTGGCCCCGGCTTCAGCTCGCAGATCCATGTGTACCTTGTTCAGTCCTCCACCCTCCCACCCCCTCACCCCCCACCTCTTACAGAACAGCCCCAATTCATACCTAACTGTTAACTTTACATTCCCTAGTGGTTTATGTTAGTGACAAAACAGTTTGCCAGTGAACTTTACATCCAAATACAGCTAATATAGCTAGCCAAGCGCTGACACTGGCTTTGTTTCCTGTACAAGTGCTCCAAGCCTCTGAGAACGCATGTGTTTATGCACGAAGAGGGGTACGCACAGAGGGGGGGCAAATGGCAGTTGAGTTTGATAGACACATCACTGTTCAATCATTTCAATGGGCCGATTAAAATAATTGGATGGTTTGGGTTTTTTTCAGTCCTGTCAGTCCCATAGGTGACTTTTTCTTTTTAATTTTTGTGTTAGAGCATTTAATCGATTGGTTGTAAATGCGGTGTGAAAGGGATTTTAAGCAATATAAAAAAAAAAAAAAAACACTCCAGGAAAAACATCTCCTACCCTACCTTTAACATAAACTGAACACTGAAACTCCAAATTTACATGTCCCCACCTCAGAGCTATTTACTGTCAGTTCATAGTTTTAAATATAGGTTGGATTTCACCATCATCCCCATTACAGGCAGCTTTACATTGCATCATGTTGAAGCAGCATAGCATAGAATTAGTAAATATGTGCACCATCTATAGTATAATGACAGAAGCATACAACCTGTGCAGCAATCTACATGACAGTGTTTATATAAATATGTATGAAAAATGAGCTTCCAGTCTTTGTGAATAGCTGTACATAAGATGCTGAAATTGCTTAAGATGCAATTTCATGGTTTATACTTTCCACTCGGAATGGTAAGAAGAGATAACGCTGCTGCTATGTGAACTCTACCTCTATCAAATGTAATGAGAAAACATGAGAAGTGTGGTGATGTTGTCTAGTCTTCTGTGAACTTGTGGAATTGTGAAGGGCACTACACAAGACCCTTGGTGCTGTAAGATGCACTGTCAAGAGCATCCACGGCCTCGATGATGAATCATTCTTTTAATCGAGCCTGAAACTGCCAACTTTCTCTGAACAATAACCCAGTGTTGCAATGAGACCGGGATGTTCACCACATAATGGCAAGTGATGTATTATATATTGCAAAGCAGCAGGGAACATGCTGTTTTCACCCATCTTTGGTGACAGGGGTCAAGAGCATGAGGACTTTCTCCAGTTGGTAGCTTTTGGAAGAAGGCCTGGGGCGACAGACTGTGGTTGACCCAGGAGGTCAGCAATTCCCTCTTCTGTGAACAGATGCATTTATACCCACTGGTTCAAACTGTTGCCGGTTTTGTTTCTATGTCAGGCATGATATACACACAGTATTACAGTATAAAAGGGTTCCTTTCAGAGCTGCAATATGAATCAGTGCTTTCTTAGAATAAACAAACGAGTTACTATTTCCCTGTGTATATGATCTCATGGGATAGTTTTGTGCTTCATTTGACGTTCTGTTGTATGGTATAGAAGGAGTCATTTGCCTTATTTGCACATTTGATCCCTTCTGTGAATATTTAACTGAGTGTCTTTATTCTGTGTTATAAAACAGATTGTTATGGTTCTGATTCAGATTGACTGAACTGCGATCAAAGCTGTGGTAAAACATAGAAGAAACACACAGCTGTGACCACATTACATCAGTACTACTGCACCATGCGCATTGTTTTAAGATGTTCAGTTTGGTTGTAAATTTTGATTTGCTTGGTGAGCTGAGTGTGAGTGATCGTACAAAGAGATGGACATGATAGAGGAGGCAGATTAAAAAAAAAAAAAAACAAACAACCAAAGAAAAGAAAGGAGGCACACTAACATGAATGTGAAACCAAAGAGTTCAGATGTAAAGCCATGGCTGTTCATCAGTCTTTGTGGTCTGTTTGCTGTGCTTAGAGCTGCTTTACTGAGACGTGTACAAGAGCTCAATGATGCTGCCCAGAGGGTACAGGAATCGTATCAGAGATCAAGTCATATAAGTGGCTGTGAATGTGTATATGCTTGTAATATCACCATGACTTTTATATAGCAGATGCTTAGCTGATAGATCAGGAAACATTACATGACAAGTATGTAAGAAAAGTCTGTTTTAATTATTCTGTACAATGACATATAATTCATGAATGTGCTCCAAAGAACTACAGCTACAGACATTTTCAATGTAAATGAAAAAAAGAAAAAAAGAAAGAAACTGCAACACAAGGCCGTGAGCTACCAATCTTCTATCCAGATTTTTCCATCTTTCTATTCCATTCTTTCCCTTTCTTTGAATTACAGCAGAGGAGGACAGGATATTAGTCTTGCTCAAGGTCCAGCAAGCGAACTGTTAGACACAGAGCAGAGAAACGTTAGGTATAAGAAGATGATATGAAGCAGGGGAGCTATGTAGCTTAGGAAGAGGTTAGGGGTATTGAATAAGCGGAGGATTAGCATGCTTTTATATTATAGGATTTAAAAATAAAAAAAAAGTTAAGTAAACAGAAAAGGGTGGATTACTGACTGACGGCGCATTACTGCAGTGTCAAGCTGATGAAGAAGCAGATCGACAAAATCTTTGAGTCCTATTGGCACCTGGATGTATTTGTCATATCACTGGTCCGTTTACACTTATGTTTTCTTTCCATGTTGGATAGTTTCTCTAAACCTCTAGCTCATCAAACTTTTTTTTTTTTAAACATTTAAACAACATTGATAGATACATTACTTATGAAATTTAATTTGTATCTCTGCAGTGAACTCTGGAAATAAATAAAACCCAATATTAACCTTTTGCTGTGTTGAAATAGTTGTATTGTTTCAAACAAAGATAGAATTACCATCTATGTTGTGTGGGAGAGTGAATGACTGAATGAATGCCTCATATCATATAAATGCAACACTGGATTATTGAATTATATGGTGTGATTGTTTTAAATTATGTATATTTTATATTATACTGCAATGTTGTGGAAGAGCACAACCGGGGAATGAAATTTTAAGAGAATTAGCACAAACTATAAACTCTATATGCATCACATCAGCTGGAACTATGTTTGACTGCACTGTCCCTGTCAACTAAATAATAAAATAAAATAAAAGGGCCGTAAAGAAAGTAATTTATTTTGGCATAGTCAAATAATCACATATAATGCAGTGAAAAATAAGACTCATTGCAATCATAAACATAAAAAATATATATGTTTTTTTCCTCCTGCTGTTAAGTACATGTATTAAATAAGTTAAAATAAATATAATTGGAACATATCTAAAAATATATAATCTTTCCATAATCCTGACGCTCTTTGTTCCTTTCTAACACAACTGTATCATCATCATCATATTAGTATTATAATAATTATTATTACAGCTTGTCATACCAGACAGATAAACTTATTTATACCAAGATTCTCAGGATGAAAATGACTTATAACATGAAAGCTCAAAAAGGTCCAAAAGTATGCTGAAAAGTACTGTTTGTCACATAAACAGCAGTGAAATTAATGACACATCTGTCCCCAAATGAGAACAGTTTTCACCCGAGAGAACAATGTGTTATTGTGTGTGCGTTTGATGCAGCCGGGCTGACAACCTAAAAAACCGAAAGCAGCCAGGGTGACCTAAATCAGGAGAGGTGATAACTCAGACAGATAGCTGGAGATTACCCAGGGATCAAGAGGCTCAGTGGCCTCTCAAACAACAATGACTGGAGAGCATATCCCTTCTCACCGCCCCCTGTGGAGCACCTTATGGCGAGCGTGGACCAAAACACGCATGTCTGTATACTTGAATGCACAGAGCAGATTTGGTGCACAGTCTTGTATTTGTTTGGATAGCTGTTGTCTGTTTGGGCGGCAAAACACGCTGAAGATGTACCCAAGAAGCAAATACTATAAGCCCATTTTCTGACCAAAAAGGAAAAAAAAACAAAACAAAACAGGCTTTAGTTGTTTGGTGTTTCCATGTACAATATACTTAGGCTTTTAATATTGCGAGGTGCAGAATTACAGGGTTTGCTGTGTAGCAACAATGTTTGAATAAGTGATTTTTCTTTTTTTTTTTTTTTTTCCCGCAGTCATTTACTAAATGATTACAGCTATTACATTACAGTTCAGTTTAATGGAATGGCTGTCCTGATTTGATTTCGAGTCATGTGTGTCCACCAGGCCAGGCATTTGTAGATGTGTATGCGTGTTGGACGGCAGGGGCGAATGCGTTTCACTACGGCCTTACCATTAATTCATGATTGATTGATGAGTCTCCTACGCTGTGGCCAATAACAAGCTCATCTTCTCCTCTCGGTATCTGTGTGTGGGATGTGTGGGTGCGTAGGCTTGTGAAAGAGGGGCAGGAGAGGTTGGTCACTGATTACTCCGCGCCTCGCTTCATCCGCAGAAATACAAGTATTTGTTCAGGATATTTACAATAGGATCTTTTCCATCTTCAATACTCTCACGTTACACTCAGAATGGTCCGTCTTTGTTGTCAGAACAGCAAGGTTTTCTCATTAGTGTAGAAGGTAAATCTATATATAGATATACCTCAGAACATCGCCTGTAAGAACAAGAAAAGACCTCTAATCACAAAACCGCATTTGCACCTTAATGCAACACTGGTGCATTCTTTACAGCCTTCCTTAAATACATTTTGAGATTGAAGGTCCATGCCTGACTGTACAGTAAACTGTGAAGGGGGCTGGTTGCTCCAGGCGATGCTTGTTCCAGGGACCATCTGGTTGTATTGGATTTTGGCATCGTTCACTCTCTGTCCTCTAAACCTATAATTCGCTGTCAGTCTTTATTGTTCCTTAATTCAAGTACTTCTTTTTCTAATATATCTTACAGTCTTTTTTTCTTTTTTTAAAGACTTGCAACAAAGTGCTACATTTATACACGTCTCTGTTAACATTTGTGCATTATCAAGAGCTTTTTTTTTTTTTTTTTTGACAAAAGCCTTGCTCCCTCAGAAATATGAGTAGTGGTGATCTAACCTTGATTCATTTCTGCTCAAGTTTAGTTGGAGATTTTGTTGCTTTTATGCACAATTAACTTTCTTATGGCTCCTTAAAAAAAAATGCTATTGTTTTTATTGACTCTAGCCTCTATCTCAATACATTAAAGATTGTATTCATTGGATTTTTTAAATGAAAAAGACAGTGAACATTTGACAGATATCCAGTATCACAGTGCTTCAGTTTCAGCTTCAGTTTGTGATGTCTTTTATCTATGCGATTGTCTCTGTCAAATCACCATATATTTTTTATTAGTTTTTTTTAATGAATTACTAGAAATGTCAGATGACCCCATTTGAATTCCAGGCGACCCCACATGGGGTTCCGACCCCAAACACTATGTTATGGTTGTGTTTATGGTTGATTTTAGGCTTGGAAACAACAACAGTGTCAACTCTACCTGTCAACTATGTTACCCTGTGAAGGTAACTCAAAAAGTCCCTCAATTATGTATACAGAAAGTAGTTGTGAAAATAAGATATTCATCTACTCACCCTAAATTTAATTTACCATATCAGGTATACACCTGTAATGTAGACATTAGATTATTATCTAAACATGCAGGGCCACCATAATGACAGATTTAATGTTGATTATTTAGTCAAGAAGCAAAAACTTCGGACCTCATGGAAACTCATGTGGTCAAACATGGATTCAAGCAAAAAAGAGCATGGAGGCAAAGGAACATCATCAGCTGTTTGTACTGGTATTTTTTGCATAAAAAAACCAAAATAACAGAAGAAACTGAATGAATAGAGAGAATACTGAGAATATAGAATAAGCTCATCCATTTTGCATGGCAACCTGGAGGCAAAAAGTAAAGTAAAGCGAATCTCAAGCACTACTGGTGGAATCTTCTCCAATGTAGGGTGACAGTTTGTCACTGCATGTTTCTGCTCAATATTCTATTGTTATTTGCTTATTTTAATGATTCAAAGGAAGGGAGACTCCGGTCCATTGAGATTCTGTGTGTAAACCACTCGCAGTTCAAGACCAATTGGGCAGACGATCAGTTTAGACTCGTCTCAAATCTGAAATGTGTCTGTAGAGGAGCATAATCAGATCCAAAGTCAGCCCACTTATCCTCTAACAAAGGACCATCACAAGTGAACACACAGTCTGTTTACTTGTCTTTCTTTTATAGCTATAGTATATTTCCTGACACAGACGTGGTGCATGTTTTTTTTCTGTAATTGTAGCTACACTATCAGTATGCAGGGCTTTAGGGGTGGAACTTTGAGCCCACCGGTGGATTCGATATTGCAGTGTACATTTAGTTTGATCATCTGCTATTTTAGCAACACTGCCTTTTCCGGACCACCTTTGTCAGAGAGGGAGAAAAGTCTCTATCTGTTTCAGGGGCAACTAAGTGTACAGTCATCCAGCCACAAATGGAGCCTGTGTAAACAATCAGAGTAGATGGAAACAACACAGTACACACACAAACTGTATGTATTCTGAGGTTATTTACTCTTAACCCTTAAAGGCTCAACGTTAGACAATATCGCAATCATGTGCAGCTGAGCTCGGTGATGCAGCAAAGATTTGAAGACATAGCTGCTTTGAACGAAGTCATTTAGTCTCCCAGACTCGCTGCCTTCATAGCGTTTTGTAATGCGGTATAAATATTAATGCGGCGTTATCAGACTTATTTTTTATTTTCTTTGACGATGATGTCTTGGAGGTTATAGAATCTAGGACAAGATAACGCCACTACCTGTGCATACCTGTACATACAACTGCTCATAGATATGGGATGAAATAAAATGATTTATAGTGTGTGCTGATACATATTATTGTCTACTAGAGTGAAGGAATTACAGTGTGGCCCTTTTCTTTTGTTTTAACATATCATGGGTACATTTCACTTTTTTCCCCCTTATATATCATGGGGGAGGCAAAGACAGCTTTTGATGTCTTGTCCTATTGTTTTTGTCTGAAGGTTTTCAGATTAGTACTGATGTATTCAGCTATATAGGTTTGCAGGAGCGGGGTTCTGTGAAGAAGATGAAACAGCAGATGATAGATAGCCATATTACAACATTGAAAAGACATTTGCATTGACAAAAAACTCATGCTATGGATCTTTTTCTTGAGTTGCTCTGTCTTCTTTCGTCTTAGTCGTATATACTGTAGAAATGCACGCACAGTAACACGCACAAGGCCAAAAAACATGCACATACTGGACTAAACATTTTCTCATCAAACATCCTCCCATTGTCATCACGGGCCCATGGGTTTCATTAGTGCCAGCATTAAAACAACATTTCTCATTCCCACTCCCACACTCTAGTCCCAATTGCTTTCATCGGAGGAGGAAACAACACTTGCCTGAAGGGTACGTGCATATGAAATACCAAAAAAAAAAAAAAAAAAAAAAAAATAGTAGGATTTATACTGTACACTTAGATTTAAAAGGCTCAGAGAAATCACTGCCTAATCTGGCCAGTTTGAGTGTTAAATTACCCAGTCATTGCATAGTTCGCAACTAAACCAAAGTGGTTACAAGTGTGCTTATCACAGGTAAGACTCTACATTCACAATAAAAGCCAAACCAACAATGAGATGTAGTGATGGCTGCAGTTAAAAGCAAAACAATTACTATTTGACCTTTGCCATGAGTAAAGCAGGTGATAACCCTGGGTTTCCTCTGCACTCGGTTTCCCTTTGGATGTATGCGCGAAACTGTATCGATATTTACTAAACGTCAAAAAACACAAGTGCATAACGTCGGTTTTTCCATTAAATCGCAAATGTAATGATTCGTTTATTTGTTACTGTGACATGACACAAGAAGTCATTCCATAAACATGGTGACGAACGTAAATATCATGTTGATTTACAGATTTGTTGTTGTTGTTGTTGTTATTGTTATTATTATTATTATTATTATTATTATTATTATTATTATTATTATTATTATT
>JAQQZY010000001.1:7402820-7423583 GCA_030068375.1 Ostorhinchus rueppellii
CCTGCCACCACTGAGACTTGGTTTCCATAGTGAGGCTGAATTGTGTTTCTTTGTAATTTAGCAATTAACATTGTCTTCTATGTGATGCTGTAGATGTCGGTCTACTGGTAGAGTTTAACTTTTCGATGTGACCCTCACCTCCTCTCATTGAACACCCCACTTTTCGGCTGTCCCACCCCCATTTGCATTTCCATATTCAGGTTTATGACCTTTACTCTGTGATTCATTCACTTTAATCACTCATCTTCATTTTGCTATGGCTCATCTTAACTGACTTCTCATTATTGGCTTGCAGCATACTGTAATCATAGGCATCACATGACTTCAATGCCATTTGACCTTATTTTTAACCACATGTGCTAACATGTAGTACATATGTGTACACATATATCACATGTTTTGCAGCCTTATTAGCAAGTTCATTGTACAGTGCATACAGCCCTCTGTTTATCCTCTGGCTGGAAAACAGATGTGGCCCTGCAAAGTACAAAACAAATGTCATGCTTTCCTTTCCAACTGCTCTTAAAAAGAAAACAACCCTGTACTTTTGTCTGACTGAACTGGGCCTGATTTGTTGGCCATGTCAACCACTTATCATCTTAATCAGTTATAGATTTTTGTATAAATAAAAGATATCAACCTCAACCATTGGTGTATACTTGTCTGTGAGGGAAAGATGAATACATTTGTTATCGCTATCATCATTTTGGTTACCACTCATCTGTATTGACTTTCACTGAGAATCATCAATCAAGACATTCATAATAGAAGCTGTCTGAGAGCACATATCTTCCCCCAGGGAATTATCACCCAAGGCTTAGGTCAAACTGAGATTTGATCTATTGTCAGTAAGATGAATTGATGTTTTTCTCCACATTTACTGTGTCTTACGGACACAGATGGAAACACATTGAGGGAGAGAGAAGTTAACTGGAGAGAGGTAAAGGTGAAGCTAGATAGAGATAAGTGTAAAGTAGTTTAACGTCTGCCCTCAGGACTCAAAGCTTTTAAAATATTCAGAGCCATTCTCCATCACCTTTTGCCCTGGTTGCTTGTTTAAGAAAAGAGTGAAATGAAATCAATAGCAGTGCCAGTCCTGGCCTCTATGCTAGGCGTCATCCAATATTTATACAAATGAAGTGCCACGACCTCAAATTTACCCTGCAGTTTCATGTTTAAGGTGCTGCAGGACTCACAGGAGGTGGAAATTCATGGCAGGATGCAAAGACGCCAGAATGAAATAAATCTATGTTGCCATCATGATGCCCTGCTATACCTCGTGCAGTCATTTGCATTCAGATTCTGTTGTGGTTTTGATTAACTGCTATGTCGAGTCTTAAATTGGGACACTCTTTGGCACCATAAATAAAAAAATGGACCATAAATCCCACATGGCAGCTTTAACATTATCTCTACCAAAAGAAGTCCCCTAATAAATAACCACAAATCTGAGTGGTTTTTGTTACTCCCACATCGCATGCAGTTGATGCTAACGTGGAGGATTATATCAAAATTAATTCAATTCAATCAATCTGATACTGCACTTAATGTGGATAAAATGTTGTATGTGTATTAGTCATATTGAACTCCTATTTTTCATCCTACACGGAGTGTTACTTTTACAAGGGATTTATAATAATCAGTGATACAGGGTCAGTTCACAGTTCTTATTATTCACATCAGTTTCAGATTAAAATTCAGTATTTGTGCTATTTAGGGGGGAAAAAATCCTAAACTTGCTAAAACTGCATTTTAGGAAAGAAAAACAAAAAGGATTTTAGCTCGTCATTAAATGCTTTTATTATGTTGTTCCAAATTATTCATGTGCAGTCTATTAATACCACATCAGTCAATCCAGATTTTTTTTTTTTTTAACCTTGCATTTATTACAATTTGTTTAGTTTCGTTGCTGTGAAATCCCCAGATGGGCTTCGTTTTGATAAGGTTGTTATGTATTTTATGCGATGGGATTTATCCTGAGAGGAGTCCTTCAAGGTGCGGGGGAGAATAAGGTAACTTGATATTTATATGTCATGGCTAATATTGTTAGAGCCTCCAGATATCTGTGATCTTGTGACATTGAATTGAATCAGTTATTTCCGAGAGTCTGCAATTCTGTTCGATTTGTGCAATATTTCCAAATGAACACTGTCAAAATGTTTGGCCATTTTCCCAATCAAAACAGTTTGAGTAGAAAATCATTGTATTTTAAACCACTGACGTCTGACCCAGGCCAAAGTGAATTAATCTCAGACCTCAGTAAACCTATTTTGAGGAAATATTTTTACCTAAGGGACTTGAGATGTTGACCTTTTTTCTCAGTCAAAGTTTCCTCCAAGCCTGGCTGTTATCCTCAGCAACCGATTCCAAACCCAGTAAACCATCTCTACCTCGATAAGACCAGCCATGTTACGCGTGCATTTTCTGTGCTCTTATGCATATTGTTAAAGAAAAAAAAAACACCAGACTGGGATTGAAGAGAGTGGATTTTAAGTTCACCTTCTGCTCGTATTGAAACTAATTATGTGACCAATTTCAGTGATTTCTTAAAACATTTTTATTCCTGCTGACTTACAAGTTGTAAACATTATCTTAATTTATCGCAAAATAACACAAAAATGATGCAAATTGATGCATTGTATTTGCTGCTGCAAATTCACTCTATTGCAGTTTGTCCCGCTGAGAAGGTACGCAGAATATGGTGCACAGTAGGTAAAATGCAGCCACAGTATGAGAGTATGCACACTAGAGAGCAGTCTGTTCCTTCTTTCTGCAGTTGTCGGGTTCCTCCATCTCCCTCTCCTTGCGCCCCTCTCACACAACATACTGTTCATGTCAAAGGACCCAAGAAACACATCATCTGTCAGTGCACTAATTTACACAATGAACACCAGAGGAAGAAGGATATATTTACACCTCAAAATGGTGTTGTATTCAACAAACATTGTACATCACATGAAAACACAGTGAAGAAATTGTTCTTTAAGCTGGTGGATAATTTCTGTCATCATTCTGAGACTATTTGAAATTATATCTTGGTTTACATATGCATGGGTTGAATGATTGTTGTCATTAGTGTGCTTAATTCAGTGAAAAGATGCATTACTCCTGTGAAACCCAAAGAGTTAGAAGCAATGAGAGGCATAGCTTTAGATCTTTGACACTCTGCTTTCTTTACTTAGATGGTACACAAATAGTGATATATTAATATGAAATTATGCTAACTGATTAAAATGTAGATCATTGTAACCTGTTCACAGATAAGCAATGGGGATGGGGGGAAAAAAACTACACTGATAGCGAGGCAACACAGTGAGTGAACAAAACAGAGCTAAAACAGAGATCTAAAATTCAGACCATAGATTTTACATTTGAGATGAGATGCAGATATCCCTCTGCCTCTTATTTCTCTTTTTCTTATTTTCTTTTCTTTTTTTCTTTTTTTTTTTTGGTTCAATACACTGCAGAGACATTACTCTCCAGTCCACGGGCACAAAGACTGCGTCTATTGTCATCCATCCTCTCTGACAGGCTTCTGACATACAAATGAGTTTACTGTGAATAGCAATTCATTTATTTAAACATTTTTTTGTAGTTTACAAAAGAAATAGATTATCTTGTGTCATTTTTGTCCACACTTGCACTTCTTCTTTTAACATATTTTACACAGAATATCTTTACATTTTCAACCCAACTTAAACACGTTTTTTTTTTCATATTTTAAATGCTTGTCAAATATTGTGTTTACCATAATACAAATGGTTCACCTTTTTTTTCTGTTTTGTTTTTTTCATGTGTCCCCAGTTTATTTTTAAACAATAATTAAAAGTCCTGAAGTAGAAAGACACATTAAAGCTCATATATCCATCCATGAGAGAAAAGCCTCAGTGCCCATAATGTATTCCTCCCTGTGTTTCTGTCGGACATCAACAGGTCTAAAAGTCAGGTGCCCATTATGCCCTGTGGCTTCAAATCAGCAGTAGACAGCAGTAGCAGTAGATCCACCACAATATAGTCAGCTGCATAAAGCACTCTCCTTCAACATCACAGTGAGACGCTGTGTAGTAAGTGTCTAAAATATATATTTTTTATTCCTTGTGTCCCACAATATGTGTATCCAAAAAGGGGATTTACTGTATATCCACATAATCACATGTAAAGACGTCACAAAGCAGGATCACACCTCACATTCCCGAGAAGGTTGCTGTTGACAAGTGCAAGAGCCATATTCATTAATGATTACCAAAGCTCCCTCGATGTGGTTGGGTTTATAGTCAACATAGTACTCCGGTGTAGAAATTGCAGCCATCTGCTGCATGCTTTGCTTTTGCTTCTGCTTACGACGCTGGCTGCTGAAGCACTGCCTCAGTTGTCGTATTCCAGCTGGAAAGCACTTCCATGCCACGTACAGCATGAGCACGATGATGAGAAAGGAAAAGATGAGTGCCATGGTGCCAGTCACCACCTTGTGGATCTGCATGGTGCTTTCCAGATCATCATGGCTCACCGTGACAGTGAAAGAGCTGGTGACCACTTCACTGCCCTCCCCTTCATAAGGGTTGGGTGTAAATGGGCCGAGGAACACAGAGCCACCCTGGGCCAGATCCCTTGTAGAGGCATACAGGCCTGCTGTTGTCACCTCCAGTGGCGGATCCTCACATAGCTGAAAAGCATAGACAGCATCCAACACGTCCTCACCCTGTGCGGTGTCGGGGCTTGAACACAGCAGGGAATTGTCACGCTGGCCTCGGAAGGCACTCAGCCAAGAGGCCAAGGCACACACGTTGCGACTGCACTCCCACTCATTCCCTGCCAGGGTTATGCTGTCCAGAGATGACCACGAATCCAGGATGCGCTGGTCCACCGAGGTCAGCCGATTAGAGTCTAGCATCAACACTTTGAGGCTGGGAGCACTTTCAAAAACATGAGGCTCAATGTACTCGATTTCATTGGATGAGAGATCAATCTTCTCTAAAAAATGCCATGTCCATTCCAGAGTATTCACAACAATAGTTGCACGATTATTGTGCATGTACAATGTACGTAAAGAGATGAGGCGTGGAAAGTGGGCTAGGTTGACTTTCACCAGTTCATTGTGCTCAAGATGCAACTCAGACAACTTGAAGAGGCCAGCAAATGAGTTTCGTGCCAGGCTCTGCAGTTGGTTGTATCCCAAGTCCAGAAACTGCATGCTCCGGCAGTCTTGAAAAATTCGCACTGGCACAAATTTGAGAGCATTATAGCGCAAATGCAAATTGGTGAGCTTTCTAAGGCCGTGGAACAGGTCAGGCTCCAGTGCCTGCAGCCTGTTGTATGAGAGGTCCAGGATGCGCAGGTTTGGGAGGGGCCTAAAGGTACCATTTGGCAGACTCTCGATCCGGTTGCTGCTCAGGTCCAACTCCTTGACCCGTCTTAGCCTGTCAAACGCACCCTCCTCTACAATGTCAATATTGTTGTGATCTAGATATAGCCAGGTGAGCTGTGACAGTCCAGCCAGTTGGCCCTCACGCAGCTCGGTCAAGTTGTTCTCTCTCATGGACAGGCCCATGGCGCTGCTCAGATTGCGGGGAATGTCTGTGAGGTTGAGCCCCTCGCAGTACAGCAGCTTGCTGTCGCAGCGGCACAGCCTTGGACAAACCCCCTCCGCCAAGGGAACTGTTCTCAGAAAAATGCCCAATGAACACAATATCAACCCAGGGGGCTTCTTCAGTGGCCACTTTAAGTACAGTCCAATTAGAAGGAAATCCATTAGCATAAATATCCAGGGATGTCACTGAGAAAATGTCCATTGAACCACTCTGGATATCAGTTTTGCACCTATCATATCATATTTATCACATCATTTTGAATTATTTTGCTATGATTAATTGTATGTTTTATTTTAGCTGTAGAAGGTGATATTGTAGGTCTTTTATTTATTTAATGCAAAAAAATCCTTCTCGAAAATGCAAAGCATGAGGGGCAAGTCTGTTTTATGATCTTCTGTATCAAGCAGTGGGTGGAGAGTAGAGGGGATGAAAAAAGAAAATTGTAATAAAACTGTCCTCATTGATCGATCTTATTTGAAAAGATTCCTACTCACCCCTATCCAAAAGCTGACAATCTCCATTCAGCGTCTCGCTTTGTGCCCCAACACTAATTATGTGCGAATCTAAAAAAGACCCTACTGTGGTACAAATCCCCCCTCCCTTCTCCCTTTTCAGTGGACACCAGATCCTTGGCAGGCTTACAATGTCTTAGTTCTCCTCAAGTGAAAGAGCCAGAAAGAGAAGGAATCCAAGTAGCTTTCAGCGAGATGGTAGGAAGTGCAAGTTCCCCTGTCTGCATGCATGAGCTCTGTCTCTTTTGCTCCTCCGCAGTCCTCTGCTGCAATGATCAGAGGGGAGAAGAGACAACCAGAGAAAGGAAAAAAAAAAAAAAAAAAGGACCAAGGAAAAAATCTTTTTAAATGTCTGTCTTGCTCTTTTCTCCTCCCCTTCCTGCTTAAGTTTCGGCAGATCTGTCAACGCATATTACCGTCCATCTCTGCAAGCAATCACTGACATGTAAGGTTTAAATCCATTCAAGCGGGTAATCATGCTTTCAGTGACGGGTGCAAGACGGCGAGAGGAAAAAAAAAAAAACGGATTTAAAGAGGTGAAGCCTGTTCACTGTTTTCTTGTGTAACAATATTCCTTGTCATCTCAGTGGCTCATCTCGGTTAAGAAGCCTCTCGCATCCCCCCGTGGCTCGCAGGTCTCTTTCACTCCCTCGCTCTCCGGGTGTTTTCTCAGCCAGCTGGAAGAGGCTGCTGAAGGCTGGTGCTGGTAGGCAGGCAGGGGCGGTAAATGTGGGAAGCAAAGGAGCGCGCAGTCCCTTGCAGCAGACCAGTCCACTGACAGTGCATGCAGAAGCACCTTCTGTTCACTGAGTGTCGTAAGCCACTCACAATTCAGAGTGCTCGCTCTCTTTCCCTCACTCTCTTGCTCTTTCCCTTGATCGCTCACTCACTTGTTCATGCTGCTCCCCTCCTCTCTCTCTCTCTCTCCCTCTCTCTCTCCCCTCCTCACTTTTTCTCTCGCTGTGTTTTCTCTGTGCCTGAGACATTTACATATTCAGAATGGGCTGGGCTTAAACCAGGAGCTTTAATGAATCCCCCCCCCACCCCTCCCTCTCTCTCTCTCTCTCTCTCTCCTCCTCCTCATTTCTCCCCCTCCCTTTTTCAGTGACTGTAATGAATTGGGCCATATAATGTCTGCCTCCTTTGACGTTGCTATGAGGAAGCATTTTTCTGATTTCAGAGTTGCAAAATACCATTCATCCAATGAATGAAGGGAAGGGTGTCCTATGTAAGTCCCACCCTTTCTCCATGGATTTCAGCATTTCCCCACATTAAGGTACAAAACTAAGAGACGATAGTATGTCTGTGTATTAGCAAGGACCTGATGCAACATACAAGAGCCACAGTATATTGTATTATATTTTAATACTGTGAACATGGTGACATGTGATGACTATGAAACTGATTATGTTAACATAGGAAAGAAAAGTTTTGTCAAGAGATTACATTACTGCTATCTAGTGGTGGGGGGTTTAAACACAGGGTTAAAAGAATCATCGTCTGCCACATACCTCGCGAATTAAACTATTTAAAAGCAGTACAATGAGCATAACAAAACATAAGATCAGGACGCATAACTACATTAATGTTTTCTTCTCTGAAAATGTCATTAGAAGCATAATTCACAATATTCTCATCACAATTATAGACAACATATGCATTGCCCTTTCAATAAGTATGAGACTAATGTTCTCATTATCATGTATAGTGTTTCTAGTTTCACTCACAACCCTGCGCAATAAATGAGTTTCACTGTATTCTTTCATTGTTTAGCCTTGCAAATGATAAAGGCCAGATTAAAATGACTCAAAACCAGAGTATGACATTCCCCATTTGATCAAACTGTCCTGTAGCCAGCCATTCTATGTCACTGTCAATTATGGTGGGGCTATCCATTCTGAATACAGATGTAATTGCTTGCCACATAATATTAGCATAAAGCTATAACATAAATATTCCTCTCTGAAGGTTTGCCTTCGCCTTGCTTTGCACTTCTCTGGAGTCGTTCCTCGCCTTGTCATCATTCTCTCGTTAATTTTCAAAGACAATGAGCTGTGACGAAGCCTTACATCTGTCACATCAGCCGAGTTTCCAGCCCTGTGACCTTTTTACCTTTCCGAGTTTACTGCATTCAGACTGACATAATATAACCTTGATATCAATTGAGAATAAAGCAAAGGTCTTTTCTTATAAGCATCAAAATTAAATAACCTGCAGTGTTTCTTATATACACTGTCCAGTCAAAAAAAAAAAAAAAAAAAGTTGCACATACAATATTTCACTGCAACATCTTTAGTTTTGATTACAGGAGACATTCGCTGGCATCTGCTTCACCACATGATGTTTATGTAGTGTTGAAATAAGGTTCATGATATTTTTGTCAGACATTGTTGCATTCATTTTTGATTATTGATGATGGAGAATCAGACCGTTGCATCAGGTCTTCATCACATCCTGAATTAGAGTCTGGACTTTATGTTGGTTAGTCCGTGTGTAAATGCCGTCTCATTCTCCTTGAACTATTCTGTCACAAACTTGATGATCCTCATCGATCCTGACTCTATCCAGTCTTTCTGACGTTAAAGACATGAGGACACTCACTGCAGTTAGAGTTAAATAACCTGTTCCAGCTCAAACATTATTAACCACTGCAGTATTTACCCATGGAAGGATCGGAACTATTTGCTAAATCCAGTGAATGTCTCTTACCAAAGGTGATGCAGTGAAATATTGCATGTGTGACTTTTTTTTGGTTGGGCAGTGTAGTTAAAAACTAGTAGATATCCTTTTGTGCTAAATATACATTCTAATGTTACTACTGACTGTTTTTCTATGCAGTTGGTTCTTGATCATTTCTTTTCTTGGGGTTTGCATTGCCAACACCTGCGGTCTAGTCGACTGTAACTCATGATCTTGTCTCATTACAGGTACATTATTCATTTTACATGAACTTGAGCACTACATTGTGGAGCTTAACCTTCCTCTTGGGTTAGGGTTGAAACCGTCCTATTTTAGCTTTTACATGCATAAAAGAACTACATAAAATGTGTTTTTTGCATCAAGGCTTTTTTACTTTGTCAGGATCCTCTATTTCAACAAAAATAATTTTAAAAAATGTTACTAAATTATGAAATATTGAAATTATGACCTTTGTGTTAAGGTCAGGTTCAACCCTGTTCTAAAAATAAGATTATAAAGCAATAATCAGAGCCATAGATAGATTCACATTGGTAGAAAAATTATGTGACGTTCTCTGAGACAAGAGACAGAGTCACTGGGTTCTGGAATCAGGAGAGTTTACTTGCAGCAACAAGTCAAGTACAACAGCAAGGTGCAGCAGTTAACTGACTAACATCGGGAAGTTTAAGCTATTATATAGGACATGGATAACACACACTGGTCCACATGCTAAAACATGCTAACGTTGTTCAAGTCCAGTGGATCATATCTCAAAACATAAGAACGTTGTTTAAAGGTGGGGTCTGAGATGTTAGAAAAATGGCTCGAGCATGCTACATTTTGAAAAGAAACAATTCAAAAGTCCCAACCCCTTTCTTCAGTCTCCCCCCTCGAAGCCACACCTCCAGACTCCAGAACGCACAGTGCAGGGGGCAGGGACAAACGGCAGTTGAATTTGATAGATATATCAGCGTTCAATCATTTCAAGTGGGTGCTCAAAATGATTGGATGTTGTTTTTTCAGTCCTGTTTGTCCCACAGGTGACTAAAACTTTTAATGTTTCTGTCAGAGAATTTAATTATTTGTTTGTTATCATGGTGTGAAGGAGATTGTTAGCAATATAGTAAAAAAAAAGCTCCAGGAAAACATCTCAGACCCCACCTTAAAGCACATTGCTCCACATGTACTGAATTTGTGTTGTACTTCCTGTACTCCCTCCTCCCATCTACTCTGTGGCCAGTTTGTCCAAGGACAGCAGACTACTCTGGCTCCGTCCTACATAGAGCCAGGCAGATAGATACCTTCCTAAGTCTAAACATACATGACATGTCACCAAGCCTCATCCATGACCCATGCTCTAGATCTCTGACATTTACAGAGAAACAGTCTAATATCACATTTTTCTAACACTTATTTTGCCTTGTTATCCAGTACACCTGCACAAAAACAAATCAATCAAATACGGGCATGTCCACATATGTGAGGTCAGTTCAGTATGGAGTTGGTGACTGCAGAGTACACATCAAGGGGTATACTGACCCAAAAAAAAAAAAGACCCAGAGGCTCACACCAAAAATAACAAAACTGTATGTTAATGGATAAGGAAGGCTAATGAGGTAACCATGAGATGAGAAACAAATGGGATGATCAATAATTATTTTTAGTGTATTTCACAGCTGATCTAAGACATGGGTCAAAACTGACCCATTATAGGAGGTGGTAACAGAAAGCGAACACAAGAGAAAGGTTCAGTAAGTAAAGCCATTTTTATTAGCTTATGTAGATGTAATGCAACTGTATCTGTTCCTGTGATCCCCTCTGACTGCCAACCAGTGTCACGTAGGTGTTTGTGTTGGAGCTGTTAGCAAGGCATTATCATAAGCTGAGGAATAGCTAGCTAACTAGGACAGGGATTTTTGTTATGGTGCTGTATTTTTCCATCATATCACATGCTGTACAACCACATAACAAAAGTCGAACATATATAAATCACTAGCTTTCATTTTTAGTAGTGGTTGACTGATACACCATAATGTAATGAAATCTCAAACTTTTCTATAAACTAATAGCTGGTAGTAAACAGGGTTATTGTATCGAATAATGCAGCAGCTCTTACATGATCCTGTGTTCTTCAGGATATGAAAGAAATAAAGATGTACGGAGCAAAAAAGAGCAAAAAATGTCCTTCACGTCACGTGGACATCTTGAAGTTGGAATCATCTATGCCTTGCCTTTGCTATATTCACACTCAGCTGTAATGGATCACTACACCATCAGCTAATGACTTGGTGCACCATAATGACTTGACACAGCGAACAGGAGATGAGTATCCAGACCATCAGTTTTAAGACTTTAAGAGCTTTGGCTCTCTGCTTTGGAGTAAGGTCAGCACAAGTGTAAGTGAAAATGTGTGTCCATATGCATGCCCGCAACACACCACTGACATGTTAATGAGAGCAATTATGCCAGTATATACAGCCATGGTTAGATATTCCAAACTAGTAACATCTGAGTAAACGCTTTCAGCATGCAACAAAGGAAACAGCTCGTGTTAATGGATGCAGTGATCAACTACTTATGGATCAAAAAGCACATTTATTCCTTTACAAATGCTGCTGAAATAATTTACATACAATAACAAATAATCAGCTTGCCCCTGTTAATTTTTTTTTTTTTTTCCATGCCACAGTCTGGTGCCACATGCACTTTTAAATAATTTCCTCTAAATGAAAAACAGAAAACTTGTAAAGTGGATCAATAATGTGTCCAGTCACATGACACCCCCACACTGTGGAGAAAAGGTGTACGTGTAAAACAGTTTTAGAGTTTCTATTGGCTGTTTGTGTTTATGAAACTGCACAGGGAGTGCTGCTGGGGGCAACAGTTAGGCTAATGCTGTGTTCATGACATGTCCTTTAACTCATAATTATAAAGAGCTGGGAAGGAAAAACCCACAGAAGTTGTGTATTGGATTGGAAATTTGTCTAAGTTACAAAAACATATGTATGCATATGGATAATGTTACAGGCACCACCACATCTACTTAAATACATCATTTACAGTCTAGATAGATCAAGATAAATAACTCCTATTATTCCAAATAAAACAACATTAGCCTTAAAGATCCATGACAAATGAAAGGTTTGTTCATAATTATCTGTTTTGACCCCGACTGTTTTGATCAATATTTTTCATTTTTATTCTTTATTTCAATCATTGTAAAATTAAAAAAAACAAAAACTATCTAACATAAATGCAAATGTTCTCCACACTAGAATGAAAGGGAGCAGAAAGAAGACGAGTCTTACTTTATCTGCCCCTATATCCCCAAAAATCAATTTACAAAGAACGACCTCAAAAGCAACAACATAAATGACAACAACAATATAATGTTATTGTACTCCAATATTGACTTAAGTTAATCTTTTCAGCCATTTAACAGTTATAAATCAAACTATTTAGAACAAGTGGTGCCAGGCACAACAAACCCTGTCCCTTGCGCATATACTGCCCATTACAAGTAAATGGGAAGATTTTTTTAAATCATATAAAATTTTAACTTTAACTCAACTACTTTTCCCAAAGTATAATGACATCTATTCTGGGTCACTGGCAATCTATAAGCCCAATTTGGTATGATTTGAACCACAAGTTTTTCAACTTAAGTGTAAACAAACAACAAAACAAACAAACTGAACCAAAAACAACACCTCTTGCTAAAAAATCCACCCTGGGTAGGTTTGTGCATCAACTCTCACCAGCTTTATAGTCTTCAGAGCAGAGTATTTTGGTGCACTCGTTAGTAATAGTTTAGATCAGGGGTGTCAAACTCATTTTAGCTCAGATGTCAATGCATTTGATCTGGAAAACGTGTGTGTAAATGGTCTTGTATACTGCTATAAATGAAGACGCTATGTTAAATTTGATGACCCTAGTGGATTTTCTAATCTGGACATGCAGGTTTTTCATGAATCGACAGTTTCATTCCAGGTTTTGTGTGTAACCCATTGTGTCCACTTGTGTTACATGCACCTGTCCAGTTAAACACAAATAAATTGCAAATTATTTTGCCACAGCGATCATTTTTGTGAAACACTCTGCCGTTCATAATTAGTTCAATTCCCAGAATGTACCTGTGAGAGAATAGAGATAATTAAAAAAAAAAATAGTAGTGCATAATTTTCGTGTCCCTTTGACCATGTTACATGTAGAATTTTGTATTAAATATAATGTAAAATAATATAAAAATGTGTTTTATTAAAAAAAAAAAAAAAAAAGATTCTCTTTTATCTCAGTAAATATTTATTTTTAAAATAGACCCAAAGTGCTTCCAAACTTGCATCATAACATTAGTCTACATCTGGTTTGAATTTTTAGCCCCCATGTCCTGTTTTTGGGACTAGTTTCATAGAAGCATGTAAAGCTTTTTAGCTAAATTTAAAAAAAAAAATAAAAATAAAAAATTGCCCACTTGATAAATGATGTGTGCAAATTTACTTTTTCGTGTTGATGTTCACTTTCACTTGAGCAGTGTTACATATTCTGAGATAAATGTGTGGTAGTGACAAGTTTAATATTATATTTGGTGAGGGATAAAGATGGTGGCATCCATTTGTTGGTGGTTTTAGTTGTCAGGAGTACATTCCAGTTTCAGTACTCCCCTCTGATGTTGATACATATAACCCCTTTAAAAAGTCACAAATACAACTCGGCTTAAGCTGCAGGAAAAATAGTTAGAGGTTGTGATGTATTATCAGTAGACTAAAGTGATTTGAGGGATAGCATAAGGCTGAAAATTATCAGCATCTCTGATTACAGGCACATTATTGGAATCATTTATTGAATCAGAGGATATCCATCTGCAAACCAACCAAAAAGCCCAGATGATGACTAATTGGCCTGCTACAGAGATAATGTTGATGGGCAGCTGTGAAAAGATTGTAGAGGGGGTTGGTGGAGGCACTTAAACCTCAGAGTGGTTGACAGTGGTGTGGCGAGGACTCAGTAGGAGATGATTCTACATCCGCAATTGAGCTGGACTTCCAGCAGATGGAGGTTTCTCTGAGTCTGGAGGGGTCAGGAGTGGACAGAGTTAACACTGACTATTCATTTTAAGTTTTACTCTTTTCCCTCCCACCTTTTCATGACATAATCCCATTATATAATCAATAACTGAAAGTAAATTAAAGAACAGAAGATAACCTGTGATAGCCATAGGGTATTTCTAACCATTACACTCACAATTTTATCTTCAATATACTATACATCTTACAAATCAGAACGATGGAGTAGGGGAAGCTGTTAAGCTTGGTGTTGGAATATGTTCTGGGCTTACAACATGTAAAAAAATATCTACATCTCTCCATATTAACACATTTGGAAGCAGCTGGGGGGAAACAAAATAGGGGGAAACAACACCATCACAATGTTCACTGGAGTATGTGACAGGCAAAATATGGCTGTCAATATAAGCCACAGTTCCTTGAGACATGTTTTGTGAGATGTAAAGTTTGCTTCTATAACCAATGGTAAATGTGGAAGAGTAAAGTCACGATGTAAGCCTGTTTTAATGGGTTAACTGGTCAGTCTGGTGGATGGGCAGCAGTTGAAAATGTTGATAATGCAGTGGATGAATAACATCACCAGTTAGCTCAGAAGAGAGAGAGAAAAAAAGCATACCAACAAGTTTTAAGATTTCAAGAAAGGAGAGAAGAACAGCAATGAAGGAAGAAAAAAAAAAACTAATGTGAAACCAAAATTTAAAAAAAAAAATTCTAAACTCGTATAGTACACTCGGTATGGGTGAATGAGAAAAGACAATGAAATTACATCAGGCTCAAGCTGTTTGAACCCTATAATGCCAAACGTTTCATATGTTATACATGAGTTTTGAAGCCCTCTACCTCTAAAAAATCTCATACAATTAGATACACAGATGATCCACCAGGGGGGAGGAAATCATTCTACTTCTCCCCCACCCCAACCCCACCCCCAGTCTTTCTCTATCTCTCTCTTGTTTTCTCTTCCTCTACACTCTCTTTCACCCCAACTGGTCAAGGTAGACGTCCATCTTCCAGGAGTCAGGGTCTGTTCCAGGTTTCTGCCTGTTAAAAGGACGTTTCTCCTCGCCACTGTCACCAGTTTCATGCGTTTGCCCCTGGAGGATTCTGTTGGGTTTCTGTAAATTGGCTTCTGAGTCTGGTGTCCACCAGCTCTATTTGTAAAGTGTCATGCAACGACTTTATGATTTGGCGCTATATAAATAAATTTTGATTTGATTCACCAGAGGCCTTTCCAGTGACACTACAAAACATTAATGAGGAAGGAGGCAACATTTTGAAAAGGAATGACCAATTTCTTAGACATGTTTGTTATATTATATTTTTGTTTGTTCAAAAATAAAAATATTTGAACATTGAGAACCGATGTATCAAATATGATACAAAATTGAAATTCACATACATGGAAAGTGATTTTTGAATATATATATATATATATATATATATATATTATTTTTTTTTTTTTTGGTGCAGAAGAACCAATAAAGACAATAAAGGCTGCAGTCTCCAATCTGCAGCATGTTGTGTTTTATTTGGCTGAACTTTTCTGACAGTGATTTAATGGTTCAGGCTTTACAGGGTTAAAATGAAGACATAAGAATAAGAATAATATAATTAATAATTACCATGGGGTTACCCCTGAGCCACCTTCTGGCCAAAAGGGTATTGTAATTGTTTTGTCATCCGTCTGTCCTTTCAACGATGTAATCGCATTATCTGATGAATGCTTTGAGATATCTGCACCAAATGTATACTGTGGATGCACCCTGGCATGGAGCAGAAGTCTGTGGAAAATAGGTGACCTTGACCTACTTTTTCAAGGTCAAATGGCATCAAATGGAGACATTCCCACCAAATGTATGCTGTGTATGCATCTTGGCATGGCTTGGTTTGTTGGGGGGATACGTTTGCTTGAGACAGCCATGTGCAGTTAAAGTAAGTGAGTACTTTATTATAAATATGTATGTAATAAGGTTTACACAAAAATAATCGAATGTAAATTATAGAGCAGTAATTTTCAACAGAATCTTACTCTATATTTGGCCGAGAGGTATTAAAAGTCTGCAGCATGTTGTGTTTTATTTGGAACATCTCACCAAAGAGAAGGAAGGCTGTGTGGTTTGTGTGTCTGTGTGTGTGACAGAAGAATTAATATGGTTTTAAATTGCTTCCAGCCAACACTATGTGTTCCCCATTGAGAGAAAAAAAAAAAGACAGTGATTTTACCATGTCACAACACAGAGCAGACACACTCTGTGTTGGACAGTCTCTTATACACGAACAAGATCAGAATTCTTCACCGCCACCGCAGCTGTAAAAACGTACAATAGCCTGCCAAAATCAGACCTTTAATGACATTTAGCATGTCAGTGCACACCTACGTGTGTGTGTGTGTGTTTAAATATTGAATTCAGTATGTTAACATTAGAATTACCACTGTGTTGTTTTATTTATGTGTTCTGTTATGTTTCTTGCTTCAGACCCTACATCAAACAGGGCCCATGACTAGCCTCTGTCTGCCAAAAGAACTTTGTTCTGTTGTCAGATGATGCAGAAATCCCACTGAGAGACACCAAGTCCATTTCAAAACCCAGTTCTCGGGTGCCACATGCCCCCACTTTTGATAGCCCTGACTGCTCTGGCTGATTGCCTCATCCAGAGCCAAACAAGCCTTTACATCCTTCATGTGTCCACTAGCCTCTCTCATGTCTGAATGAAGCAGAGCTGAATACAGAGAACAGAAGACTCCGTGATGCAAAAGGCTGTAACACTTGTAAATGTGACTAAAATTTTATCGTGGCTTTTATTCTAAGTGTCCTTATTTCAAGGTAAAAAAAAAAAAAAAAAAAACATCAACAACAACAAAAAAAAGGAAAATAGAGCACTTAGGGATGAATAATAGTACTGGAAAGGTCATTGTGTTTCATGCTTGATCCCACAATCTCTGTGTCTTCAACTGCAGGAGAAAAACTAATATAAGACATCCCGTTCATGTACTGTTCCTTGCATAAATCATGAAGTGTATTCTTTTAGATGGTCATTGAGTTGACTGAACCCTTTGAAACAGGCTGAAATAACAACATGCAATGTCTAATTTCCTCTATTACTTCAAATGTGGATTTTGTTGTACTCTCAATGAGTTATTACGTTGCAGACATGTTCTACCAGAACTTTGTACATTTCATAAAGAAACTCAATGTTGAAAAAAAAAAGGTATATGGATATAAATTGGTGGAGGCTAAGACTAAAAGCCCCCCCAAATTCATAATTCTGCTTATCATAAAAATTGTCTCAGGAAACCTCGGGTATGAATAATTTTGATGTTTTTTTGGGAAATCCATGAATAAACTACTCCAGAAAAAAACTTATTTCTTCAAGTATCATTTGATGTTATTCCTTCTCATGTGTATCACATATTAGTCAGAAACAAACTTAAAATTCATTCATTTCATCACAAAAACAAACAAGTGGTTCCAGGTACAACAAACCCCGCTCCTCACACGTATTGTAGCTTATTTTGGCATCAGTCCAACTGATGTCAGTATATCAGTTTCCTCTATGTATGTGCCAAGTTTGAAATAAATTAAAACAAAATTGGTGTTTTTATAGACGTTTAAAATTTTACCCATCATAAGATACAGTTGGAAAACTTCATAAAAATTTGATCTTTGACGTACTTTTCCCAAAATGTAACTAGGTCTGTTCTGGGTCATTGGCAATCTATAAACTTAATTTGGTATGAATTCAACTGAGAGTTTTGATGCTACAGGCATTTGAATTTTTTGCCATTATAAGTAAATGCGGGAAAGAAAAAAAAAAGGACTTTAAAAATTCATAGAGAATTTGAACTTTGACCAACTGTTAGCAAAATGAAATCAGATCTATTCTGGGTCACTGGCAATCTATAACCCAATTTGGTATGAATTCAACCAACAGTTTTTGTGCAAGAGTGTTAACAACCAAATAAACACAAAAAAATGGCAGGGGTAGGAATAGTTTTGATGACTGTATATTAGGGCTGCACAATTAATCGTTAAAAGATCACAATCTCAATTCTCACACGTACACACTCATTTCTAAACACGGACGATTCTACATTACAAACAAATGCAGAGCCGCTGCCTCCTGCTTCAACTAATTGTAAAGCGTCTTTACCAGCCTGCTGCTGTCGGCTGTAGTTGAGCGAGGAAGGAGTGAATTACAGCAGAGGAACGTCTGCGGTAAAGACAGTGAAATGGATGAAAACCCCAGTGGTAGTGGCCAGAGTCACTCACCGGAACTCTGACCAATAAAGGTTCACATTTGGTGGTTTTAAACTCATGTCGGTTTTATTTTCTGGTGTCCAGAACCAAGTGTGTTTTTACTTTTATTTCTCTAACTTTTGCGCTGTTCTTCTCCTTTTCTTTTCTTTGCTGGTGATGATAATCTAGCTTTTAACCAAGAATCAAAAATCTCTACCCCCCCCCCCCCCCCCGTTTTCCTGGATTGACAGTGGCGTTTTAACATTTTGTGGGGAAAAAAATGTGCCACAGAATTGTGATCTCAATTCTAAGCAAAAAAAAAAATTGTAATTCATATTTTTGCCAGAATCGTTCTGCCCTACTGTATATTCAAAAACATAGCACTATATTTTTAAAGGTAGGAATACAATATTCCTGTTTCAGACTGATCGAAGGCTCGCATCTGTTTTGTTGTCCCACATGGGACTGACATTCATGGCTGTGGATTTTTTACACAGTGGCAGACTTGGACACTGTAAGACTGACAGCCTCACAGTGTCAGGTCAACAAGTATCCATGGACACCAGAGGCCTTTCCCTCTTGCTAATTTCTCACCTTGATAGCAATAATTAATTGCATAATGTCCAAAAAAAGAGTCGGATGACACTGAAATTCATTACAGACACTGCTGGGGGTATCCTCATTATGTCTTTTGACTTTGCAGTGAACTGCACATTCATCATTCTGCACTTCACATTTACCATTAAAAGTAAAATAAATATAAGGTGCATAATCACAATCTCTTCAACATTTTTTTCCCAAGCAGATAGCACAGCAGGACAGAGAGGTGACATGTGGTAGATGTCCTGAGGCAGAATCAAAACCTGAACTTGGAGATCACATGGGAGGTTGCACCTGCACAAAAATGTTGCCATTTCTTGAAACAGGGCCAGAAGCACCTGATGTTACTGGAGAAATTCGGTTATGGACTCTGTCATTATGTTAAATAACTCTCTTAGGCCAGTGCAACTACTCTGAATGAAATTATCCGGATGTTATTTTCTTTTATGACATTAAGAATCAATTTATGAAGCAGGGCAAACTACTTTGAGGTTCGTTGTTAAGCATCAAGAGTGTTGCAGCAATGAGGTGAGCATCATGCACTGTCCATGGCCCTGAATCATGGGAAACAGTGGGGACTTTGCATGCCATGAAGTTCATCATCAAAGTGTTTTTTGTATGGCATGAAGCCGAATGACACTTACTATGTGTGAAAGTAAGAGATCTTACCTCCTGGTCATTTGGGAAGATCGTGTACCTCTGTACTTCCCATTTCTGACCTCAAGAACCAGTGACAATGCAAGGTGAAAATACAGCCTGTGAATAGTATGATCAAAAAGAACCAGAAGCCAGGAAGCAGTGTGTATTACGTCAATCTTTCTAGTTGGAGTTCCAGGTCATCTTTGATTTCCTCCAGAAAATTAAGAATAGCAAGCCTTTGCAATTGATATGTTTCGATAACGCCTTCCTCTTGTATTCAGATTAAACGAACACATGAAGAAGAATCTCTCCCTTCTACCATGAATTCTCTCCTCCTCTGCATAGCTACCACAACCATGTTGAGCAACAGAATAAGTAAAGATATGCATTTTTCAAATCTAGATAATACAATTGGCCTTAAACTGACTAATAAAACTTTAGTAAGTCACCATGAATGGGTGTTTTTATATATTCCCCTTTCTAAAGTTTGTGGTCTGAAAGGAGCACTCCCACAAACACATATGCAGTGTGGCCACCGGCAGGCTTTGCAACACTTATGTTTCACTCTGTGTCTGGAGTAAATCCCGACAGTTGTTTTTGAGAGGGTTTACTCTTGTACAAACATTGGTAATCCTGGCCTTAAGTCTGAAACTCACTAGTCCATGCTAACATTCACTTAAAAGGGGTCATATTTTGCTAAACCCACTTTTATTAGCCTTAGGCACATTTATGTGTGTATTTAGACCATAATGGTTACAAAAATTTGAATTTGAACCCTCCAGGTGCCGCAAAGCTATCTTTACAGTGCTTAACACATAGATTAGACCACCTGTCATGAAAACAAGAAAACATAAATAACTTCATAGTTCATCAAAAACTTGTTTCAAATTAACTCATTCACTGCCAATGACAGGTTTTGGCATCATTTCAAAGTCGAACGTTGTCTACCAATGACGTGTTTTGGCGTCAATCATCTTTTATTGGGGGGGTTGCTAGGAAATGACCTGGTGCAACTTTGAGAAAGTATTTAGTGGCCAGGCATTTTGGGTGAAACCACCCTGTGTTCTAAGGTCAATAACTTGGAAAAAGCTGGAAACAATTTTTTTTCCACATGAAAAAAGAGACTTTACACTTTATTTTGATGGCTGCCATGTGTATGTAGCCCTGGAACTCGATATTCTGTGTCTTGAAAAATCAGTCATAATGCTCTAAAACGCCTGGCAGTATGGGGGTTTCTGTTCTGAAAAAGCCTGGCAGTGAATGAGTTAACAGGTCCATTGTTATTCATGAAGAAAATTACCAATTTAAATAACAAAATAATCCTTGTTGACAAATAATAACCAAAAATGTCTATATTTAGTGTGTCCCCTTTGGTGCAGATAACAGTTTGCATTCTTGCTGCCATTGTTTTTATGTAGTTTTACACAGGAATGCAAGATAATAA
>JAQQZY010000001.1:7427859-7438234 GCA_030068375.1 Ostorhinchus rueppellii
GTTGTCGAAGAGTTTCCAGACCCCCGTGTGTGCTCACGAAGTTGACGAAGTTGAGCGGAAACACACGAGGGGTCTGCACATTCGCCAGGCTATGTGGTAGCAGCATCAGCAGGTTTTTGGACACAATTGTGGAATTGATTGTAGTAATTCAGTATTTTGTCTTAAATTATAAATAATTGAATCCGCATACAAACAATTGGCTCATTTTAACATTAAGGAGCACTTTTCTGAGGTAAAACTGGTATTTCTTTAGGTGAACAAGAGATATCGCAATATTATTGTTGTCACAATGTCGTAACTCCATATTGCAAGTTTTGCCGATATCATGCAGCCCTAATCTGGAATCAACCAGTTGAGTATGATAGGTATACTGGGTGTTTGTTTCTTTAGGAGATGTAATAAAGCTTTACACTGCCAGTCCTGTTAAGCTGAGTATACAAAGCCCTGGTTGTATCAAGTTTTGGTATCACATTATTTAACATGCAACACTGACTAGGTATCGACATTATTAATCACGTTGCTCTTCTATCAGCTACTGTTTGGTGCAGCTGCCCACCTGCACCAGAGCCTTGTCTACCAGATGGACCATGCATAATTAAGCTGATAACCCGCAGCAGAAACGTGACCTTGTCACAGCCCTGAATATAAGGCAGGCCGTTCAGCTCTGGGGCACACTTCACCCTCTTTCAGATGCCCATAAGTTCATGTTTTCCAACTCCCAAATGACCCTAATACACTGGCCAGACAGACCACACAATAGTATTAAAATTACAATGGATTTCAACCCAAATCATGTACATTTTGTTAATGAGGGCCCACACTAGCTATATTCCTTCCTGGCCCTCTTACACATAGAACACATTCTCATTTCACATATATTTTCACTGTCCTTTCAATTATTTTGTATTTTGACACCAGCACATTCTTGTTTCCTCATTCAATATTATATTTCAGTTCACACGGTCATACTCATTCCTTCCCGCATTTCATTCTCATGCAGTGAGGATATATGTATGTAAAAAGAAAATGTCTGTTGAGAGTGACACACATGTAATGTATGCCTGATGTCTGGATCGGATGGAGGAACGCTCTGTGATTGATTAAATGGCCACAGTACGAAGCATACATTTAAATGTCAAACATTGATAACTATGTGAACGGAATTTTCTTGAAGAAATTTAAAAGAATAACTACAAAAATTGGTATACTTGTACTTTCATTTACGCTATACTTTTACCCCTACACAGTTCAAGAAATTATCATACTTCTTAACTATTCTACACTTATAGTTTGGCAAATTAAGAGTTTGACTTCTAAAAATAAATAAGAATCTTTTGTTTTAGTCATTTGTCATGTGAAAAAGACCAGCTGAACCTTTCCTGGTTTTAATGTGAAACTGTGGATCTTCCTTTCAGCAAATCAGATCATTTCAAAGTTCGGACTGTTGGTTGGGCCAAATAGCTGCTGTAATGATATTACTTTGAGCTCTGACATTATTTTCAGATTTTTACAAATAATACTGTAGGTGGATACAGGGATCTGCTGAAACCAGGTTGTGCTTTGAGTCACAGCTGCAAAATTACAATTCAGACGACTGTGAAAGTTGTTTAGGCTACACATCAGCTTGACAAAACATTCAGACAGAAACTTGGCCATGTATACAACTGACTCGTGTGTTTTTACGCTGAATACAACAAGGAATGACAGTGCAGCAGAGCATCCTAGTGGCACCGACACAAGCGTATATAATAATATTTACATGGGTATCGTATATACAGTAAATGAATGTGAGAATATGAGCTCATCTTAATCCGTGTGAGTATTATATGAATGGAATAATAAAATTTGGAGCAGTCAGTGTGTGTGCTTCATAACTGACCACGATCAGACAGATTAAACTGAGTCACAGTATGTATAGTCAACAGTAATCTTTGTAGAAGTGTGTTTTATTTCCATTCCCTATCGTCGTTAAGTGCTTATGAGTTTATTTAATTGTGTCCACCCACTGTTATTAGGGTGCACATGGGCAACAATAGCAAATGTTACACAACACAGACTGTTTTCAGGCCATAGGTCATGGGAAACACGATCATTACCTGAACAGCAAATTAATTTTCACTGAAAATATAAATAAATAAGCATTTTAAATTATAGTTACAGTGTACACTAGAGCCAATGCAGGTCTTTTTGGAGCAGAGTTTCCCACAATGGGCTTTTCTTTAGGTCATTTATACGCCAAAGCTTAAACAGCCACAGAGGGGCCATTTCTCTGCTCTCTTTGCTATGCATGGTATGATAATTTGCATCAGAGCTGTAATTTAATAGGCAAGGCGTTGCCAAACACACATTGACTGCGGTGTGTCATGTATGTAAATAAGCCACTGATACAGCAAGTCCTTGGTTCTGCAGCTGAATCAATTTATCAGTCTGGGATCAAATCAGTGCTCATTTAGATGTTGCTCCACAGTTTAATAAATCAGAGGCAGAGAGGTCCATATGTCTATCTAGTGCTTGAATCTGTGCTGTTTCTAAGACAGTATGATAAATGACGGCCACTATTTCCAAGGGTGCTGTCTGCATGTCATTTCCTGAAAATACTGGTTAGTTTCAAACAGCTGCAACCATTGTAAGAACACATTTTATAAGACAGCTTAAGGAAGCGAATATATGTCCTTTTGAAAAGACATCAATCCCCAAACACCCACCATGACAGTAAGTCCTATTCCCTGATCCATCCTCACGCAGTGCACTTACATCATGTCCAGATATTCTGTGGCTTTACTGTCCCTTATTCCACACAGCTAATAGCGGCGGCAACAACAACTCTGTTAACTGCTTGCTCTGCTGCGTGGCTGGACTGACAAAGCCTACATAAAAGGATAGTGGGAGACATAATCATTTCACCAGTTCAGCTAGCTCTGGCAGTCTTTGAAGTTTTTGCACCCTGGATCATTACAGCATGTGAGCACGCAGTTGTCTAGCTCTGTACAGTATATTTCTGCTGTTTGCGTGCACAGTGGCTTTCTCTACGGTGGGCTCAGCCTCAGTAGATAGTACGCTTGGCAGTGTTATCATGCTATCATTAGCATGTTTTTATGTTATCTGCTCCTGGCTCTGGTTGGCTGTCAGACTTGAGGCCATTTTTCCCCCCCATTTCCCTAACCACCTTAATCCCTGATTAGCGCTACCTACACAGCAACCCACTGAGAAGAACATCTTGAGTCATCATTATCGTAGTTTACTAAATCACGCATATGATTCTCTACAGCTTCACTATCCGTGACAGCCAACACCTTCACGCTGATAGCAAAGGAAATCTCGGACAGGAGGAGCCATTTAATAGTTTGTGTTATTGGAGTCCATTCATTTCTAGTTTCCGATGTGTTGAATTACATACAACAGCTCAGTCAGTGTCTAGATAACTAGTTTTGCTCTCGCCGTTTCATCTGTGGTACAATGTGCGTAGGATTGGAAGGGACTCGAAATGTGCAGACGTTTAAAAAAGCTGTTTTTCTTCAGTCATTTCAGGCTTTTACAGCCACATCACTGAGTTGTAATCCCATGTTTCACACAGGATATTGTGAAGAGGTCACATAGTAGGGTGGTTGTGACAGCTCCAGCAATAAGTGGAAAGAGACCATCAGGCAAGTTGGGATGAAGTCTGAGACAAGTGCGAAGGAAAATAATATCTACACTCAACTCTGTCTTTTCACTCGTTCATCTGCCTCGGCACGTATTTATCAGTCACCTTTGTTTTTGCTGAAATTAATTTTAATGACGCTTTTCACCAGTGCTCTAATGGTATCTTAATGTTGATCTGAAGTATAGCACAAATGAAACTTCAGGAAATAATTCCCAATGAAAACCAACTCAGAGTAACTGTAGGATTCTGGCTGTTATCGTGCACTTTTAGTTGGTGATTAATTGTCATGCACATAATTTCAATTAAAACTGAAAAAGGCACAAATCAGGGATTGAAATGCGGCTCCTCTGCTTTATCCCAAGAATGGAGTGTGTAGTGGAAGTCCATAAGGCCTGCAACTAACGATGATTTTAGCAATAGATTAACCTGTAGATTATTTTAATAACTAAGGGATTCATTGGATAAACACAAAAGACCCAATTCTCAAAGACTTGTTTTAACCCAAAGCAATATAGGGTGCAGATAAGTCACTAATAATTCCATCCCCACAATCGCTTTGGGTATAGTTAGCAAGCACTAGCCCGCCACCTAGACTTGTCAACGCTAGCGACTAGCAAGCTATAATCTTCAACCAGCTCCAGTAATAGGCTATCAAGTTAGCGTTGTATGTATTGTGTGTTAGATTAGTAGCCGGATAAACGGAGATGGGTGAAAACGTTATAATTATGGCAATGGTGTCCAACTAGCCAGTGGGCTAAAGTAATCCCAACACATAGGCTGTCTTTAGCTACTGTAGGTTTACATTATGTTTGCAGTAGCCCTGTTTGCCCAAACCATAACGCGTCGTGGGATTTTGGCAATTTTTTACTCCACATCGACGTCTGCTTAAAATAATCACCAAAGTCAAACATGCGGCCCGGGGGCCAAATCCGGCCCACCAAAGGGTCCAATCTGGGCCCTGGGATGAATTTGTGAAATGCAAATATTACACTGAAGATATGAACAATCAATAGTGTCAAAATCATTTCAATTCAGATTCCACATACAGACCAATATGATCTTGAGTGGGTCAGACCAGTAGAATACTATTATAATAACCTATAAATATTAACAACTTCAAATTTTCTCTTTGCTTTATTGTAGAAAAAAGTAAAATTACGTGAAAATATTTACATTAACGAACTATCCTTTTTATAAAAAATGTGAATAACCTGAACAAATTTGAACAACCTGAAATGTCTAAAGAGGAGTAAATGCAATTTTACCAATATTCTGCCTATTACTAAAGGTTTTGTGTATTTGTAGTAGTTGTAATGCACGTGTAAATGATAAACTGATAAATTGAGGCAGAATATTATTAAAATTACACTTGTTTTTCTTAATGCATTTCACATTCATATTATTCCAGTTTTTAAGGAAACCTTCTAGATATAAACTTGATCGTAAAATAATTTTACTTTTTTCACTGTTATTATTTTACTGGTCCGACACAAGGAAACACAAGGAACTGAACCATTTGTTGAGTTTTTGATATTTATTAACAATTTTAATCAAAACAGTCATAACAACAGATGCCTCTTGACATACAAACAACAAGGTCAGTCAAACATGGAACATGAGAGAATTAAATGACTTTGGCAAATTTTCAAACATGCCAAAATGACTTTAAATTATTTTAGGAGGGGGATGATATTCAAATTTAGTTAAATGGTGTATTTCGTTTAGACCAAACAGAGCTGTCCAACATCCAACGCCTCAGTCATGTTGCTCTGTGTTTTCCTCTGTTTCACGACACAGCATTTAGGCATGCCTCACTACTAATGTGCTCAAGACCCAACAAATCGATTACCGAATTCATTGCCAACTCTTTTAAGAATCAATTTGGATTGATTTAATCAATTCATTGTTGCGTCACTAGATGGACAGCGCCACATAACGGCAGATGCTTTCTCTTTTCCTGAAAAAACCTTTGATTTAACTACAACTGCTCATTATAAGCTATATTTTCTAAAATATATAGGCGATACAGGGTCTTGAGGAGTCACACAAACCAGCTCAGAGACACTTTTTATCCTTCAGCATTGAGGCTGCTAAATGGACAGATGTGCATATAGCCTGGGCCACTTTTAAATGTTCCCTTAATATATTTTGGTATCTTCCTATTTTTATAGTTTTATTTATAATATTTATTGTGTTTTTATATTGTAGCACGGGGGTTCCTGCATAATTTCATTGTAATAATAATGTCAATAAAGGATATTCTATTCTATTCTAAACTGAAAATGGATCCACGAGGAAGATGGGGTTTCTTGTCAGGCCACGTGAACTATAATATACTGGAACATTATTTTGGAAATGCTGCCTTCCAAAGTTTAAAAAAAATTGTATTTTTTTCCTGTACATTTTATAGTGTCAGCCTACTACTTTAATAGTAGTAGGCTAATGCATCTTACAAAGAAGCACAAACCTCAAATGGTGGAAAACGACATGGAAATAGTGATGGATAGGATGACATTTCTGAATCACTATGAAGTTTTTACAAGTGGGAATGGATATGATTTATGATGCAAAATAAGAGTGTGATCAGCAGATATATAATAATTGTGACAGGCATCAGTATGACATAACCATTACTGTATGAATCCACCATGTAAACTGTTGTTGTTGCAGGTCGTTCTGTTCGCTGTAATGTTTTTCACCAGCCCGTATTACTGAGTGGCCATTATATGTTTATGCTGGCTGCACCCTCAGCCATTTTATGAGCCTCAGCCATTAAGTGAATCCCGGCTTTTATATGAGAATTTACTTTAGTTGGAGGGGTCAGGCTTGGGCATCCATTAAATGAGAGGTAATTGAGATTTCTGACCCACTCACATCCACCCCACATACACACACACATAGTAAAGTCTGGTTTGCGTTCATTGCCTGTTTCATGTAGAAACCACTCGTTCGTGTCATGTATTGTTTAGCCTGACTATAAGGAGGTGGAGAATGGAATGATGCAATGCTGAAAAGAGCGGATGACGATGAAATGGGATTACACATCCCGGTATTGAGAACAAGTCCTAAAATTGGATTGACCTATCTCTGTCGCAGGTGCTCTTACCATTCACTTGTGTTTGATTTAAACCTTCAGTCAAGCTTCCGCAGACAGCCTCGTCATGTTTGTGTTTGCAAGTATCAGCGAGTGTGTGTGTGCGTGTGTGCGTGTGCGTGTGTGCATGATAAATTTATGTTTTTCAGTTCTGCTGTGAAACAAAAGTGCATCAGTGATACTCAAACCTTCTTCTCACCCCATTGACTTGCTTTTTTTTCCCTTTACCACAGTTCTGCTCTCACAGATATCACACCATTCTCTTTTTTTCTCACCCACTCTAACCCACCTACCCCCACTCCCTCCTCCCCATCGCCTCTCTTCTCCACCGCTGCCCTTCCTTCAGTCCCTCCCTCGCAAACTACTTGCTATTCAGTTCAGGGAGGCTGCAGGCAGCATTGCTCTAGCTCCCCATACTGCTACTGCTGCAAGACTAGACTTTTTATCCCCTGCTCTCTCTCTCTTTCTCTCTCTCTCTCTCTCTGTCTGATAACCAGACAGTTCCAGTCTCTCCTTTTCTTACTCTGCTGAAACTATGCAGCCAAAACCTCAGCCTTACAGCCTGACGCACTTAATATTTAACCCTCCCCATTCCCCTTCATGCGTTTTGTCCTTAAACCTCTGCGTGACATCCCATTATGTCTTCGGTCTAATGTAACTGCAGAGTTGAATGTCAAATTACCAAAGCCGGAAAGATTTTGTCTTAATTTAAGATATTTCACCACTACAAAGCCTTCAGACATCTCTACTGCTGCTCATGTTGCCTCTCAGTTCCTGTCACTCTATTTTTTAGACTGGTTTGGGATACTTTTGTCTGACAGTGGAAGCTGGATAATGACGTCTTTATGATGTCTGTAACCTCCCTCTGGCCTCTGTCTGCAACTTCACATCTAAAGCCAGGTTATGGCATGGTATTCAGTTATAAACTTTTAATCACCACTCCAAAATCATTTCCACGAAGCCTACATTATAGTAGGCAGAAAAAAAAACAACAACAAAAAAACCCTCTGGAACTTCACTGTATATGGTACCTGCATTTCTAGCACTGTCTCTGCTGCAGTTTGTGATTCATGCACCTTCTCTCTGCCTTCACTGTTACTCTTCTGCTATGTCTGTTTCAATATTTTTTGAGGCACGTATTGAAATGATCACTGTTACAGGAAATGGTAAGTTACCTGGTATAATGGTGTGTCAGTATATCTGGTGTGAAGAGGCATCCCTGTAGGATATCTATGAAATCGAAATATTCCAGGTTAGATTGCAGCAGTGCACCTTTGGTCTCTACTGTAGAGGTCAGCAAATATACCCACACAGATGCATACACAGAAGACATTTATGCAAGTACTTCATGCAGGGAAACTTCTTGTCAAAAAGCGAAATCCGTATTTGTGCCAGTCGTTTCAGTTTGTTGCGATTTTGTGCTGTGTTTTAGTGCAGTCTGTCCATTAACCATGGATCCAGGCACACAGGGTGTTAATCCCTCATTCAGTGTTTACTCCATCCTAAACAAACTGCTCATTTCGTACTTACGATATGCTTGATGATAAGCCAGATGCTTCCTCTCATCCACAGCCTGCTTGACCACAGATGCTAATAGCCACTGACAGGCCCACAGTCTAAACATGAGCCAGTGTAATGAGAGGAGTAAGCAAACGGCATCAACCATTAAACATAAGAGAGCTTGTGCCAGAAGGCACTGGGGCTCCTCTTCAGGCTGTGCCGATCTCAACTGCATTAACTGTATCTGACAGGAGACTGCCAGACTCAAACAGCACCGTTATAGATACAATGAACAACATGTGAGTGAAGAAGAGGCATGACGCCCTTGTCTAACAAGTACATAAAGGCTCAGGACACCACCGACAGCAGCTCTGCCTTCTCTTACTCTGACATTTAGAGATTTTTTTTTTCAGAATTTTTGAGCTCAGTAAATGACTTTCTCCAACATCAGTAATAGTCAATGCCATATTGTTTTCCTTTTTTATAAAATGCCACTAGAAATTGATCATGGCTGGTATGGCATTATGATAACATATTCATTTCAATTATTAATTAATTATGCAAACATTTAATCATTTTTAGAAGTCAACAACACAAACCAATGATATATGATAGACTGTTAGGGATTTTTTTTCTAGTTAGTCATAATAATTAGTAATTAATTAGGTTAGTTAAGTATTCTCTGAGTTCCACCTTGGAATTGTTACTGATGTGTACAGTTTGTGAAACATAAAGAATAATGAGTTAGATGTGGGCCGTCAGGAGTCCCAAGGACAAGGACTAAGAACCACTGCTGGAGGTAATTATTACTCACAAAATTAAACCTTATTAATAACAAAAGTCGGGTGTTCACAACTACTTATATGTCTTTGAAGACGTTACACCAACAGTGCCTGTGTAAACTGTTTATCAGTGGCTTTAACAGGCTTTGATTATGAGGATCTTTTCAGAGCTTTTCGGGGCTTTTAACTCCATCACTCTGTTTTTCATCAACAGATAGAGCAAATCTGTGATGATTAAAAAACTCCACCAAACCTTCAACAGCATTGATGTTAAATTATTTTCAGGTTCCAGATGTGCAGTTTAGCAGATTAATACAATAAAAAAGTATGTATTTTTTTTATTGCTTTATTAATGAAAGACAGGCATCCCATCATTCAGTTAACATATTTGACCTGTGTCTATGTGGATTTCTCCCTCATTCCTAAAAAATGCAGGTGAAACGGAGCCTTGAATTTGCCTCCAGGTGAATTACTGTCTCCATGTGTCAGGACTGTGACAGAATAGAAACCTGTCCGGGCTGTGCCCTGGCTCTATGCCCACTGTGTTTGTCAGACAGGCTGCCCAGCCTGCACAGTATAAAATGGTCTGGCTGGATGAATGGAGAGAAGAAAAAAAAAAAAAACTTTACAGACTGCACAAAAAGCTTTGCTGTGTTTTTGCAAATACAGATCTTACTAATCTGATTATAACTTCTTTAACTCAAACTGTTTGCATATAGTGGTGTGTTCTAGATTCTATATACAGACTCTGAAAAATATTATCAGACCACTGCTTGTTTTCTTCAATTTCATGTTCATTTTAATGCGTGGTCCAACCAAGGGTATTCTTTTTTCTTTTTTCTTTTTTTTTTTTGTAAAAATATAATAATAACCACAGAAATTGCTCATCGTCGTTTAATTTCAGAGCTGATATATATCCATTTTCCATGTTTTCTTGATAAAAAACCAAAATCACATGATACACACAGGAGTTACTTCTTCATTGCATAACCATTGTTTCTGATGACTTTTTGATGGTTTAATATTTTTTCTCTGTGATTGTAGAATACAGCCATGCAGTTAGGCATTAATAAATGTTTCATAATGGCTGATCAAGATCCAATGATATACTAACATATATGAAAATAAACAAGTACTTCATGATCAATATGTGCAGTTAAAATAATAAAATGAATGACTATAATAAATAATATACTAAATATGGAGTTAGTTACTTTCAAAACATGTAGGTTAAACTCAAATCTCAAAATAATGTATCAATTTTCCATGTTTTCTTGATAAAAACCAAAATCACTTCAGTTCTTGCATCAATATCTATGGCATTGTACTGACAAAAACAGTGCTTTTAGACATTCC
>JAQQZY010000001.1:7518743-7528985 GCA_030068375.1 Ostorhinchus rueppellii
TTTTTTTTATTATTAAAGCAAGCTATGGTATCTGTAATTAACCTGCCAAAGTAATACTAGTGCATTCCACGACTAACCTGAAATAGTTCAACCACATGATTTTGTGAATTGAGCTGTAATTGTTTGGGCCAGAAAACAAATAAATATGCACAGCTCATAACATTATGACCACTAACAGGCAACGTGAATATTTAGCCCTTGAAATTGAGGTGTTAGAAACAACAAAATGGGCAAGAGTGTCACGTACTGTGGTGTAGACTGGCCCTTCTTACACGGTGCAGAATAATACTCGGGCGCTGGAAAACGACCAATACCATAGCTTTTAGTGAATGGATGGGGGAAATGATTAAAATAGCCAGCTATGAACAACTGATTTTCAAAGTCAACAACAGAGGAGAAATTAAAAAGAAATATGGGACCCGTTTTTAGATGAAGTACAGAATAGATAACTAAGTGCAGTCTTGGATATTCCTATGATATTCTAAGGGATATGTAATCTGAAACCACAGTGTATTCTGATTAATGCTTCACTGTCCTGGCCTAGGATATAGCTCACCTGGAAAGAGTTATAATGTAATGACATTTCCTGTATCACAAAATTGACAATGCTGTATTGTGTTTGTAAAACTTATTTATATATTTGATTTATTTAGGAATCCCCCCTTTTTTTTTCTTTATTTCTCTTTTTTGTGCATGTGTTTTGGGTTTTTCTCTCCTCTTTTTTTTTTTATATTTGATGGTCATATTTTTACTGATACATATTCCTTTATAATTATATTTTGTTTTACTGGAAAATCATATGTTATTTTCTTCTGTTGTTCAGACAACTTATAGTTTTAAGTTGTTACCTGCTGCTGCTGCTGTAATTTAAAACTATACCTTGTGTGAACAACAGAAAAAAATAAAATATGATTACAGTAATAGAAAGCAAAAATGAACGTATTTAGCCATTACTGGAAAATGTTTAATGGGTGAAAAGAAAAAAGAAAAAAAATAATTTAAAAAAAAAATGGGCAAGAATATAGATCTGAGCAACTTTGACAAAGGAGAAACTGTGATGGCCAAATCACTGGGTCAGCACATATTCAGATCTAGCTGGACATTCCAAATGTAAAGCAGTTAGTACCTACCAAAAGTGGTTTAAGCAACAACAGTTACAGCTAAAAAGGCTTGAAGTTGGATGGACCTAGTCATCACCATTAGAATATGGCTTTTGTCAAAGTCAGTTCATATATTGCTCATTTTGCTATTTCCAACACATCAGCTTTGATGGCGAAGGCTGAATCTCAATCCACCCCTTGGCCCTCCCCTTTATCTCTACCCCTTGTTTTGCACGTGCACATGAAGGGATAGTGTTGTCCTGATTCTCAACTAGACAGAGGGGCAGAGCACAGGTGGCCCTCAAAACAGACATTTTCCAGGACCACACTACGAACAAAGGGGTAGGAGTAATGTCCCATAATTCTGTTTGAATCATTGGCAAGATGGCGGGAAACAAAGCCAAAAAGTGCAGCGGTGATGAAAGAAACATTCAAATGCACGTGTTTTCTTCGTAAACAACTAAATCATTTGATCGTCCGTTTAATGCAGTTTCAATGTGTTATAGATCGCATTTCTGCATTTTATAGTTGATAGCCGTAAAAAGACGACCAAAGCCCATGGAACGGAGACGGTTACAGCTGCTGATGACATGGGGAATACTTTAGGAAACAGAAATTTTGTATCAATGACCGCTGATGACGTAACAGGTCCTGAAGGGTTGTCCCATTTCATAGGGAAATGTTTCAACCCCTACCTCTTGCAGCTCCGTTTCAAGGGGTGGTGCCAAGTGCAAGGGCCAAGGAGTTGGGCTAAGGGGTGAATTGGGATTGCGCCTAAATCTTCACCTGTTACCTATTATATCCAACCCTGTGAAAGATACCACTATAATGAAATAATCAATGTCAGTGATCAGAAAGTTATTGCTGATCAGTGTAAAAACTGTGAACAGTTTACATTTCATTCATAACCATTTCATAACCATATATCTAGAAATGGAACATATTTTGGACTCAGAAATAAGTTAAGAATATTGCCTTTATTTCACAGTTAAAAGCATTTTATTGTTATTGCCATACAGCAACAAACCAGCAAGCATCTCCTGAAACATGGCTAAAAACTAACCCCTAAACCTACTACAGTAAGCAAAAAATTGTCTGTAATAAATGAATAAATAAACAGTAATATGCATGTAATAAATTCTAAATATAAGACTTGTCAGATGGCTTCCTGAATCTAATCAGTCCCAAAACAGCATCATATTAGTATTTAATTTGGAATACTAATTTAACTTGGATGCAAACTAGAGGAGTAAGAAATTCTACAAGGAAGCCTCTCCTACATTATTAAAAATGGGAATATTTACATTAAGAATTAACCCACAAAGCTTTTACATATTGCCTTTGTGACTAACAGGATTCAGGCTTTATTCATCAAAAAAGATTGATCTTGGAGATTGTACATGCAGATATAGATCTTTGAATATGGAAGAACATACAGTGGCATTATTTTTTATCGTGAAGAAACAGGTAATAAATGCACTTAATACTGACATTATACCATGGCGTGGTTCAGTATAATCCGTACAAACTACCCTGACTCAACATGCCATTCATTAAATCACTTGTTATAGGGACCGTGTTCATTCATATCCTATTTTCTCCTTGGAAATTCATGACCGCAGCTCCTAACATATCCACATGTTTGTTGCTGCCACTGCTTTTCTTCTTAAATGAAATAAATAAAGCAAGAACATAAATCCAGTCCAGCACAAACAGGACATATAGCTAATTTCATTTCCTTTCGTCTCTGACCCAGTGTAGTCTTATCTCTGTCCTCAGCACTTTTTGTGCTTTGTTTATTTATTTTCTCCTTTCCATTTCCCAGTTCTTTTTTTTTTTTTAAGACTTTAAAGGCGATAAGTTGTGGTTTGTTTAGCAAGGGTCACAGGTGAAGAGAATATCCTGGATGAAGTGGAACCGAGAGTCCAAATACGACAGAGAGCTCGGGCCTAAACAGACTCATAATACAAGCACATTCCCTCATGCATATTCATGAGGAAGATGCTGCTCATCACATTATCTTTGATCTGATTCATAGAGTATGCAAATGCATGTATGCACACAGAAGCACACAAGGCATTTCTAAGCCTCTTCCAAGCTGCGTGGATCATTAGACAACAAGAGTTAGCCACACTGGCTCACTCTTCTGCAGAAAGAATCTAATAAACACTAGGCTATGTAATATTTTTAGTCTCGGGTACAAGCTTTATTTTGTGCCCAAGTGCTGCTATATGCATTGATGACTTCATATAATGTGATCTCATATGTGTTATGTATTTAATGTGTGTTATATTGGGTTCATTTGATCCATATGCATTCATTGGTCTGATATTAGTGCATTACAGGCACCCATGGGGGGGGGGGGGGGTGCTGCTTTACTTGCTGTTCAGAGCATATTGCATTTGGAATTGTAAATTAAGAGTAACTTGCGAAAGCAGTAGGACATGCGACGGCATACATCTGGCTGACATACAGCTGCTTTGGGCTGATGTGATGTCCGAAGACAATTCCAACTGAAATTCTCTCACACATTAAAACCTCACACATCGTCGTGACAAACTCTTTCACACAAATATAAAAGGCTTCTTACATGCATACCAGTGAAATCAAGTAATTTACTCTGACTCGTATGTGCATGGTTGACTAGACTCTTCACTGATATTTACTGCATTTACATTCATGCATGCTGGGGCGCCGCTAGTAATTGTGGTTCCCATGAAAGGTAAATGCTGTGGACCCTTCATCAAATTCAATATGTTGTCGATCTCTTGGAGAGCGCTGGGGGAGAAGGGGGGGGATAACTGATGTAACTAACACTGGTAAGAACCAAAAGTGAAACTTAACATACTTTCAGCAGCTTCTATTCCTCTATTATCCAGCAGACATGAAATTTTCACAGCTTCTAACCTGTATCCACTGGACCACCTCCACAAATACTGGGTCCCATGAATTTGATACATTCACCCCCCTCTTTATGATGCCCCAGCATGCATGTATATGTAGGAGACAGAGCCGGCCCAAGGCATAAGCGAAGTAAGCACGTGCTTAGGGCCCCGTGGACACTTGGGGGCCCCAAGAGCAGTTAAGTTAAAAAAAAAAAAGTTTCTGCATGCATGAGTGATGATTTATATACTATCAAAATTCTATTATCGTACAAAAACACACTTTTCTGTGGTGCTGTTGATGTAGGCCTAGTGATTCTTCCTGCCTCTGTATAAATGTGAAAACTCTGCTCCACCGTAATGTGTGCCTCCTGCCGTGTAGTGCGCACTACACATCCAACTCACAAGTACTTCCAATCAAAACAACGTCACAAAAAAGGACGTATCCTTCTGCAGCTGAAAAAAGAAAGAGGAGGGAAGAGGAGAAAAAACACACACAAAAAAAACAAGTAGAGGGCCCCAAAATCCAATTTTGCTTAGGAGGCTTGGGTCGGCTCTGGTAGGAGACTCTGGGTTTTGAACAAATGTATAGTGGCCTATACTATTTTTTTTTTTTTTTTTTAAGATTAAACTTTTAATTTGGAGCTTGTATCACAGTTTTTGTAATTATACTTTGAATCCTACATGACAAACTCACATTAATACACTGTGAAAAAATGGAAAGTTGCTTCTTCCTTGTGATGGTGTATTTTAACATTACCATTCCACATCTTTATCTCTTCTTCAGTTAATTGAAAAATGATGTAAAGACATTGACAGACACATGCATGAAGTCACAGAAATGAGATGCATGTACAATATAAATAACATTAAAATTCCTCAATCATATTTCTGTCATTATTGCCACAATTTCCTTAAGTCTACTATATGTAGATTCCAGATCATAATTACCTGCAGTACCCAATGATTGACACAGCGAGGTAAAAATGTCTAATTCTGGCATGTCTGTCTTTCAAAATGTTAAATTATGTTTCATTTTGCTCTTTGTTCGGTCAGTAATAAAATACTGTATCAGCCCCTGCCTTTCCTGTCACCATGGCAACAAACATTCCTTTGGGTAATAAAGCAGACAAACATTCAATCAAGACTGAGTCATTGAGGTGGGAACATTTTAGCCCAAAACACTGCTGAAATGAGTAGGAAGGTGCACTAAGATCCAGCTGTGTTTTTAAACATGTGTGATGAACTTTGGATTTGGATCAACTTTTTTTTTTTTTCAGGGATAATATTCTAGAGAGTTTCTTGATAGAGTCAGTTGAACATCCAGAGTGTTTTGTCAGCTCAAGGAAAGTTTAGTGAGCTCTAGGGGGTGAGAGACCACATTCTATAAACTGTAGTCATTGCCGGTGGTGTTCTTTGATACATGTGGACATATTAGAGCCATCATGGGCTCTTAATGTGAGTAAGAACATATGGCAGTTTGCTTGACTCAATGTGTCACACATTTAGTTAAGGAGCCCTGTCTGTTCTTGTAGTGTGGGAGGCATATTTTTCCACACTGACCCTGTGCTATTCTGGGCCAGCAGATTCGCTCTGTGACAGCCAACTTCTGGTCCCTATTTCCCTAGAGGCTTCACTGAAGCAGACATCTCTCCTATGAGACGTAGGCCTAACATACGCAGAGCCTGTGCTCCTGCGGACATCAGCAAGCAACAACACACCACAGAGCAGTAACATTCCCAGAGGTGTCAGATGGATGGGGATGTTTCTACTGCCTACTCCACTGGGCTGAACTAAAAGCACATAATGGCAATCTTAAGCCTGAATGAAACTGGAGGCATCAGCCTCAGTAGCTCTGCTGTAGGTGCATAATTTACCATTCTGGAAAGACCAGACCCATTGGATGTCATCGTGCTCCTGCAAACCTCAATTTCACTTCTGTGTATCCATTCTCTCAGAAAAGTAGTAATTATGTAAATTCTTTCACATTCACTTTGTGACCGAGTGGTAACTCTAGCAGCAAAGAGATGGTTTGCACTGGAACAGCTTTCATTACTTGATGATGAAAAGCTAATTTGTCTTGCATAAATGAGAAGATTATGACCTGTATTTTCAAACAGTCCCTGCTGACCAATCACTGAACTCCTATTGTCCACATATTCAGCTTGGCTCCAAGAAATATTTTGTGTTGTGCCTTTATACTTTATAAGTACTCTCAGTATTCTTTCTGAAACACTGTTTCCAAATTATGTCATGTTTTAATTATCCTTAGACCTGATAAATAATCAATATAATTCTTATACAGCCCCACTACTTCTGATTTTTGCACTCAGTACGTCAGCCCTTATATCAGCTGTTATTGCCTCTGTGTGACATCCTTGGTAATATTATCTGGCCATTGTTTGCAGTGACTCTGTCTCTATTTTCTTTTCCTCCTCCTTTGCTGTCATTGCCCCTGTTGCATTCATGCAAAGATGGCATGCTAAGTGAAAGAGGAGCCAATGGGAATCAGCAATGCCTGTTAAGCTGGTCTTAGTCACGGGGCATTGTCATTAGATTAATGGAGCAGAAGGAGCCATCCGTTCTCTCTCCAGAGGGGAGCTTTACTTTTGGTAGGGTAGGGAGAGGAGAAAATGAAGGGGAGGATGTGGCTCAGCCTCAAATGGAGGATGATTTGGCACTTTGCACCCCTACCCCCACCCTCCCGCCCCCTCCGCTCACGCCTCCTGCTGATCACGTATAACCACTCTCATGTTAAGTGCAGGATCCTGTGACCCATGCAGGACTGTACGGTATTTCCACTGTGGGCCACAGAGAAAAATAAGATTTTAATTTCTTCTTTGACACATTTAATATTGTATTGAAGTAATTTTATAGTCACCTTTCATATACCTCATTACTGCACATGATAAGTCATCACTGTACATGTTGAAAATGATTCATTTGTACTCAGATTTCTGCTGAGGTGGTACTTTATGGGATGAAGATGCACAACGGTAGATAATAATTGTGCACTTGCTTGTCTTTTGTAGAGCAATTAATTCTCTAGTAAGTAGCACAACCTTTGTAATTACTGTGCTTTAAAATAAAGTGCTAGCCAAATGTTCTCATTGTGCAACTTGGTAGCTTTGCCCACAGCATATAAATTTATATCAACACACTTGATTCAGTTTAGAATTCAGTCCATGCTTCAGTGAATTAATTCTGGCAAAAAGGGGCAGCAATAAAAAGAAAACCTGAGGAGACTAAAGTTGCACAACAGTATTAACAGAAGAGAAGAGACAACTGTTGCCATGGAAAATAATCCGCAAATTCTTTGCTTTACCATTTCCAGCCAATTACCCTGAAATACTGTTTCATCTGGGTGGCAGAGGTTTTTGGCAGAAGACTTACTCTCAGTTCCAATGAGTTCTTCAGTACAAGTTACATCTAACGTCTAAAGGTGTTAGTTGTTGTCATGTTCATTTTCCGTAGTGCAAGGTGCATTTCTACAGTCACTAATGCATACGCTGCGGTTCACCTTCAGCTTAGTGAACAGGCTTGTTTTCCTAGTTCACTCACTCAACCAGTGGAATGAGATGATTATCTGCCTGGTTGCTTACACTTCCCGGTGATACAACACCAGGCCCCTGTATCACGTATACATTTTTAAGTGACTGCATTTAAAATGTGGTTAACAATGTTGCAATAAGCTGTTTTTCTGTACTGGCCTGTTGTAGTGATTGCTCATCAGGGGCAACTTTAGTTCTCTCCTCACGTAAGAGGAAAACACAACTCTGGGTTCATCTAAAGAGCACAGGGCATATGGGTATTTTAGACTTCTTTATGAAGGTTGATGGGTCTGGCAGACAGAACTCCAGAGAGAGTTGTTGTCTTCAGACTGAGACATGTTTTGCCAGCTAAGTTAAGACAAACAACAATTAAGGCTAAAAGAAGCACTAACTATTGTTACTGAGGAAAGACTTAACCTTTCATCATCACTGTGATAATGAACGCAGAGGAAATAGCTGCCTGAAAAATGATAAATTAAAAAATCACGTCATGTACATGCATTTGCAGCATTCATGCAGAACTGTTATTCTTCCTCAGATCAGAACCTCAGCTATTTTAGAATTATTTTGAATTCAGGAGATGCATCGTGATAAAGACACAGCTTCTGGGTAAAGCATGCTGAGAACTTGTGATTGGTGTTTTTATTATCAGTGAGCCTAAGCAGAGTAACATACAACCTGCTGTCCATCTGTCTTTCATCTCCATGTATCTGTCTATTGCACTGAAGATGTTTCTCCAAAGGGCTGGACCACTGATATGTGAATTTAACCTTTGAGCAAACTGTGTTTTTCTAGCTGCTTCATAGAGTGGTAGTATATTGACTGACTGGTACTGCTTAGAAAATTGAACCATGGCAGGCTAGGTCATGTTTGGATTTGAGCAGTAAATAAAACATACACACTTTGATTAGTTGCTACTCCGTTGAGCACAGATATACAAAAATACAGGTGTGTGAAATCATCATCTTCACCTATGGTTACAAGTCAACACCGATTGGGACAAAGTTACTTAAGCTGTCATCAACAGTCTTATTTGAACAGTCAGGTGTCAGTGGGTGGATTCGTGGAAGAGCTCTTGAAGACCACAACTATCATCAGCATATGTACATAAACATCAGTCAGCGTCTGAGTACGTGCGTATGAAAAGCAAAGCAGAAAGCCTGATGTTTAAGACAAATATCCAATTACAGTGCAGCAACAGCACCCGTGGGACAGCAGCTGTGAATATGCCCTGATGGTGGCTCCCACAGCCTGCCTTATGTTCTGCTGTGGAAATAACCTTAAACGCTACAGGCTGGACCCCAGCTGGTCATAAGGCACCCGTTTCCTAAAATTGCTTGATGACAGCAACATGTTTTAATGAGTCTTTTTTTTTATGAAAGAGCAGGTTTCAAGGTGGTGACGGAGGGTTTTTTACGATAGAGATGTCCAGACGCTACTCTCCAAGGAGCAATAGCTGCAGCAGTCTTCAGTTCCAGCTATTTAATTACGCCATTCCTAAAGTAATTGGACTTAAAATTTATAGTTTATCAATGTTATGAAAGGAAAACACCTTGAATTATGCCCAGACAAGATGAGAGAAGTCAGAGTTGTGAGTATTTCCTTTTGTCCGACTTTCAATGCTTTTTTTTTTTTTTTGGTAACTTTCCTGAAGTTAGACTAACTTATAATTTGACACTTGCACAACTTTGAGTTCTCACTTCTGTTAAACTGGTCCCAGTTGGAGTAATTAAACTCTGTATTTAGATTGAGGTGGATTAATGTGTTGGAATCTTTTTCACAATTGAGGTCACTTTGTTTCTTTCATATTTGAATCAGTAAGTAACCATCCGATATATAAATGATTCACATGAAACTTTACATTCACTTGCTCTTATTAATGTTCATAACAGTTTGCATCAAGAGCCAAGTAAAGAACCCTAGTCTGAGCATGCTCCATATAGGGTTTCTGCTGTGAGTTATTATTAAAGAGTGCAGATTGGTTGAAACATTGGCACGGAGACATGAGAGCAAAGGCAAAACATCACAAGTTGTCATTTTAATGGTTGTTCACAGAACTAGTGAAATTACACAGAAATTTCAACAGCCATATTTAGATCAATAACTTATTATTTCTGATCAAATCCTATCTTATGCCAAGCATTCTATAGAAGAAAAAAAATCACACAAAGATAGAGCGTAAACGATAAGTTTAGAAAAAAAGGGAAGAAAGAAAAACAAAGATTATCACAGACAAATACAACATTAACCCATAAAGACCCAAACATCCACCTCCAACCAAAATGATCTATTGGTCTACAATGTTCGATACTTGTACCTGTACATATAAATAAGTGGTGTAAAATACAGTTTGTCATCTTGTCATGGTCATCCGATATGACCCATGACCGTTCAGAGGCTCCATAGTTACATGTGAAACACCGTCATCTTCTACAACATGGATTCACCAGTAAAACTCATGGAGTTGGATCAATGACAGTGGATGGAGACGCTTGTTTTTACATTCAGTCAATGATTTATTTCAATGGAAAAGTCACTTTTTCTTCAGTTTTCTCTGTTTTTGATACAATAACCATCAACTGTACTCTGAGCTTTAATGAACATCTACATGATGGGTCCATTAAATACTGGAAAATACCTGATTTTCATTGAAACTTGCAACATGCAGAGGATAATACTATAACAAGTGGTGCCAGGCACAACACCCCC
>JAQQZY010000001.1:7529047-7539174 GCA_030068375.1 Ostorhinchus rueppellii
CAAAACACCCCCCCCCCCCCCCCCACCACCACACACACACACACACACACACACACACACACACACACATGGTTGTTTATTTTGGGATTGATCCTGTTAATGTCATTATGTCTATGCATCTGGTGATGTCAGCACAGACAAACTTTGACCATTATTAGTAAATGGGAAGAAAAAATTTGTTGTTTTTTTTTGTTTGTTTTTTCAAAAAATTCATTAAAAAACATGAACTTTGACCTACTTTTCAGAAAATGTAACCACATCTGTTCTGGGTCATTGGCAGTCTATAAACCCAATATGGTGTGAATTCAACCAATAGTTTTGCTGCTACAGACGTGACATTTCGCCTATTATGAGTACATGGGGGGGAAAAATGTTTTAAAAAGCATGAAAAATAGAAACTTCGACCTTGTAGCACCCTATAATGTAATAATTTCCTGAAAATGTAATAACGCCTGAAAATGTAATAAAATTTGTACCTAACTCAAGTAAAAATTAAAACCCAATAATGTAATAACGTCACCACTAATATAATAAAATATCCTGACTGATATTGTAATAATATTTTTACCGATTACATAATACCTTATTACATTATTGGGAATGTATTACATTTTCAGGCGGGTCTTTTTTTCTCAAAACTAATAATGTCAAACTTGACAGATAATGTATAAATTTTATTACATTTTCAGGGAATTATTACAGTATAGGGTGGTACAGACCTACTTTTCCCAAAATGTAGTGCCATATATTCTTGGTCACTGGCAATCTATAAACCCAATTTGGTATAAGTTCAACCAAGAGTTGTGTTAACAATCAAAGAAACAAACAAACTGAACCAAAAACAATACCCCTTGCCTCCTCTTTGGAGGCCAGGGTAATAAATGATGGTAAATCACTCTAGAAAGGTTAAATAAAGAGAAATGTTCATTTGAGAACTGTCACTAAAGTAGTACTGGGTGTTTATGGGTTAAACTAATGGACACGGCAAACAACACAAGCCAGTTCGTTTCCAGTGCAGGTGCTCTGGTTATATTGTAAGGTTGTCTGTAAAAATCTAACATTCTTTTTGTTGTGTTGTGGAAACGTGTCAGTTGTCAGACTGAAGAGGTAAGGAAAAGCTGTTGTCAGGCTAGGACGACCCTGAAGGACGACTCCTTCGTCTGAAAAGACAGCACTGTTGACGACTACAGAAAGAACTGAGCTTCCATCACTTTCCAACGCAGTTATGCTACCCACGGTGAGACCCTTAGTCTCCTGCGCTTCTGGGTCATTTTCCTTGTGATGAAAAGACATGAAATAATCAATACATGAACAGTGAATCATAAGGAAAGACATTTACCATTGTTGTGGCTGACAGCAATATGGTCTGACTCTTAAAACTTGTGATAGCTACCAGTAATTTCCACACTGAAGACCTTGTGGTTCACATATTCAGCATTTCAAAATCTGCAGCGACACACTGTACAGGTTTTATGCATGGCAGCAAGGAAATAGCCAGAGCTTCAGTGTGTAAGAGTCAGGAGGATCTAATAACAGAGATGGAATATAACGTTCAGAATTATGTTTTTATTAGTGTATAATCACCTGAAAATCAGAAATGTGTAGACAGTACATTAGCACAGAACAAACCTTTTCTTCTTCTTCTTTCTGTTTTATGGCACATGAAGTACCTGAAGGTTTGAGTTTGTTTCAGAGTTATCCATAATTCCAAAAAACCCAGAACAAACTGAGGACTGTAATTAGGATCTTTTGTTTTCATGTTTTTCATTGTAAACATAAAGGATGGCAGGCAAAAGATATTTAGTTGTATGCAACTTGCCTTTTTACATCTACATATTATTACACATCCCAATACTGATCTTAAAAGGTTATTTCACTAAACATGTCATGAAAAAACAGCTCCTAACACTCACTGCCTTAAGGACTGTTGAGGAGTTCATCCATCTCCGTTTGCAAAGCCTGTCCTTCTAGCCCGTTGGCATGTAAGCAACCTCGTAGTCCACCGATCAACGAATACTTGAAACTGCCAATAAGGTTTCTGTTTGTGATCCAATGAAACTCTTCTTTGTTGTGTTGAAACATTAGAACGCCAAGTGAAAATTGTATGCATTATTGACAACAACAAACACCACTGTTCAGGAGAATTATGCAGCAGATGAAAATCAGGAACAGAACAAAAACAATAGTTGTTCAACCCAGCAAGTGTTGAATCTTTTAGCCAGTTGTCTGTGCGTCACTGAAGTGCGCTTTGATCTGATCTTTTGCTTTACTGAGCCAAATAAAAATCTGTTTCAAACATCTCCAGCAACTACTTGCAAACTTCAGGTCTACAGCAATCTGAAACCCTGCCAGTTCACACCAATGCAGCCACACAGTGAATCACTTCCATAGTAATGACTCTGTTCTTCTGTTCTAACTGCAGGCTTCCCATGCGTGTTAGAAGCTGGATATAGAACATAGCATCTAAAAATTGGAGGATACTACTACTACGACGACGATGACTACTACTGATAATATTGTTATTTATTAGTTGCATATGAAAGAAATTGTGAATATATGAAGAAAAAAAAAAAACAGAAAGGGCTGAGAATGTCTGCTGTTTCCAGAATAGACCTGTTGTTTAGAGGAGTTTGCGTCATCTGTATAAGTAGAGAAAATTCAAGCTATTGAGACAGGATTTAACAGAGAAACAGCTAATGACTTGCCTTTCATTGTTAAGTTGGTGAGCTACAGTTCATAAATACTGAGTACGGGGCGGCTATGGCTCAGGTGGTAGAGCGGGTCGTCCAAAATCTGAAAGGTTGGCGATTCGAATCCTGCTCTCTCCAAGTCAGTCCGTTGTGTCCTTGGGCAAGAGCACTTCACCCTCCTTGCCTCCAGTGTTACTTACACTGGTGTATGAATGTGTGTGAATGTTTGGTGGTGGTCGGAGGGGCCGTTGGCGCGAATGGCAGCCACGCTTCCGCCACCACTAGAGGGAGAATGTGAGAGTGAATGAATAATGGATCATTCATGTAAAGCGCTTTGAGAAGGTGCCTTGAGTGACTTGTAAAGCGCAATAAAAATCTAATCCATTATTATTATTAGAAAATCACATACTCTGTAAAACCAACCACTGTTGCTTGACCACACTGACTTGCTGCTAATGCCGCCAGTCAGTTTGATTCAAGTCCATCCATTGTACACCACTGCAGTCTTTAGCTGCCACACTGTGAAACACTTAAGTGTAACATTTGACTTCAGCCCTACCATTATTTCCAATTAAATCACATGAAAGATGGTGTTAAACATTATGTGAGCTTGTGGTGTACAATTGTGGAAAAAATTATTAAACCACCCCTTGTTGGCTTCAATTTCTCGTTCATTTTTAATGCCTTTTGCCTCTTTGTTTGAACAGATATAATGAAAAAAACTAAAACCGTTCATAGTAGTTTAATTACAGAGCTGATATCTGTCCGTTTTCTGTGTTTTCTTGATAAAAAACAAAATTACTTCAGTTCTTACTTCAATATCTATGGCATTGTACTGACAAAAACGGTGCTTTCAGACAGTTCATGTTTTCTTTTCTGTCTGTTTTAGTCACATGATACACACAGGAGTTAGGACTGATTGCATAACCATTATTTTTGATGGCTTTTGATGGTCTAATAGTTTTTTTCATGACTGTATATATACATGATATGTCCTTAACCCATAAAGAACTAGTGCTACTTTTGTGACAGTTCCCAAAAGAAATTTTATCTTAATTTAACCTTTCTTGAGTGATTGATCATCATTGATTATAATATTATCCTCTGCCTGTTGCATGTTTCGGTGAAAATCACGTATTTTCCATATTTTAATTTACTGATCTTGTAGATGTTCATAAAAGCTCAGAGTACAGTTGAGGGTTTTTATATCAAAAGAGAGAAAAGTGAAGAAAAATGTATTTCTTCATTAAAATGTATTATTAACTGAATTTAAAAACAAGCATCTTCATCCACTTCATTGGTTTTACTGGTGAATCAATGTTGTAGAAGATGACTGTGTTTCCACGGTAACTGCGGAGTCTCTGAACATCCATGAGTCATATCTGATGATCATGACAAGATGACAAACTGTATTTTACACCAATTATTTACATGTATTGATAGGATTAATGGATTAACGGGTATAAATCAGTATAGGTCAGGAGATAATTTTGGTTGGAGATGGATGTTTAGGTTTTTATGGATTAAAATAAAACCAGGCATTAGCACAAGCTGGATCAAGTCCAGTGTTTCTTTAAATACGATGGTCACTTCTAAAATTCAGGGTCATATATCGAGTTGCTGTGTTGTTCAACATCAGTCAGATGAAACATTGTTGTCCAATCTCAAACACTGCAGGTGTGTGTCATTTGTGCAATAGGAAGACGTTTACACACCAAAAGCACTGTTAAGACATAAAGACCAAACATCCACCGTCAACCAAAACCATCTATTGATGTAACTGGTTAATACCTGTTCCACTAATTCTATCAATCCATGTAAATAATTGGTGTAAAATGCAGTTTGTTGCCTTTTCATGGTCATCAGATATGACGTGGATGTTCAGAGGGTCCGTAGTGAACGTAGAAACACATCATCTTTTACAACATTGATTCACCAGTAAAACTCAAGGAGCTGCTGGGTGCCACCATCAATGCCATTTTTTCCCTACATGAGCCTACAGAGGACAAAAATCAAAGTAGCCATCTGCAGAATGGGGTGGGCTTCTCCATATCCTAAATCTTTTCACGTTCAATTCACAAATGTTTCTATTTCTCTACACTTACCTCGTCACTCGATGGAAGTGATGTCAGAGGAGTTGAGGTGCTCGCCATTTTGGCAGGTTGTGGAAACCAATTATTCGAAAATCACAAAAGATACAGCCAAGGCTTTTGTCCACAAGTGCCAGCTGTTGGGTAAGCACAACACCGGAACAGAGAAATTGTTCTGTCTTTGCACTGATTTAGGTATTTGCTGCTACCGAGAGGTTGGGGAGTTACACACTGCACCTTTAACGAAGTAATCACCTGAAGCCATTGCATCAAAGACTTGCACTGATTGCAATTTTGACTTTGTCTGGTCACTGGTTCCTTCAACTCTTTAGATTTTAGTGAATGTATGCTGCCAAAATACCCGCCAAGACATTATTCATAACAATAAACACATTCAAACTCTTTTCTTAAAGCTGACATCAATGATAGATAAATCTGCCACGCCACTAACACTTCCAACACAAAAGGTTTATCTTCATAAAGCCAACAAAGTAGAAAATGAAATGTTTGCGCTGTTTTTTTTTTATTTTCTTTTGTCCCGTTGTGACCAGAGTTTTTCATATGATGGTAAAATAAATTATCTGATGACTAAATGGCTCGTGGAAAAAGTTTCTTGATCTTCATTTATTACTTTTTCTTAGGCGCTCTCTATTTCTTCACTGTTTTATCACCTCACGTCTTTATCTTCCTGCAAAGAAAAAAAGGCAGGGGGTTGAGGGGGGGTGGCGTTCATTAAATACACGGTGTACTGCAGTGTATTGTATATCACTGCAAAAAATTATACTTATAAAACTGTTCGAGTATGAGCTGCAGCTTAGTGCACACTGCATTATACATGAGGTGTTATTTATTAACACCCCACCAGGAATTATTCCTTGTAGAGTAATATCATGCTGGGGACTTTTTAAATTGTGCTGTTACTTCAGCTCACAGTCAGTAACATGATGGCCTTTCACGTCTTACCAGATCTTTTTTTTTCCCCTCATAGCAGCATTAATTTAAAGCATAGGAATCAATGTGACATTTCCACTGGCATATTTAGACTTCCTAAAACACAAAAGAATCTCAGACTGGTCCGATCAGAAAGTCCATCCGATGAACCTATAGTTGGTCAATGAAACACGTTTGACAACCAACGCAGATATGGATGATCCTCAAGAAATAAATAGTAGAAACCTCTTTTTGATGTAAATGGATGCGTCTCCTTCAGTTTTTCTTACTCCTGACCTATTCTGTTAACACTTTCTAGCGTTACTTACATGTTTACATGACATGGAATGGGTAATTATTGGTTCTTCTAAATCATCAATGTCACCACCTCCTATCGTCACTGCTCATTTCTTTGACGTCTCTTTGACCATCCCCCAATTTAAAGGTTGAGGCATTAAGGGCTGACAACTGCTGACCTTTCCCACCGCATGCATCTATTATCCAACAGGACTAATCATGCTTTTCTTGTGCCTTAGATAGATGTGAGAAGGCAGAGCGATGTGATGTTTAGAAATGTCAAGGTCTTGCCGTGTTCACATTTTGTCTGAGATCGGACTGTAACATTATCGCTTCAGACCAATCTACTGAGAATATAAAACTGTATGAAATGGGGTTCTAAATTTCTAAATACAAGTAGGGTGGTGTAAATTATGCGCAACCATAATCACCTTAATCACGTAGCAAAAGGGCTTTAAATAATATCATTATGTGTACATTGCACAGCAGATCTCACTGTTCAAAGCTGTTTGGATTCATTAATCACATATTTGTACTTATAGATCAGCAATAATAGTTTTTGTTCTTCATGGTATAACTAGTTGGGGGAAAAAGAAAGGTTCATATTTAGCTAAAATATTAGTCCAAACGTGACTTTTGTTCTTATGAGGCTCAATTTCCCTCAGTAGGCGTGAGGTGTTTGAGGAAGGATGTTGGGTCTACATACAGTTTTCTTTTGTTTTTTTAATAAGTAATAATTGCATTTTGATTCAGCTCAGGGGGAACATGATGGTTTGGTTTAATTATTATACACTGTGAGTCATTCTTATTACCCAGGCTTGGCACATTCCCACAAACCCCACCATAAAATCTTTACAAAGTTGCCAGTACAACAGTAACATGGGACTAACGTTCTCATTTGTCTATTACCACAGAGTCAGTCAGCACTCTTGTTCTATCATGTGTAGTCTGAGAACATATCACCCTGCTGCCACAGTACTGTGGCAATAAGCACATGCCATGTATCTATCCAATTACAAGAAAAGACTAGGGGACCAGTTACCAGAGGCTACATCCAGACAACAACACTCATGAATTTTTTCTTTAGCAGAATCTAAAAGTTTTGCACCCATACATGTATCATTTCAAGAAATATCTGTGTTCAGGTGTAAAGGGGGAAACTGGGTTAAAATGGTGTAATACGTATGCCACACCTTTATGTGGTGCTGTACACAAACAGACAGAGCCAGAGGGTTCACTAAAATCACAGATGAATGCAGTGAGCATGTGCATGAGGTCATGTCAGGGGTTTTCTTCTGTTCACATGGTACTACGGTATTATCATTTCCAAAAGATGGTGTTTTGCCTAACCATACGGCAATGAAAGGGTGGCATTGTGAAATGTTTCTGTTTTGGGATCCATTCACCAAACATAGTGTTTCAGGGTACCAAAAACACTGGTGTCATGTGGACAAAAGGCTGAAACAATTTTAAACTTTGTTGGTTTGACATAATTTCATTGTTGTGTGTGTATATACCATATATCACCACAGTACTGTGGCAACAAGAGGCTAATGACTTCATGGAACAGTATCGATGATTGGAAATAAAATATTACTGCTTATTGTCATGGTACAAATGCTAACATTTGATTGGCTCTGTGGCAAACCGATACTTTGGGCCACAGTACTGTGGCAGTAGCCACTGCCTAATCTTTAATAATGCTGTCATCAAAACCAGCTTATATTGTGAAGTGAGTTGGTGGGTCTTTTGGCAGAGCAAAATGTGTTGCCTATGAAGAATTTACACTTCTGTTTTTGCCACTTTCAAATTCTGTTTTGTGTCTTCCATTCAGTTTATAATAAAATGTTTCTGCAGTTACATTTCAGTTGCATATGGACATAATTTCTGGGGGGACTAAGTTGCTGAAAACATATCACTAACACCTTTGGCACAGAAGCAGTTTTGATACTGCAGCTGCTGTATCTCACGTCATGCTGCAGAGTTTAATGTCTTGAAAATGGGCCTGATTTTGGCTGTGTCATTTGGACTTCACTGGCCATTGAACTGTAAGTTGGGGAGAGTGCAGCAATCGCTGTCTGAGTTGAGGCAGTTTGTCATGGCTGCCACACAGTGTAAATTGATGCTAGCGTTTGACAGAAAAGTATCGAGCATTGAAATCTCACCCTGGTTTGATGCTCAGACATCTGCTGGTGTGCTAACAATACCCAATGTGAGTGAGGCTGATAGAGGCAGATCCCTGTGATTTGGCTCAAATATTATGGTATCTTCTGTGTACCTGACGCAGACACTCCTTATGCCACCAATAAGGACACCATTCTTTACAGTACGCAGGGTTAAACATTTCAATTCCCTTGAAACAGTTTTTAAATAGCTTCTGTTGCAAAGGGACTGTGGAATGTACAGATAGATTAAAAGAAACAACCCAGAGGTCCATTTTCATAATTATGTTTTGGTGCCAAGCCCAACTGCTTGGCTAGCAGTCTCAGACAAGGAGGGAGAGAGATAGAAAGAAAGAGAAGGAGATAGAGAGCAAAGAGAAATCAATACAGCTCGTGCTGCCTTTTTTAGGGGAAAGAGGAATGGAGAAGAGCTGTTAGAGAGGCAGTTTGGCCCCTGTGGCTACAGTACACAGCTTGAGCAAAAGGCAAAAATGTTGTAAGATGAACAAGGCACTGTACTACCTACCTGGGAGACACCAGTGTTTGACTGTATAGGTGGTTCCGACCACCTCGCCTGTGCAATCGAGTGCCCCTAGCAACGTGGAGAAAAATCAGTCTTAGCAGCCTTTAGTCCTGAAAACTGGACCACCGGAAAACAGTAAGACACCAAGGCAAACAGGAAGTGTGTATAGTTGGCCTCTGCCTCAGGGAAGTGCATTGGCCATTTGTTCCCCTCTGCCTTATTCCTTTAATGTCCTGTCATTTACAGCAGTGTGAACAAGTTAATCCAATATCCAGCACTGTGGGAGCAGTGAGATGCTCATATATAGCATGTACACACACACATAAATATATATATCCTTGTCCCAAGTCAGTTCTGTCCGGCTAACTTTATGATTTGTTTATATTGCTTTCAATTACCTCTCTGTGTCCCTTGTTGAGCTCAATAAAATTTTATACTGTGGATATGATTCTCTAGCTGCCCATCCTTTCTTCCTTTGGCCTTCCTCATTTGGGCATTCAGAATTCAATGTAAATAAATCATACTTTGAAGTCTGTGCGCATGTGAAGGAATGCTCAACACCATAAAAGGGTGAACAAGTAAAGCACAGGCCTGGGCAAACATTGCTAGCATCTCCTTTTGTATTACATCAGGTGCCTCTCTCTTTCGCAGTCGTCAGTGTGTGTGAATGTACGTCTGCGGCCGTGTTCTCGTGCCTCTGCTCATCTAAACTGTGTTGTCATCCACCCCCGCTGTCGTCTCATGTTAGATTCTAACTGCTCCCTGCTAGGAGTGCTGGTTCACCTCCCCTGCAGCCCGCAGAAAATTATCATATTTATCGAGAAGCCAGCCATGGTATTAGCAGGAATACCCAAACCTCAGCTGCGGCTCCAGAGAAACGACCACTGTAAATCACACTCTGTCAGGCTTTCATGCAGGCTCAGTCATGGTTGTCAAGGAGACCGCAGTGTGATTGTGAAGGCTATTCTGTTTTCTGAAGAGTTCAACTGTGTGTTAGAGTCAGAGTCAAACAAGCCTGAAAAAAGAACTTTCAAGTCTAAATTAAATTGAACCTGTTTTGGTAAATTTCTGTACACTAGGATTTTATTTTATGGATAAATGCAAAAAGGTTAAAACTAAAATAGTACATTAAAATATCTTATTTACCTCATACTTTCACTTCCAACTGTTTCTGTTTTATTCCAAAAGTTCAAACTCAAGTAATGTCATTATTTCTTGAGGTTGTTTCATTTCAGATAGTTCACGGTGTAGCAAATGCACTATTTTTACATAAACCTGATTCATAGGTATACATATTGTTTTAGTTCGATATACAAACTGTTTTTATAGGAAATACATACTGTTATTAGCGCCTATTTATATTTTATTCAGTCTGTTTGTCTTATTCTACTAAGGTCTATGCTTCTCTTACTTTGTCAAATCATAAATCTTTATT
>JAQQZY010000001.1:7566033-7578422 GCA_030068375.1 Ostorhinchus rueppellii
TATGTTAGGGGCGGGGCTTTTTTGTGTACCTGCTGGCCCACCTACCGGACGTCTGTGCCAAATTTCCCAAAAAGTTACGCACGGGAACCTTCTCAAAACTGCCCAAATGCGTGGGGAGACAAAAGGAAATAATAATAATAAAAATAATAATAATAATAATAATAAAACAGCACTAAAACAATAGGGCCTCGCGCCTTCGGTGCTCAGGCCCTAATAAATAGTGTGAACCTCTTCTGTCTCTAATCACAATGCTTATTAGTCGCTTCAGTGGACACTAGTATAAAAGTAAAAGTGAAATTTTAGGAACTTTAGGGAATCAGTGCTCCTTTATTACCTATGGCTCAGTTGTTGAGGCCCATTTACTGAGCCGGCTGAGTCTCTCTTTAAGTTTGCATCCTTTGTTGTGATGATGGGAAAAGAGATTTCAGCCAGAATGGGAAACAGATGGCGAACTCATAGTTTGTAAGAAAAGTAGGTACGGTCCTTTAATCGGTGAATAAATAGAGGCAGGAGTTAGTTGAGAGTGCTCACGAGGACAGCATTGTGAGAGTGCACAGAGGACTCGAGGATTGTTCGCAAGGTTAGAGAATAGGCAAGCAGAATCCTTGGACATGTTTTCTTTGAGTTGAACTTTTAAAAGTATTATTGTTATTTTTATGCTAGTGAGGAAAAGAATTTGATTTATTTTGAGTGCATATTGTCAATCTAATGGTATTGCTTGAATAAAAAATAAAAAAAAGTCAGTTCAAGCTGAGGAAACTGTTGGTAACTTAACTAGGCAGTGAAATAAAGGTCTAAACCACTCAGCCTTTCACGTTGTTTTGTACACATGTACACATCCAGCACTCATGGAAAAACATCCCTTCATTTACAGCCCAGTTTCTTGTAGTTTCACAGAATGAAAGCTTGGTACTTTTCCTTTTTATTCCTCTGTGCAGGAGTCAGGCGTAGCTGTAGGCATTATGTTGTTAGGTACACAATACCACAATAACACTGTGACAAAATATCTTTCCTTGAATGTTGAGTTAGACTTAACCTTGTAAAGCCTGAACCCTTAAATCACTGACAGAAAAGTTCAATTTTTTTTAAACGGGAGCTTTTATTGATCCTTCTGAACAACCAAAACAATTGTTTTTGAAATGTCAATTTCCATGTAAGAGTTTCAGTTTTGTATCATATTTGATACATCAGGTCTCAATGCTAAAATAGTACTATTTTTAAACAAACAAAAACATAAAATGGCATAAACATGTCTAACAAATTGGTAATTCCTTTTCAAAATTGGCAAAGTTCTGCCTATTTCCTCATTAATGGCAATCTTGTAGTGTCACTGGAAAGGCCTCTGGCTAATGAATGAATTCCTCCGTCCTGGTGGATTATCCATGTATGTCAAGTATCAGATTGTATACATGAGGTTTTTCAAGAAAAACGTATCATGTAGAGGGCTTCAAAACTCATGTATCAAATATGATACATTTGGTGTTATAGGGTTAAGGACGAACTGATAACCCACTGAATTTTGAGGTGAAAGGTCAAGGAATTATTGCTAATGCACATAACCTCAGAATACAGTAAATCTGTCAAAAATTCACACAACTCCATCGGAAATGGTCAAGGGTCCATTCATTGTACTCTGTATATATAGACACTGTTTTGGATGTCCTTCAAGTCCCATGTCACTGTAAAAGAAAAAAAAAAAGAAAAAAGTGAGTCATTGGAATAATAAATGTTACAATTTAGTATTAAAATAGTGCAAACCTTTCACCAATAATATACTTCATCCCTTTTACTAAATCCTGTCCTTCATTCTTCCTGGTACATGTATTATATTAGTCTTTCCATTAACCAGAAAGTTAATGTGATAATGAAAATGTAGCTCTGTTTTTGGTCTCTACCAGCTCTAGGATAATTCCCGTCTTGTTTGCTGCTAAATACTCGCGTTCACTATCTCTTACTTCCCCACGTTGTCCATCATGTGTTTGATACATGGGGATGCAGCAGGATTTTAGAGTTTTCCCACTGAAGACAGCTGCCTATGTGTGAAAATTATACTGATGGTGAGAGTGAAGCACAAAAGTGGAACTGCTGGCCAGAAAATGAAATCAAAGATGCGCCCGGTTTTAGAATTATGGTCGCAATGCATGATTTACTGCAATTTTTGTTTGCATGGCAGGAGTTTTGATTTTACCTTTTGTGAAATGCTTCCTAAATTGAGCTGTCAAATCTGCGCAGGTTGTGGTGCGTGGCGCCTCACAGGGCACGCTATTTCAACTGTGAGCATTTTAAGCATTCATTGTACATCTATAACTTCTCACTTAAACTATGCCTAAGCCTGGCGGGTGAAAAAAATCCATTCCTACATGGTCACATTTAATTCCCTTCATCATTTTTCAACTGGAATGAGTGAAATTGCTCCTTACCATCAGCAACTTTGCTCATTAAGAGCTTGGAGAACATTTAAATATTTCTATTTAAAGCGCCTTCCCAGCAATTCCCAAAAGCCTATTTTACGCTTCTCCAGTAAGTGGATTAAACTGAATTAAAAATGAAAAGAAAAAGGGAAAGACTTTTTGTAGTGCCTTTTATGTTTGGTGAAATATAGCTTATGTTTTATATCAGACAAATAAGTATACTGCAGATACACCTTTAGTGCAAGCTGCCTAATTGATTTAGCTCACTCTGAATGTAAGAGAGGAGGAAAGTGTCGAGAATACTAATAAAATCATGCTCTTGGCTCTCACATGAAGGCTCCTCGGTGAAGCTGCCATATTTTATTTGTCTTTTTCATGTATGTCTTCTGCTTTTCCATCTTTCCTCATCAGACCTGTGTTCTTGTGGTGTTATTATTTTCCATCAGTCCATACAGCTTCCTTCCGGAACTAGCTTTCCTTTTAGACATACTTGTTTTTGATTACTCTCATAGCAGTCCAGATGTTTCAAATAGCAGCCTCTTTCTCTAGGTGTTCTGCACAGTAGAAGATAGGAAGCATAGGCAAGAGTTGTGTTGTCATTCTACATATTTGTTATGTCTGTATCGATTTTACAATATGTGAAGACTTGACATTTCTGAAAATGACTGTCCGTCGCTTTTGTGATGGTAATTCTCTGCAGCCCCGAAGTCCATACTAAAGAAACGCATTATTGGACCCTGCATCCAATTATTGAGACTCAACAAGAGATTACGTGGCAAGGTGGCCTGCTAAATATTCAGACATTCAGTCTGTATTCTTGAATATTGAATCATTTCTATTCAGATTCAGCACAATTCATTTGAACGCACAAAGAGCATAAAGCTTTTCCATCGGGTCTGGCCAATTGATACAGACAACAAAACCCAACCATTTTTATAGTCAATAGGGACTTTTCTTTTGTTGGTCGCCTTTGTTCCTTTCAAAAGACTTTGATGAATTTGTTTCCCTTCATTGGCAGTGATTTGACAGGCTGAGCGTGCAAGCTTAATGTCCTTATACTGTAAAACTGAAGCACCTCTCACTAGTTACACATGCATTTGCACATGTCCACTGTGAGCACACGTGAAAGCAGATAAGTGACAGACAGACCAATCTTCCTGTTAGGTAAGCCAAGGTAAAATGGCTAATTGGTGTGTAATGTGCGAATGGCATGTTGACACTTACACCGAGGTTTAGGGGAACATCTTGCCTTTCCTCGAGGTGCATAAGTGAACAGAGACTCATGTATGGGAAGACCATGGTGCTATAAAAATTTGAGATGAAAAGGCTGTGGCTGTGTCCTTGACTAGAGTAACTACACAGAGATGCTTGCACCATCCTAAGCGATACGTGTGCAGTCACTCTAAAAAGGCAGATTACTAATAAATGCGATAAACCTCACTCCTCTTTGTTCTCTCTTCCTTCCCTCTGTGTTACCCGTTTCTCCCTGCAGTCATGCCGCGTTTTGCAGAACAAGTGGAGGTAGCTATCGAGGCACTGAGTACAAACCCCCCGCAGGCCTTTGAGGAGAACGAGTTCATTGATGCATCACGTTTGGTCTACGATGGAGTCCGTGACATCAGGAAAGCTGTCCTAATGATAAGGGTATGTCTTCTACCTGCTCTTAATGGAAAAATACTCATTAAGTAAATATTCAGCCAAAGCTAGAGGGGGGAAAAACACATTTGGGAATGCTAACAAATGCAATAACTTCCTCTAATTACTTCTGTTATCCTCTGCTTTCGGTAAACATTTATTTGTTTATTTTGTGATGTTCATAAATAGTCACTTACCCACTCATTTCATTACCCCGACCCCAAAGGGGAGGCAGGGGGTATTATTTCTGGTTTGGTTTGTTTCTTTGTTTGTTAACTCTCTAGCACCAAACTATTAGTTAAATTGATACCAAATTGGGTTTATAGATTGTCAGTGACCCAAAATAGATTCGATTACATTTTCAGAACAGTATGTCAAAGTTCAAATTTTTTATGATTTTTTTCAAAATCTTTTTTTCACCCATTTACTTAAAATTGGTGGAATTTCACATATCTGTAGCAGCAAAAGTATTGGTTGAATTCATAGCAAATTGGGTTTATGCATTACCAGTGATCCAGAATAGATGTAAGACATTTTGCACAAAGTAGATCAAAGTTCAAACTCTTTCAATGAATTTTTAAAAACAATTTTTTCCCCATTTACTTATAATGAGCAAAAATTCACATCTGTAGCAGGAAAACTATTAGTTAAATTCATACAAAATTGGGTTTATGCATTACCAGTGATCCAGAATAGATGTAAGACATTTTGCACAAAGTAGATCAAAGTTTAAAAAAAAATGTTAATGAATTTTTTAAAATCTTGTTTTCCTCCTAACTTATAATGGGTGAAAATTCACATGTCTATAGCAGCAAACCTATTAGTTAAATTCATACCAAATTGGGTTTATAGATTGCCAGTAACCCAGAATAGATTTGATTGAATTTTTTTAAATCTTTTTTTTTTCCCTATTTATTTATAATGGGCAAAAATTTACGTATGTTTAGCAGCAAAATTATTGGTTAAATTGGGTTTATACATTGCCAGTGATCCGGAATAGATGTGATGACATTTTGCACAAAGTAGGTCAAAGTTCAAATTTTTGCAAGGGGCGGGGTTTGTTGTGCCTGGCACCACTTGTTTTAGGAATGTCTCTCCTCTAAGAGTCAGATATTCAGTGACATCTAGCAGTGATGTTGCATATTCCAGCGTTATACCCCCTCTCCCTCCTTGACGGAGCTCACGAAAAATACAGAACTCCTGTTTTAGAGTCGATGTTTAACCTTTTCTGTGTTTTTAGGGAACCTGATATTAATTCTATGATCAAATACTGTTCTTAAGGTTGGACGACACCCATTATAAAATTTAAAAAAGCCTGTTCAGAGCTACTCTACAAATATTGTAGAGTGGAATGGAACACTCAATTAAAGGCAACCCATTCCTTCTATAGATATAAAAGGCACATTTGAATGTACTGAAAGCACAATAATTGTTACTTCCAGGTGAATATGTATCAATTAAAAGAATTATTATGAATACTATATCCTATTGCGGCTATTTGAGCCCTATAATTTCCCCTCAATCATACTAATTAGGACCATGAGAAGCTATAAAACAGGGTATTTATTCATGAATCCTATGATTGCAAAAAACAGTTCCTATTTAGATTGAAAGAACTGTGGTTGGATTTAAATCCACAATGAGTTTAAATGCAGCTTCCCAGACGTCACTGATCATTTTGAAGTGGGTATGGCTTAAACAATGAAGGGAAATAAAGAGCTGCAAAGAGAGTTTTGGAGCTGCATGACCTCTGTACACCTCCACACCAATGTTGTTAATTCAGAAGGAGGAGGTTTAAATGAACAAATCAGGTCTAAATTAGATTCTTTAGAGTGAAAATCCAAATACACAACTACTACTACTACTGCAAGTTGATGCTCAGTGTGGTTTTGTTGTAAATTACTGGTACATTTATCCAGTTTTCCCCTAAATTACATTTATTGGATACATTTATCTCAGTGCACATAGATTAAAGATTCCTTGATTTTTTTTAATTTTTTTTTGGGGGGGGGGGTTGCACTTTACAGGAGAGAGAGAGAGATTTTACAGGAGATAATTCTACTCAAAACTGACAGATTTGTTTGGAAAAGGAGGCCAGGCATGTCAAAACTTCAACAGTAGATGCAGAATACAGAACAGATACATTAAACAGGGTCGGTATGAGGCAGAGCAAATAGAAAAAGGAAAAATGCATGAAAAACAGTCAATTATAGTTGTACATCTTGACACATATAAGTCAATGTTTCTTGAGTTTGGACCGCTGTAGATTATGACATTCTCTTTGTGCAATAGGAAAAGGTGACAGAAACTTCTATTCTGCTTCATTTCGCTCAGGGTTAGAACTTAAATGTATTTTGCATTTCACTGTATTTTAAAGTTGGTAGATGAAACATATAATCATGGACAGAAACATACAGTGGATTAACATGTGAGGTACATTAATGAACACTTCTTATACATCTGTGTAAAACCATATTATTCTGCTTATGAAAATTAGATAATAAAAAATAATCTCAAAGCTCACTAAAGTTATACCCTTGTGAACTTATTATGACACATATTTGGACGCAGTAAGTGTACATGTGGGATAGTATTAATGTGCCAACTGCACTGTTTTCGAGAGCGTCTAAATTTAACATAATTCTCTTTGCCTAAGGAGGAAAAAAATCACGACACAAATTTGAAATTCATTCACATTTTAAAAGTCACAGCCATCACGAACTGCTGAACAAAGCTGGCAGAACATTGTACAGCATGTCATGATGAAAACACTGCATAACAACTTGATACAAGCAGCTCCACTGCCTCACACACTAATGTTACAGTATCTGCATTTTTCACCCTAACTGGCCCTTCTCTCTTCACCATGTAATTCATTTATTCAACTTTATGCAGGCTGGAAGGTTTCCCAGTGCAGCTCTGGAAAAAATCTAATTATGGAAAATAATTTGATGTTGGTAAATAATGTAAAACAGGCAGCTTTGAACTGCCCGAGACCAGCTGGCTTCATAATCCCATCCAAGTTCAATTACTTTCTGAGGAAACAACTTCGAAGATCCTTGCTTTGCGTGTTGTCTAACTCCATCATACAGATAGCAAACGTTGATGCCCAATGTAATAGTTTTTGTGCACACATTTTTATGTGTCTGTGTTATTTTTCTTCCACTTAAGCCGAGTTTCGTTGCAGCACAGATCTTAAGCGTAGTCAGTGGATTAAAAAACCAATTCTCCACAGTGTTTAAAAACTGAAGCATATCTTGGACATAATATAGACTTATAAAGTTCTCAAAAATATAGTTTTGTCCCTTTATGAACCCTGACAAATACATGCATATAGAGTAAAGTAGCAGCACACAGTTGCAGAATAAAACAGATACTGTTATAATCAATAATTTTTTAGGGGAAGCTGCAGAGCTTGACCAAAGGTCTGTCTGACACAGAGTTCAGCTTTTAGCCTCAAAATCAAACATAAATCCATAAGGTTTAACGAATATCAGCCACAGAGACACGACTGAACAACTTCTAACACAAAATAATTGTGATGTAAATTAGATGTGAAATTAGGTAACCAGTGTTGTTGTGGTTCACATGTAGGTGTGTTTTACCATGCAGTGCACAAATGTGTCTTAATATGGTCTGAGTCAGACTTTATCTGTCTTGTCTGGCCTTAACAGTCCTGGACAACCTGTCTCACAAAGCCCATTAACACTTCCATTACCCTTTATTTGTGACCCAGCTACCCACCGGTCTGTCACATCCTGTCTATGGGCTGACAACGTGAAATGCTGTTAACGAACCGCAATGGATCAAGTGGATTTTATTTATCTAATGGATCTAATAGAATATTGATTACTACCAGTTTAAATAACAATAATATAGTGTGATTTTAAAACCTGTTTCTGTCGTGTGCTGCTAACCTCTTGGTCAGATCTCAATGGAATTCTATTTGTTTAAACAAAGGTTTAACCCATAAAGACCCAGTGCTACTTTTACTGCAGTTCCAAAATAGATTTGTAATTTATCACCATTTATTAATGATGTTATCCTCTGTATTTTGTGTTTTTTCAGTGAAAATCAAGTATTTTCCTATATTTAATTTACTGATCATGTAGATGTTCATAAAAACTCAGATTAAAGTTGAGGGTTATTTAATCAGAAACAGACTTTTTCAGTCAAATGTATCATTAACTGAACATAAACCAACCGTGTCCATTAACTGTCATTGATTAAACTCCATGGGTTTTACTGGTGAATTATTGTTGTAGAAAATTATGGTGTTTCCACGGGAACTACAGAGCCTCTGAATATCCAAATGGGTCATATCTGATGACCATGAACAGATGACAAACTATTTTACACCAGTTATTTACATGTATTGATAGGATTAGTGGATCAACAGGGATAAAATATTTTAGGTCCGCAGATGCTTTTCGGTCACCACTGGCTGTTTGGGTCTTTGTGAGTTAATATTAAAAAAAATAAAGATAGAATCAAAACAAGTAGCATTCAACAGCAACTTAAAACAAGCGCAAAACTGAACTCAAATGCAATTTATATAAAAAACCAAACGATAAAGTGTCCACATACCACACAGTGCCAGTTAGTGCTCAGTAGAGCCTTGGTGTCAGTGTTCTTTGCAGGGCTCGCTGTGACAGAGCTGTGAACTCAGGGCTTTCTAAATGTCACTGTCATGTAGGAGTGATGTCTTTACACATGTACATGTTTTGATCTGATCCTCTGAAATTGCCCCACTCTGCAGCACGTTAGCCATCCACCACAGGTTGCCATGGTGATGAAAGCTCAGTAAAGATTTTGTTTTTTTAAAACTCACATAATTGAACTCAACTCTCATATAGGCACAAGATGAGAATTAAAACCCTAAGTAGTCATTTAGTGACTACATTTGATTTTTAAAAATCTTACTATCTGATGAGGGACTACTTATATGTTTTGTACAATACATATTGTTCTTTTCTCTGCTTTTATAATAAGTATTGGTTAAAAAAAAGAAGACTATAAACCTTAAAAAACAACTGTAAAGACAAAGTGATATTTTAATACTAAGGAACAGATGTACCAACATAATGTACAATTACCGACATAAAAATGTTCTCACTCCATTTTCATAAACATTTTCCATTTTCCAGACCTGAGAAACAGAAATGTGGAAAATATTCAGCTCACTCAATATTTCCATCTGCTTTTTTTTTTGCTAGTTTTACAGTTAACCTGTTGTCGGGCAAATTTAAACCATAGTGCAAGGTTGTTGTCGCTGACAAAATGAGGAAAACTGGAATTTAAAAAAAAATTCTCATTTACTGAAATAAATAAACTACAATCAAAAGATAAAACAATAACTCACTGAAACTGTATTGTGTGCTTACAAAACTAACTAATACCTAAAAAAATTATGGATAAAATCCCCTTCTTTTAAATCAATGTCACTGTAGGCTTGATATGAAATCGATTTATTTCACTCAAGTAATTTTAGCTGGTTACATCATACAGCGCTTCTCGTCCCCACTCAATCTGGCAACATGGAGAATAAAGTGAAGAGAAAGCAGCAGAGTCCTGTATGGGATTTCTTTGAATATATATTATATATAAGCTATAAAAGATATAAGATATGTATATATATATATATATTTAAAAAAAAAAAAAGCTAAGCAAAATAAAATATAACTAAGAAAAACTAGTAAACCTGCTCTAAAAACTAATTAAAACTAACTGAATTAGAGGGAGTAAAGTCAAAACTAAATAAAACTAAACTATAATGGAAAAAAAAAAAATACACACACACACATACACATGTATATGTGTATATGTGTGTATGTATATATATATATATATATATATAAATTGCCGTAGTGTGCTATTGGAGGACATAACAAGACTTTATTACTTTTGTAAAAATTTTCACCATTTTTTATTATGTGGAAAATCTAGGTCAATGTTGTTACTATATTTGCTTATCAGTCAATCAATCAGTTAATCAATCAACCAAATTCTATTTATATTGCATCAAATCATAACAAAAGTTATCTCATAACACTTTACATATCGAGCCGGTCAAAACTAGACTATCAAGCCAATTTGCAGAAACCCAACAGAATCCTCCAGGAGCAAACACTTGTGACTGATGACAGCAGAAGGAAAAACTTCCTTTAACAAACAGAAACCTCGAGCTGACCAAGACTCCTGTTATTTGCCTGTAAGTGGCAAAAATAAATAAAAAATTCTGTTAAAGGAACATGTATTTTAGATCATTAGACCAACATGTGTGCTGCTCCAGACCCCTGTCCACATCCACCCTTTGAACATCATTCCTTCCATTAGTCCCTTTACTTCCTGGTACCGAACAAAGCAGGTCCGCTCACTATTCATGCACAGGTGGACCTTACAGACCCTGGAGACCACATTGGACCTGAGATTGCTGACTCACTGTCCTCACTGGAACTGTTGGTGTCACTATCTTGTAATGTTTACAGAAATTACCAAAAATAGTCACTTGCTCGATACAGGGTTCAGGTTCATTTTTATGCCATGTTTAATACAATGTAATGGTTTCATGTCATTGTCTTTGTTGGGTTTTTGGAATCAAACTGACAACAGGAGGGTGGTTTTATGCACTCTGTTACTCTGTTACAATTTCGGTTTGTCTGTCATTCTCTGATTGTTTGCCCAACGTTGGCCTTGTGTTCTCACAGACACCAGAGGAGCTGGAAGATGACTCTGACTTTGAACAGGAGGACTATGATACTCGCAGCAGGACTAGTGTCCAGACTGAAGATGACCAGCTTATTGCTGGACAGAGCGCTAGGGTGAGTATATGTTCACCCTCCCCACTGTTCTGCAACTTCTCAAGTTGATCGTTGCCAACTGGAACCTCTAAATAAAAAGAATGACAAGAAAAATATCTTAATGTTTGAGAAAAGACAAGGCAGCGCACCCACATGCACTGTGGAAGAGCGTGGTGTTAGTGTAGCGTGATCTTTCAGTAGTAGGTGGAAGTGCATCCTACCTGAACACCCACCGCTGTTCCTCAGCTCTACTTCAATACATCCAACTAGTTCCACTTACACAGCATGAAAGTCCATTTAAACAAACCAAACAAGTGAGATTATTTGAAATAAACGCTGCCCAGGGATGGCAGGTGTAAAATTACAATCACAAACTGAGATGTAATTACCAAATCCCCTCAGATAGCTGACAGACATAACAAAATACAATATAGTTCTGTGCCAAGGTCTCCGGTTTGATCGCCGGAGCATGGGCGCCTTGCACATTAGCAAATTTTCACTTGGGCCCAGCTTAAAGAACATTAAGAGGGTATCAGTGCTTGTTGCCCTCCAGCAAAACAGAGGCTCTCGTGGTGTGTTGCATGTTGAATGGATGGCGGGTGGCAGCAGTGTGACTTGGCCCGATGCCTCTCCTCGTGGCTCAGGCCTGTATTCGACTGCTCTGCCTGGGTCTCACACACACGGGGGGGGTAATGCACAAAGAAGAAAGGAATCCATGTAAGCAAAAGACTTCCGCTGTTGTTCCTGCATGTATGTGCGATACTGCTGGAGACTTGTGAAGACTTTCGATAATAGGTCGATAAGAGGTTGTCGCTGTTGTCAGGGAAACCCCTCTGAGGGAAGTCACTGTAGGTATGTCTGTTGTCACTGTGATTTAATTTATGTCTGCTGTCTTTTGTCATGTTTTAAAGGGCTCATATTTAACTAAACCCACTTTTATTAGTCTTTGGTTCAATTATTTGTGTATTTGGACCCTAGGAGTTCATAACCTTTAAATTTGAACCCTCCAGGTGCTGCAAAACTATAGTTACAGTCATTCCAGCAAAAATCGAGTGGATTTCTACAAACTCTTAAATTCCTGCTTAATTTGTTACATTTTATAACTAGTTATGTCACAGCATTTCCACATATAAGGTCAAGACTTCCGACAAACATTTCTCTGAGTATGACATAATTGTTTATCAGCAGCAACGGTTGTAGTAAAAACTGAAAATATGTCCAGACTTTGAGCCAGTCATCTAAAATGTTCAGTTGTTGGTTGAACAGGACAGCCAACAACCTGGAGGGGGCGGGGCCTGAAGTGACTCATGTGCATTTAAAGGGCCAGGTCTTGTGTCATTACTCAGAAATAGCATTGAAGATGAACCCGTGGAGTGGAATTAATGAAGAATTCAGACCCAAGCAGAGCATTTACAGTTTATGTAGGGCACTGGGAAATATTTGAAAATGTATAATTCCATTAAAAAAGCAAAGCATCACTCCTTTACGTGCAGAATTTATATATATATATATATATATATATATATATATATATATATATATA
>JAQQZY010000001.1:7774049-7784489 GCA_030068375.1 Ostorhinchus rueppellii
GGTTTGCGCTCCACACATTCACACGCCCGCGATGCCTGAAGGTGCGGCGGCAATGCCTGAAGGTGCGGCGGCCCGCCACAGCCAATTGTACGTGGCGGAAACCCTGCCTTTTAAACAGAGCTACAAGGGGTAGGGGTTGAAACATTCCCCTACAAAATGGGACAACACTTTGCGAGCTGTTAACATCATCAGCTGTCATCAACGCCACTATAAACAGATGTGAAAACTTTGTTTCTGTAAATATTCTCCATGCCGTCAGTAGCTGTAACTGTCTCTGTTCCATTGGCTTTGTTCATCTTTTTACAGCTATCAACTATAAACTGTAGAAATGCAATCTATAACACACTGAAACAGCATTAAATAGTCAAATGATTAAGTTGTTTACAAGGAAAATACTTACTTTGTTTGTTTCTTTCATCAATTGCTGCACGTTTTGAATCATTAACATGATGGAAGTAAACAGAATTATGTGAAACTCCTCCTACCCCTTCGTTTGCAGTGTGGTCCGGGAACATCTCCGTTTCAAGTGCTATACAACCCTTCGCCTTAGCCCTTCCCCTCTGTCTAATTGAGAATCGGGACAACACTACCCCTTCATGTGACTGTGCAAAACGGAGGGGTAGGGGTGAATTGGCAGGGTTCTCCCCAGACAATGGAATAACAGTGCTGTGCCAGGGTACTGCTAACTCAGCGCCACTATACTAATTTTCAATTTTTTTTTCTATTTTGCCCCAATAATTTTGCTAAAATTTGTCGGGTTTGCTGGGATGCGCTCCACTTTCCAGTGCCATGTTGTTTTTCTTTTGAAATCTCGTGGGGTTGCGTCTATTGTGAGGTTTTAGCGCAAGACTTTCTTCCGACGCGAGGACCCCCCAGAATAACAGCAACACAAAACTCCATCTTAATGCCTGTAACCTGACTGTTAGATCAAGTGGAGTCAGTGCAGTTCACAATTCGTAACATTTCAGTGATATTTGTTGGCAGGTTTCACATGGAACTGGTGCGAATGCGAACAATAAAGACAATATACATGCGATTGGATTGGACTCAAAACCAGTAAGAGACGTAATGGCTCTATCAGACTCAAAGAAGCACTTTAAATTATTTTATCATGTAGTGAATATAAAAATACAACTCCTGATCATCTCAAATGCACGATTTTCAGTCTGTTCATCAGCCAAGCCAATAATTGAACCATCCCTAATTTCCTTTCACATTCTGGAATCTCGCCCCACTACTGCTAGTTTACTGGAAACGTGCCACACTGCTAACTATGTTGTGTTAAACACTGCCAAATAATATTAGCTGCTTGCTAAATTAGTTCTTATTGACGTGTCCAACTAAAGCAAGGGAGACCATAATGACTACTGCAAAAAATAGTGTTTTTTTTTTTTTTGTTTGTTTTGTTTTTTTTACACAGAATTTGTTTTATTTTATTTTTATGAATATGCTAATAGGCCACGTATTTGGTATTAACCATCATTCTTCCATGGTATTGTTGTTAAGGTAATGCATTAAATCAGTCCCCAGATATCATGGTGCAGTTACATGCACAGGAGCACCAATAATAGTCTTAAAGTGACTTTGTTTTAAAAAAAATGCTGAGCGTAGAGGTAGGTTTCATTATTTATTCTATCTTAATATTATCTTGAATCCATTACTCGAGTGTTCATAAGAGAAAATTGGCTGCACAGGAGTTTTAAATAGGTATTTTAAATGCTCATTAAAAAGCTTAAAGGCCTGTTTATATTACTCAGAGACCTCACAGGGATGAAAATAACAAAACTGTGCTTTTATTGTTGCTGTCTGGCAGTTTTGGAGTAAATTTCTCTTTGGCTGTATATGATTACATATTTTCACCTTCACATTTGCTGTGTACAGTATAATGTATCTATTGTGCTATACTGCAAAGCGTTCATGTAGATTCTTTGTAAATGCGACTGGAGAAATCAGGTTCAGATTTGAAAAATGAGCCAATATAGACTTGTAAACCCTGATAGTGTTGTTTTACAGGAACTGTATTTATTAAATGCCCTTTTCCTCAAGGGATGATTCTTGGCAGAAAACAAGCATTTTTATATTGCATCAAAACAATGTTTATACGCATGCACATCTATTAAGCAAAAGTAAGGCTGGGTGAAAAGTGAAATACATAATGTTGCCATTCTGATTAGCTACTGAAAGCCCCCCTTTGAGGAATTCTCAAAAAACATTAAACATGCTGAGCAAATCAATGTGTATCTTGACAGTAATGTAGTTTAAATTGTATACTTTGTGTGCTCCGTCAATTGACCTTACGAGCCATTCGTTTTAATTACCTTCCCAATGTTGCTGCTTAGTGCAGATCAGACCAAATGGAAATGGTATGACTGCTCTGTAAAAGGCCATTCACAGGGTAAAAAAAAATAAGGGCCAAAATGCCTTTATCACTAGCTCTGCTGATTATTCTTGGGAGCAAAGGCAATTCTGGCTGTGTAAAGATATTAAAGAGACATTACCACTCTGGGACCTGGCACCGCAAGGGAACAGAATAAACACAAAAGTGCTTTTTATTTGTTTTAACCTCCTCTGTGCTTGTCTTAAATAGGTCAAAGTCATCAATATTTCATTATTGTGGTGCTCAACAGAAAACATCAGAGAGTTAAAGGATAACTTCAAATCATAAACCGATTAGAGGTCTTTAAATTAATAATGACATTTTTAACATGCATAAATTTTAATTAGTATCGACTGGCAATTATGCACATTGTAATTAATGAATTCTTTTTCATCTTTGTTCATTTGAACCGTCATTGTCATTTCATTCAGTGGGAAATGTCCAGTGGTCAGCTACACGTGTAGTATTTACCTTCTTGAAATCAGTAATTACACCTAATAATCTGTATTGACTTCAGTACAACAGTGTTTTGTACTATATAAAGGAGTACATCATATAGGACTGCTTATTATGGGATTCCAGAAAGCGCAGGGGGAGTTTACCCTAAAGCAAGCAACATAGTATCTCTTATGGTAATTGACATTATATTCTGGAAAATGCTTGCATGTTTTTTTTTTTATCTTATTTTGAATGTGCCTCGATTTCTCTTCATTCGATAACAAGTAGGTTCCTGTAAATTTGCATTTTCCCCCCACCACATTATGTAAAAAACATGTATTTAGGTTTTCATGATATGGAGGTGTTGTTACAGATTCTTTGTATAATTTCTGAAGCAGGCTACAGTTAAATATTTAATTTTAACTGCCTCCTGAACAGAGTTGATATTTTTTTATAGTGATCTCTACGTTTGTTTGCTTGTTCTACGTCCATCTGCATTCTGTCAATTTGGCCGACAAACTGCTTAACAGATTACAATCAACGCTGCATTGTGCCAATTTACCTCATTTGAAGTTTAGCTCCACCATTTCAGACACTTTGAAGGACTGAATCAATTTTTTTTATACAAATATTTTAGCAATAACTGTGAGCCACTATGTCATGCATTGGGACTTAATTAAACACTGGAACGTTAGACAAGGTAACTCGAGACAAAGAATGACTTTGGCATGTGTCACTGCTCAACTGAAAAGCAACTTTATTTTCTTCTAATCTTCTCATCTTGTCCCTGAGGACATGATTTGTGCTATTTTTCATCACCATATCCTGGGAAATGAACACTTACAGTTCCTAGAGTCCCATTTATTGAACTCCCCTGGGTGCTCCCACACTCTCTTGGGAGCTGGAGGTGGTGCAAATCAGGCCTGTTGAATCAAATTTAGATGTGAGGCTCACTCATGCATAAACGAGACAAAGTGACATTACCAAAACTAACTGCTGTGCAGAAACCTGAAAGGGCACAAATCCCACAGCTTTTTGCAGCCATCCAACTCAGAGATGATCCTATAAACCTGGAAAGCAGCGATGGCAATAATATTGACATGCATGAAACTGTTAAATTGCTTCTTTATTTTTAGTCCAATGGCCTGAAGGTCTGATGGACGACTGGTATCAGTTGGCGTCCATCATCTGTCCATAAATAATTTTTCAAAAATCATCTTCTCCAAAACCGTCAGTCACAATGACTTGACATTTGTTGTGGAACATCTTGGGAGTAAGGTCTACCAAGTGTGTTCAAAGAAATTGGGAAATATAGATTTTTAAAGATTTTTGTCTTTTTGAAATTTACAAAATCTCCATTGGTTTATTTCAAAAATGCTGTAACTTCCACATAGTTGATGATATTGATACAATTACTATTGGCAATAGATAGGAAGTCACATATGGGCATTCCTTTGGTGCCCTGACGTTTGACCTTAGGTGACCTTGAAAGGTGAAACAAATGTCAATTAATGTCTTTAAATATGCTGTTGGACTACAGGATCCTTTAGTAGGTTCATACCAAATTTAATTTCACATTTGACATAACAGACTTCTCTTTAGAGTGACACGGTGGTGCAGTGCATCTTCTGTCTACATGGGATCTTTCCAGGTTCTGGAGATGTGCAGCAAATGTGCAGTCAGTGCACTAATTATTTCAAGGTGGGGTCTGAGATGTAAGAAAAATGGCTTGAGCAGGCTACATTTTGAAAAGACACAATTCAAAAGTCCCAGCCCCTTTCTTTAGAAATCATTGGAATTTTTCCAACTGAAGAAATTGTGAAGGACTTCCAACCATCCAAACTCCATATGCGCACAGTGTGTCAGTGATGGTATGTCAGGTTTTAAGGAGTTCAAGGTTGTGATTAGCTGTGATTAGTGTCAGAGCTCTATGCTTAGTCATTTATTGTAAATTATTTATGATGGCTTCCAGGTTTCTTTTGTCCGAGTTTAATCGGTGACACATTTCTGTTTTTCAGCCACCCTAAGCAGTGAGTAGAGGTGAAAGTAAAAACTGGTGTGTGTGGGAGTTGAAGGGCACAATTGCATTATTTCTCTGATATCTTGAACCAGGAGCCTGCCTTGCTGAGGACTGTGTAGTCCTGCCAGTATAGGGCACTATTATTCTTCTTTCAGTCACTGAAACAGAACAGAAAGTGATTTAATGGTAGAGAGCAGAGCTGAAAGAACCAAAGAAGTCTAATGAAAAAGTTATGATATAAAAGAGCAAATGTTGAGAAAATATAAAAAATGAACATAAAATTACTCACTTTGGATGCCTCCTCTTTGGCTTTGTTGATTTTATTATTACATTTTAAAAAGTCTTTCTTTTTGTAATCAGTGTGATGACTTTTCACAGTCACAGGTTTTCTTTTATGCATTCATATTATTTTTCTGTTGAGTTCTGTGACTTCTTAGGGTTTCTTTCTCTGCTAGTGCCAACTCCCAGTCAACAAATGCAGAAAGAAAGGTGGTTGCCTTAGTTAACAATGGTTGTATCATTTATTTGATGAAGACTTGACACAACCTGACACATGATCATTAACTCTCTTAGCAGTTTCTTGGGTACCAATCTCGGTAAATGCGTTTGCCTGTAGATAATTTGTTACAACCTTATAAAGAATGAATTACAATGTCAGATCTGGACGCTGTTGGCACAGTGTTGAAAATTGCTCAACCCTCTGGAAAGAAACAGTTGGTGTTCTGAATCCATTCAGTCCCATCCAATCACTGTGAACAAATTGAAACCATAAGCTCACTTGGTCATATTTATACTGTAAAGCCTAGCTAAACATATTCATTTATACATATTCATGCATTCAGATGAGCGAGTGTGTTGAATCTTTCATTCCATTACGGAATTGGAAGACCACGCCACACACTGATGAGTTTTTTGACATTAATAATTGCATTTTGATACATTTTTATGACTGTCATTATCCTTGACATATCACCTACTGAATGTAGCAAAAGTTCATGAAGTACCTGGTCACGCCGCCCCTTCCCATTTGCACACGCTCAGGGGTGAGTGGATGAAAACCTGAGCTGGAGAGCAGCCAAGCCGTGGCAGACACATTAGAGAGTTGTAAGCACAAAGTAAGGTCACACTCAAACTTAAGTGGCCAAGACTGTGAACCTGTGCCCTGCTCACTGGAGAGGCTAATAGGGATTAACAAAGGAGGGCTCTCTTTGGACACAATGTTGTGTTGTCTGTTTTTAAAGGCAAGTTTTGGAATTGACACACAGGGAAAAAAGAAACTGCTGTGTCAAAAGCAATTTTCTGTACACATGTCATGTTATTCTTTTGAGACAGAAATCAGATGCATGTGTCTATGCTTTTCTGTGCAGTAGCAAACAAGCCTGTGTCAGACTGAAAGTACTTTTGCATAGACCTGTAACAGTTTGGACCAGCTTTCTCTCAAGGCTAATGAACACATCACTGTGATATCAACAGGAATGCCATCGAGGATGCTTCAATGCTACTTTTGTGGCAGTTTTCAAAAGATTTTTTTCTCTGTTTAACCTTGCCTAAGTGATTTATCATTATTTGTTGCAATACTATCCTCTCTACTTCACATTTTTTCAATGAATATCATGTATTTTCCTATATTTAATTTTGAAGTGACTACTGACAGAGTACTGTGGCACAAAACCTCAGTTTGTCTGTTACCACCGAGCCATTCAGCGCCCTCATTACATCATGTGTAGACTGGAAACTTGTTACATCCCAAAAAGTACCAAGGTGATCGCAGAGCAAATAGGTCGGTTCAATAGACAGTGGAAATTTAGCTCGGTGGGTTATGCTCCTGACTAAAACATGGAAGACTCTGGTACTCTGGTTTGATTTCCAGACGACTTTTTTTCTGCAGATTTGCAAATGGGGGGAGGAAGGGGGAGCACAGTGCCACGGGTGCAGGTAGGTATAATCCAACATTGATGTAAATCAGCCAATGGGACAACATTCAGAGTGCAGAATTCAGACAACAGCACTCGATACACTGAAGTGACACAGAACTGTGAGAACTGAGAACACACCACACTGTCGCATCCAACATGTAGCTCTGCTCACCTTCTCTAGCCTCACTGACAGCACAGAGCACCATAAAACAACATACAGACCATTTAGAACAATAGTTCTTATTCTATACTATATAATATCCCTGATTTTTCATTTCTTCCATCAGTTGCCACAGTACTGTGGGAGCAAAATGCACAAAAGAATGCAAAAGATACGCCATACAGTATGTCACCACAGTACTGTGGCAACAAGAGGCGAATGAGTTCATGGAACAGTATCTGTGATTGGCTCTAGTACAAATGCTAACAGTTGATTGCCTCTGTGGCAAAAGACAAACCAATATTTAGTGCCACAGTACTGTAGCATTAGCCATTGCCATTTGATTTACTGATTATGTAGATGTTCACAAAGGCTCAGATTATAGTTGAGGGTTATTACATCAGAAACAGAGAAAACTGAAGCAAAAGTGACTTTTTCAACAAAATATATCATTAACTGAACATAAACAACTGTCCATCCACTGTCAATTATCAAACTCAATGGGTTTTACTGGTGAATCAATATTGTAGAAGGTGTGTTTCCACGTTCACGACAGAGCATCGGAACGTCCAAATGGGTCATATCTGATGACCACGTATTGAAAGGATTAATGGATCAGCAGGTATTAAACAGTTTACATCAGTTTATGGTTTTGGTTGCCAGTAGCTGTTATGATCTTAATGGGTTAAGAACTAACGCCTCCTAATTTTTCCATTTTTTCCAAGCTGTTTACTTGTAGATTGGATCAATTTAAAATTTCATTAATTTACCAAAAGTTTGTTTCTTGTGGTGTTCCTGTAATCTGGTATTTTATCTTCTCTGAAAAATCGTCTCAAGTGACATTTACTCTAACAGCAGACATTATAACCTTATAATGTTTCTATTATGCAAAATCATCCAAGCACATTAGTCTGCAACACTCGTGTTACTTGAATGCTATCAACGGTGGTAGATCAATGATCTTACACACAGCAAGACATGAAGCCATGAACATCAGTAAAACATCTGCTGCAGCTCAACAAAATGGAGGGTTATTGGTGATATTTTAACTATAGCGACAACAACCACTCCAATGAGGTGGATGCAGTATTTCTGTTTCTTGTACTTGCTGATTCTTGCAAAGACTTTAATTTCCTTGGTCTTTTTAAATGTTATTGACGTTCGTACTTTTCATCTTTTTCTAATTTCTGTATTCTCATTATTGTTTGTACCAGATACCAGGTATTTGTTTCCCTTCTTAAGTTGGTTGTCTTTGACCTCTTATTAAAGCCTCCATTTTTTTTGGGTCTTTCCCAGCATATCAACACTTCGCTCCCATTTTTATCTTCTTTCTTTTTACCTACCTCTCACCTATCACTTCCTCCTTCCTTCATCATTCCATCTTTGTACTGGTGCAGCTGCAAAAATGAGACTTGGCTGTGACTAATCTGCTGGCAGCGACTCCGAGGGCCCCTTGTGGTGGTGCCTCTTCACAGAGGACACGTGATTGATTGATCCTGGGGAAAACTTTGTCAGGCTGGCCATCATGACTGGATCTCCTGCTTCATAATAAATCCCCTCCTCCCTCATGTACTATGGGGAGACACGAGTGTCATGTGGTGCATTTTCATGACACATTATGCCCTGGACTATTACAGTTGATCCACATTTCTGGATTTTACTCTGCCTCAGTTTGTTTCTGCCCCAACGGTTACATATCCCTGACCTTAAACTAGCCAATGCATGCTGTTTGTGAGTAAACCAAACTGAAAGGTCAAAAAAGGGTGAATATGGGTCACGAGTCTTCCTAAAAACAGAAACAAATAGTGTGTTGTTTAAGTGTCTAACTCTGCTACCAATCATTCCAAAGACACTCTTTTTGGTGCGAAGCCAAGTATGCATATCAGATGACGGCTGGGGAGAGTAAACGGGGGAATTACTTTTATCGGAAAAGTGTCATGACAAATTGATTTTCTCACTTAAATCCCAGACAATGGACAAGACATAGCAGGTTGGCTGTTTCTCTGTTTAAATGGCCCATTTTCTTTTTCCTTCACAGATCAACGCCATGCAGTCATTAAGAACTGCAAGGGAGACCCCAGTGCCAAAAGGAGGAGGGGGCTCCGGCGCCTTCCCAGCCTCCCCCGCATCCTGCTCATGTTCATTTGTCTCATTCGGTGCTGATGCTCTGGAGCACAAGTCCATGGAAAAAGACTGAGAGGAATGTTTGCCTTTGAGCTGTTTGAATCTCGGTGAGCTTGGATATCACAGTGTGCTCCAAAACAAACTGATTAAACAATCATAGCACGTCGTTAACCTTATAGCATAATTGCCTAAGTTGTATTTTTGGCAAAATTGGGATATCTGTGCAGCTTTACTCTCCTCATATAGAAGCTTCATTTTTTATCATTGGCTATGACCTGAAAAAAAATCTGATTATGGGAGTTGTGCGATGAGGCTAATGATATCGAAGAATAACAAGGGGAAAACATTAAAAATACGTATCCTCAGTGCGTTTAAAAATGTATTTATCGTGCGGTGACCCCTGCTGGTATGGACCATTGAGGTCTAGAGTGCTGGGTGCAATGGGTTGGGCCAGCTAATTAGTCCTAACTCAGGACACCTGAGCTTGGCTCATTAGCCGTTTCTCAAGACGCATTCTTGTCTGTTCTTCTGTTCTTGTGAAACGTCATCAGTCACGGCCCAAGTACTGTTCCAAGTGGCAAGTGCGCATAAACCAAGAATGCATGGAATACCCGGGTGTTGTTTTTGTCAGCTAGCTTAAACCAAGGATACACTGGTTGGTGACTCGTGTAGACTTGGCTGGCAAATAATTTCAAAGATGCAGTTCGTGTTGGCCCCACTGTGAGCCTGGTGTTCGAGCAGGAGCCGGGTGATCGTAACCCCACAGGCTTGGCTGGGAGCCTGCTGGTTTGACCTGGTTCTGGGCAGCTGTGCCCAACTGAAACTGACAAAATGTATTAGTTTTGAAAAATATACGGAATGTATAAATGACGTGTAAATACGAGTACAGATGCCTTCTTGGTGTTGAGAAACGGCTATTAACGCTTATAAATAGCTGTACATTTATTGTCTGTCTCTCTCTCTCTCCTTCTTCCCAGACAGACGTCAGCTTCTCCAGGGTGATGTGACCGTTCTAGATTTGTTTTTTGTTTTGTTGCGTCATTTTATGCACTTCCCAACACCCACACACAATATTTGTCACACATGCACATTCTACATTACTGACTTCCACATCTCATGATTTGATTTATTTACATTTATTATTAATTGACTTAATTGACATTATGTTAAAATAAATGTTATTTGTTATTCCTTTCAACTGTGCATCTCGCTTGTTCATCATGGCTCTGAGCCAGCTGTGACAGTAGGCTATCATAAATAAAGAAGCTCAAACTAACCGATTGGCCGGTTGTTAACCCGGGCCACTACATCACCCGGGCTGACCGGTTAGTGGCTGCATGGATCCACCCACGTCGAGTCAGGCGACATTTCAGACGTGCAGTCAACAAATGGCACTTAGTCAAGA
>JAQQZY010000001.1:7913985-7924468 GCA_030068375.1 Ostorhinchus rueppellii
AATCAATTAATAATATAATCAAGAAATAAGACGATCAGTGTCTTTCTAAAAGGTTTAATGTGGATCCACAGATACAAATCCCATAAAAGCGACAAGCAGTCTGATGGGAGAGCACAAAGACCTAAGGAACAAACTTCTTTCTTCTACCCCTCTGAATTAGCAGACGTAGAGAATCATGCTCCTGTGAGACAGTTTGAGATAAGGCACTTTCCCATCTCCCAGAAAACAAAACATGGTGATCTTAGTCTACTGTGGCCTTAGTGTTGTGTCTAACCTAAACTCAGCTAGTCTTTAAATGTGACACAGAATATAGAATATGCAATATTCCCATTCTAAGTTTAAAAAGAAGTAGTTAAGGGTGAATGTAACAAAGTGCTAATATTAGAATATGTTCGGTTACAACCGGTATTTGTTTGATACTTATTTTGTTAGCTAATGGCAGTATTTTGCTGTTTTTTCCTAATTTCACTCTCATTCTCATCACAGTCGATCTGAAAGTATCTCAGTTCATGACATATGGTGCAATACAACACAGTGGCGGATTTAGCAAATTGGGGGCCCAAGGTGAAAGTATGTATGGGGCCCCCCTCATATGATTAAAAGGATGAGGATTGAATTCATGTAAAGGGCACTGGACAAGAGAAAAATAATGCTCCCTTTAACCACGTCTTTACTCCAAATTGAAGATGGTTACTACTGAGTGTGTTTATCTTTTGCTCTGGACACGTTATGGGCTAGTCCATTTCATTCTGAAAGTACGGGGGGGGGACACAGATAACCATCAACTGGGCATTTTAGCCAGAGTCCTGCACGGTTCTAATTTTAACAAACCGCAACCGCCCAAACCCATCATATTGAAACTCGCATCCGACCCGTTTTCCGACAGAATTAAAATAAAATTCCACAACCGAACCGACCAGCAGTAAATAAACTCGAACCGGAATGAAAATCAGTCAGACATAAAAAACAAACGTTGCTTAACACAGAATCTGAACACAGAGTTTGTTTGCACATGGTGTTTTGTACCTGATGTAAACTGTAAATTAGACCCGCCCTCTCCTGTGTCCGACCCGACCCAAACCCGTATCCGACACAGCACAAAATGTTTCACCCGTTTCATTAAAATTTGCGGTTCACCTGCCGGGACCCCAACCCGTGATTTTAGCTACTACTTTAACGTTTCAACATATTTCTAAAGAATTCCAATAATATTGACAATGTTTTTACTGATTTTTAAAATTTTATTTATTTATTTATTTATTTTTAAGGTTGGTTGGGGGGCCCCCCTGCTACGACCGCTGGTGGGGGGCCCCAGGCAGCCGCCTACCTATGCTTCTATGTTAAGACCACCTATGATACAACATAAAGAGTGTAAAATAAAGCTTAATTGGAGAAATCGGACACGCATGAATGAATGAATGAGAGTTTAACTCACTCAATAATAATAATAATAATAATAACAATAATAACAATCATAATTATTATTATTATGCAAAAGACCGAATTTGAAGGAAGTTTCCACATATTAATCCCACGCAGTGATGAAAGTTTCTCAAAGTGGTGAAGAAAAACAATAGGTCAGTACATTTGATGCAGACGATGACTCATCTGAATAAACAGTGCAGTAAAACCTTTGCTCTGCCCTTGGAGGAAACATCCCAGTTGGATTTGTGTGGCTCTTTCATGCGAGTGGTAGATGAAATGTCACCGTCATTTTGCATTGTAATTACAGTGGCATCATTCTAAGCCAATAATGAACTGTAATCTTAGTGATGATACCTACACAAGCACATCCTGTTTCTCTGTTTGACTCACTGTTTAGCATTTCAAGGTGACAAATGATTGAGTTCAGCCTTAGTCCTTGGTGACTAATAACTTACAGTTACTGCAGCAGTCTGCCTACACCCATCTGTGTGCCTCTCTGGAAGAGTCTCACTGTCTCTCTTTGTCTCAAACACACAAACACGGTGCACTGCTAAAACTCCCCTGGTAATAGTTTGTCAGCCTCTTATGCATCCTTCTTCATCAAACTCTGTGCTCCATCTATTTACTGTTTACTCATAATGATCTGACAACCACAAGCTGCTCTGAACACCTTGTTATCTCATTATATTGTTAAAATATAGTAAAAACGAAGAGAAAAAAACCCCTGTGCATTAAGACTGCTGAATTAGCAGTGGTAAAGATTTTAAGCTGTTGTAGGAATCATGATTTAATATCTGGGTGCTTCAATGAAACTGCCCCCTGAAAACAGGACATGGGGCTAAAACTTCAAACAAGATGTAGACTAATGTTATGATGCAAGTTTGGAAGCACTTTGGCTCTATTTTTTTCATATAAAACACATTTTTAAAAATATTATGTTAAATCTAAAATCCGCGTGTAACTTGGTAAAAAGGACACAAATATTACACTACTATTTAATTAAAAAAAAAATGTTATTCTCTCACAGGTACATTTTGGATATCTAAGTAATTATGCAAGGGGGAGTGTTTCACAAAAATGACTTCTGTGGTGGCTATGTGTTTTTAAATGGGCAGGTTCTGCATGTAACACAAGTGGACACGATGGGTTAGATTCGGTAAAAACCCACGTCTGGATTAGAAAAACCACTAGGATCATCAAATTTAACACAGTGTCTTTATTAATAGTGGTTTTATATAAGACCATTTCAGATCTGACTGACAGCTAGGTAGCTTTACATGTCCCAATTTTGGTCCTATTTTTGGCCTCAATATTTTATTAAAAATCATTCATTAATTATGGGATGGCTCAGAGCAAGAGTATAATTTTTTTTGCATTCACCTGAGGTCATCATTAGGTCCATCCTGGGGGTAATATGTCTGAATTTGTCTTTTATTATTGGGTCTAAAAAGCTGGAAAAGTGCCAGATACCAGTATAAACCCAATTTTATAGAAGCACCTATCTGCTCTGAAAGTTACAGTTTAACACGCATTTATTTGTTGTAATCTATTACAATAATAATTAAAGTCTCAACCACCTTTTTTTTTTTAATGTCTTCATGTCTCAGTATCCTGCCACACAAACAGTTTTGGCTTTATTTGCCCAGGCAGTCATCATATTGCACAAATATATTAAATACATGAGGGACATTTTAAGTTTGTGTTTCTGCTACACTATGTGTGGAGCTGTTCTATCATCATCTCTTTTCCTTTTGTTGATATTATTTGCTACTACCCCATCATGATAATGTACAAACAACTGTGATGCATGCCAGTAAAGTACAAAGAAACATATCGATGTAGGTACCATGTAGACGCATGCACACAGTGTCAGGTTTTGTATGTTTCATTTGCCGAACACAGATAGTCTCTATGTGCACAAACACATACACCTTTCACCTCTACACAGGCTGTTGTTTGAAAACACTGCAGCAGTTTTGCTTTAGTCTAATGTGCATGCTCAGTGGACAATACATTCTAGCTTCTCCACAGCTTTTAGCACCACTGTGTTCTAAATATAGAACAGGCAGTGTTGAAGGCCGCGCTAAAATTGTGTTCAAATGTAAAACCACTTACCGGGTCTGACAAATGTCACTGCGCAAATGAATGAAGCATCTACAGGAAAATGAAAACAGGAAGAAAGAAATATTTATGGAGGCAAAAATTAAATGGGCTGAAAAAGGCTTCCATCTCATTAAATCTAAATAATACATTAATTTATTAAAATACCCATGATTATGATTTAATTACATGTCGACACATGCTTTTGCGACAGGTCACAGCAGTGACTGTGCATTTAATTATGGTGTTTACTTTCTTTAAGAGAATGTGAACTTGCAGGTTATTGTTTGTCTGTGTATGTGCTGTGTATGTGCTGTGTGTGTGTGTGTGTGTGTGTGTGTGTGTGTGTGTGTGTTCATATGCTTGAAATCCTCACATCAGCATTCACCTACAAAGCGCTTATGTGGCAGAAACAGAGCTGTGAGCGAGCCTCCAGAGTGACAGGAGGTGAATTAGAGAGTGATTAGAGGTGAATTCTAATTCACACTCCCATGTGTCTGCCTGTCACTTGTAGGATAGGGCATTTGCAAACTAACGAGAGGAGTGTCAGACAGGTTGCAGCAAAGACACACACACACACACACACACACACACACACCTTGGCATAATCACATCCCACACATGGGTACGAGTCCACGCAGTAGTTGAGGTATGTCTATACAATCAAACATAAGTCCCACACACGATCAGTGGCAGTACTGGGTAATTTTCACAAATTTTCTGTGAAACACTGTGGAAGAGGAGACCGAGAGTGAGAACCAATAGGAAAACTAAAGTAAAGGCCAGCGTCTTCCAGACAGACTTTGACCTTTGTCTCAGTGCTGCCAGGCATTACACAAATAGACACATACAAATCAAGTCTGATAGTGTGTTTCACATAGTTAAAGGGACATATTTATAAAAATCATCATATGTCAGATTAACTTTGGATCCCATAGTGTTCCACAAATATAACATTTTCTATAAAATCAGTCGAGGTTTATTTTGTTATATTGTGTTATATCCGTTACAGTAATTGATTGTAAGAGTACATCTGATACTGTTACATTATCCTCATGTACATGTACTGAGTGAAGGTCAGGTTTAGAACAGCAAACAGTGCCCACAGTGCTGTACAAGGATATAGGTAGAAATAAAAGATAGTAAAACTAATGAAAGTATGGGGAGATAGAAGATAAGATATACTAAAACTGAACAGATACACAATAATAGGATAAATAGTATCTAAAATACAACCAGAAGATAAAACACATAGAAGTCACACACTTGTATTAAAAACCAGTCATATATGTTATTTAATCATGATTAAATTCCTGGAAGTTTTCTATCTAAGCATCAGCACTGTTTTCTTTTTAAAGAAAATAACATTTCCGTAAGTGTTCCACAATAGATGGATATGTTTGTTTACACGGTAACTTTTCATTCTTATTATTCCCCTGCTATTTATCCCCATCTGTCTCTGTGCATCATCATTACATTTCCAGAGTGAAAAACCTTTCAAAATCTTTTCCCTCTACTGTTATGTCTTGCAGTGGTGTCTTGTTTTTAAGTAATCTGAGACACACTGGAGCTCGACTATAAATGTTTGTATAAAGTTGAAGTTGGGTTGAAGTCCAGTTTATGGAGCAGTGCGTCAAAACCACGGAATATTTTTCGACTGACTACCTGTGAAACTATTTCACTCCTCAGTTGTCAATGGTAACATTACTAACCAGTACCACTTCCTGTTTTTGTGAACACCAGGAGGACATGCCACATACTCGTTAATGGCCTTAGATAATGATAACTACTGATGCATGACTTTGCCAGTGTAGCTTGGCAACAAAAATGTCCATTACTGTGGAAGTATTTATGTGAGACGCAGTCACATGTAATAGTGTGTCTGTTTGTTTGATGGATCCTGCTGTGGCTAATAACACACTGGAAGCTTCATCATTAAGTTTTTGAAACTTGTAAGCCTTGTCTATTACAAGTAACAATTAGAGTTATTCCTGTGGCTTCCACCTGACTGATATTATTGGCTGATATCACATCGGAATTTATTAGAACTGCAAAATATTATGGCAGTGGCTACTGCCACAGTAATGTGGCACAAAATACGAGTTTGTCTATTACCAGAGCCAATCAAATGTTAGCATTTGTACTAGAGCCAGTCATAGACACTGTTACATGAACTCATTATGAGCTTGTTGCCACAGTACTGTGGTCATATATGGCATACACTTCAGTGCATTCATTTCAGATTCCCATTCCGATAACTTTATTCATCCCCAAGGGGCAATTCAGTTTTCAGACATAGGGTTGAAGCAGGACAAGACATTAAATACACAACACAAAAACAGTCCACTCAGACCTGTCAGGGAATGGACAGCTGAAGGGTCCAGCCATGAAGTGCAGCAATGACACACTGTAACCATAGCAATAAAAACAAAACAAAAAAACACACATGTAAATGCATAGTGTACCCTACACTACCCATGATGCACTCTCACTAGCATTTAAATGCCTAATGGCAGAAGGAATAAAAGAATGTGAATAAGAGTTTGTTTTCCTGCTGGGAGCCAGATAGCGCCTCCCAGAGGGCATCAACACAAACCTGTTTCTGAGCACGTGGTCAGGGGTAGCTAGCCTGGGAACGCCCATCCTAGTGACATCACACCCAGTGTGGTGTGACTGCTAGTCTGGCCAAGCATGCTATCTACAGCTTTCAGGTCTCCCGAAAAATCAGGAACCCCACCCTCATTTTCGGAAGCCAATCAACATTGAACATCTCCAACGGCTCTGGGTAGAGGTGTGTTCAAGGCAGTGACGTCGAGGAACTGCGACGGGAACCTGCTATTGACTACGGCTTTGTCCTTCTTTCGAACAACACACTACAATGCAAATATGCGGGGGTATATGTCCCGTATATAACACTCGCATGTTAACTTTACATGACCTGCAATACTCGTTCGTCGCCATTTCTTCTCCATTCATCTTCTCGTCTTCTCTTGTGCTGTGCTAACTCTTCAGCTCCTCCTTCTTCTTCCTTTGTCTTCTTCTTCAAGCAGTTTTCGTCGCGTCACATACGTCATAGGAAAGAGCGGTGTGATTGGTTTAAGCTTCGACTGGCTTCGACCAGTAGCAAACTGAGGCATTTCAGGGAGGCGGGTCAACCACGCACTTTGAGAAACAGTTTTCCTCTATGCTTGGCCAGACCCAATGCACAGCATTGGAATGTCGTGACAACCAGACAAAGGGGTAGCAATAATGCTCTTGGTTTTCTGGAGCACCTGCCTGCTCCACAGACAGTGTAAATCCGTAGTCTGTACACCCATGACCTTAGCACAAGTTCGAACAATGTTGACTCATTTGTGCATTTTGCTAATACAGTACTGTGGCAACTGATAGCAGAAAGAATAAATTAGTGATAGTATATAGTATAGAATAGGAATTATTTTTCTAAATACTGTATATGTTGTTGTTTTATGGTGTTCTTTTCTCTGTGCAGTCAGTGAGATTGAGGCTGGAGAAGGTGGGCGGAGCTACATGTCACTCATACCTATTGAGCTAAATCCCTGTTGTCCTCAAGTCCAACCCATTTGCTATCTGACTGCCTTGGTACTTTTTGGCATGTAATGTTTTGGGGGTGTTGACAAGGTACCAGTCTGCATATGATATAATGATGATAGGCTCTGTGGTAACAAACTGATGTATCCTACCACAGTACAGTAGACACTTTAAAATATTATACTGTCGATGTTGAAATGTACACAAGAGGCTCAGAGTACGTGTGTAGATGAAATTAACCTTTTATAAGGCATAGAAAGAGAAATACTCAACATTTCAACCTTAGTGTCTTATTGGAGAACATAACAAGAATTTATTACTTTGGTGAATTTTTGCAAAATTTTTATCGTCATCTAGAAAATCAAGGTCAATGAAGTTACCGTTATTGGTTCCTTGTCCATATGTGGCACAAAAAAAAATTAAGAAGAATATATAGAAAAATACAAGAAAAACACGTAATATGAAATGAACATATATTTTAGAACATTAGACCAACATCGTGTGTGTGTGTGTGTGTGTGTGTGTGTGTTTGTTTGCAACTTTACAGAAAAACTACTGGACAAATTTTCTTGAAATTTTCACCAGTGATACAGAATCACCCAAGGATGTTCCCATTAACTTTTGGTCACGATCTGGATAAATTTCTGGATCCAGGATTTTTTTGAAAATCTGGAAAATCCCTATCCTTTGTGCAAAATTTTAAAAATCATATCTCTGTCTATATTCAGCCGGTTGAGTCGTGCCTTTGTGGGATGACAGAGGGTCACACCTGCTATCATGTGGTACATCATGACATCAATATCTTTAGCGGTTTTGACGTCATGATGTCATAATCATGGCAGAGGTTTGCACTCACTGAGCGGTCTTGTTGAGCTATGGCTCAGGTGGTAGAGCAGGTTGTCCAATATCTGAAAGGTTGGCAGTTCGAACCCTGCTCTCTCCAGGTCAGCCGTTGTGTCCTTGGGCAAGATTCACGCTCCAGTGCCACTCACACTGGTGTATGAATGCATATGAATGTTCGGTGGTGGTCGGAGGCGCGAAATGGTAGCCATGCTTCTGTCAGTTTGCCCCAGGGCAACTGTGGCTACAAATGTAGTTTACCACCACCAAAGGGAGAATGTGAGAGTGAATGAATAATGGATCAATAATGTAAAGCACTTTGGGTGACTTGAAAAGCACTATAAAAAAAAATCTAAAAATCAGTGCTGATCCAGACCCCTGTCCACATCCACATGATCCCTTTGAACATCATCCCTTACATTAGTACACTGTAAAAAGTAAAACACTGAATCAACTTAAAAAAACTTCAAAAAATTAGTTTAGATGGTTTGATGGCAGATAGTTTATGTGACCTATTAAGTTCATTCAGTGGTACACTGTACTTTTTACAGTACAGTGTACCATTACTTCCTGGTACCTAACACAGCAGGTCCACTCACTGTTCATGCACAGGTGGACCTTACAGACCCTGGAGACCACATTGGACCTGAGATTGCTGACTCACTGTTCTCACTGGAACTGCTGCTGTCACTGTCTTGTAATGTGTGCAAAATTACCAAAAATAGTCACTTGTCCGATAAAGGGTTAAGCTGTTGCTGGTTGTCACTGCATCGTGTCTCTCTCATCACCTTCAAGTCTACAGAGACTGATGTGTGGTGAGAGACAGCGAGGACATTTACACAGATGACTTTCATAAAAAAGGTAAAATATGAGAGCATTAAAACACTGCACTTAATCTGTCCATTCAAATTAGCTCCATTAATCATCATTAATTCACTACATTATATTTCCCTACTTAATTACATGTGCTACAAAGGAATAATTGCCTTGAAGGATGCATATCGTGATCCATCATCACTCCAGAGCGGTGTAGAATTTTCTCTAGTAATTAACAAAGGTGTGTCTGTCTGGGAGGTGTTGACAAGCAGAGACTGGAGGATGAAATTAAAGGCCCTTTTTTGAGTAACTGGATGTCATATTTAAAACAACAAAAAGAAAGAACACAAAACAAAACCTCTATGCAAAGTTTAGCTTATGCAGAGTAGGATGGAGTTGCAAGCATTAACATGATGCTGATAGAAATGAAGTGGAAGCAGAATATATTACTTACACATCCTTTGCAAGAGGAAAAGTCTATATTCATTGGATGAAAGTGTCAGGTTGGCACATTCAGCTCAGTGATACTGGGCAGAATATAAACAGGACAGTAGTTTTCTGGGGCGCCAAAGGAGAGGATTGATAGGAAGGAAATGAACTATACAGCAAAGAATCGTTGACAATATAATGACATTTTTTTGCCAAAGATGCAGTGAACACAAGCAGTTCTATCGAAAATGAAGAGCGGGGAGGCTACCAGAGATCCATGTAACTAACGGAATCATGTACAAGCAGATGGTAGCTGTTGTATTCATTTATTTATTTTTTTGGGGGGGTGGGGTTTGAGTAGAGTTGTAAGTTAAGTAAAATCACTTCAGAATGAATGTGAATAGACTCTTGTTTGATTAGATTGGTTAGAATAATGTTTACACTGTGCAATCCAAACTACTTTGCTAAATCTTTGTTGCTTCGTGTCTCTTCTGTTGTCTCATTTTTGTAACATACTGACGGGCCACTTCAGATTTGTTTGTGTGGTATTATAAGAGTATTTTACAGTTCGATATTTTCATCTTTTTTGAAATGCTTCCCAGATGCTTTGCTGTCATGATTATCCATTCAGTAAGGCTCACTAGTTGTGTCCAATTTATGTTAATAAAAACAGCAGTGCTGTTGTTTATTGAGGGTGACAACGCATGCATTATATGCTGCTCATTTTAACAACGCCCCCTGCTTTCTCTACAAGGTCTGCTGTGCTTATGCGTTGTGAATTAGGATTCAGCTTGGTTTTGCCACTCCCTCTTGTGTGGTTCCACCAGTGTTGGCTAATGTATTTCATACCTATACCTTCACTGTAGTTCTACCTTTTAATAATATTTAATCACCTTTTGATATCAATACTCTCCGTCAGTATTATAAAATTAACACGATATAATCACACTGTATGACAGACAGGCGTCTCACATGGACACAATAAATGTCAATACTAAAGAAACTCAAAGAACACAGTTCAACAGGTCTACCAGTTAAACAGTCATCTTTAATGCAAACTAAAAATATTTTAAACATTAAATTTTCTGCAATGGCCACACCTGCAATGTAGAAGATGGTCTAATTAAGTTTCAGGAGCATGGATCAGGACTGAGCACTTGAACATGGTAGAGGATTAATGATGATCAGGCAACTCAATCAGACTGTAAAACAAAACATTAAAAGTAATCAAATAAGATTTCACAGCATGTCAAAATAAGTCAGCTAATTAGACTAAGTCAACACTTCACTCTGAAGTCAGACTTCATGTGTTCAAATAAGTATT
>JAQQZY010000001.1:7987334-7997380 GCA_030068375.1 Ostorhinchus rueppellii
TTCTATGTGAATAAAATGACTAAATATGTGACTGTGTTTGTGTCTGAAGGTCTGTGGTAGCAGCATCAGCAGGTTTTCGGACAGAGTTGTGAAACTGATTGTAGTTCAGTATTTTGTCTTAAATTCTAAATAACTGAGTCAGCATACAAACAATAGACTCATTTTAACATTGTTAAGGAACACTTTTCTTAGGTGAAATTGGTATTTCTTTAGGTGAATGAGAAATATCACAGCATTATTGTTATTGCAATGCTGTACATCCATATCACAAGTTTTGCCAATATTGTGCAGACCTATTAAATAAGTTTATTTTCTTTAAAGTACTGCTGGAAAATGCAGTAGAACAATAAAATAAAATCACATATCACTTACTTACAGGAAAATATACGTTTTACAGTGTAAATATTTCCAATTATGAGCAAATTAGTTATGACTGTTATGCACGGGTAACGATTTTAAGAAAACAGAGTAAAAATAATGAAATACATTCACATTTCAATCACTTGCAGGAGAAAATGTGTTTTATGCGCAAAACAGGTGTAACCGTTAAGTACAAGTACCAGTTTGCTCACCAACTGCACGAGGGATAAAGCAGAGGCACAAAATGGCGCCACTTCAAAGGCTTGGATTTCTTCAACAAAGAAAAGTACAGAAAGAGGACCATAATAAATTTCTTAGCCTTCAATTCTTTTCAGACAGTAAATGAATAAAATAAGATTTAAACTTCGAGTTAACTATGAAGAGACATGTTAACATACCTTCCTGCGGGTCACGGTGAAGTTTTGGCCTCATGATGGGGGAAAATCCAGCAAAGTACTAGTAAACGGTCTTAAAAAGGAGTTTTCTCACTGCCGACGCCGAACTTACAGGTCGCGCTGCCTGGTAGATTTCATCTTTTTTTAAAACTTTTCTTTTACTTCACTTCTTGCTCTTTTCTCCGTTTTGGTCTGTACTCCGGCATTCCAAACCCCGGGAAAAAATGAAATGAATTGACAATGACGGAAGGTTGCAGAGAAAAGGGGCGGGCCAATGCGCTGGTTTACAACAGCTCATAGGTCAGGAGATATGTGTCAATCAATTTCTGAGAAAGTTAACTGTTTGTTTGCTGAATAAAATTTGTTTACTAATAATAGGGATGTATAAAAGATTAGAAACACAACTTTATGACATTTTAATGGATACGTTTTTATATTATATCATACTTTATTATGGGCTACACTAACATATTTTTAAAAAATATATATATATATATAAGTAAAAATAGCTTTGTGTGGCAGGGCACCTTTAAGTTATGTACTGCCATTACTAATCTAGTCTAATCCAACTTTATTTATAAAGCACTTTAAAACAGCCACAGTGGACCAAAGTGCTGTACAGGAAAACAAATAAAAACAGAATAAAATACAAGAATAGATTAAAAATAATGAAATAAATAAAATCTTTACTATTAAAAACAACAACAAATTAAAACAAGAACAATAAAGGACTACAACTACTACTACAAAAAAGATGATGAAGATTAAGGTTCAGACATTGTATGTTCATAAAAGTTATCCATATTAGTTGAAATCTGGTGGAGTAAAAGAACATTTTTAGGGTTGAAAGTGTTCTTTTTTTGGTTTGGTTTTGTTTTGTTTTTTTACTCAATTCTAACTTTATTACTCCCAGACGCATTGGTAAAATCCAAAATACTGATAAATTTCCCTTCAGACGTGAAAACTTCATGAGACATAACACAAAGAGCTATATTTCCGTTGGAATATAAAGTGATGTGGAGTTGTCTCTCTTTTACATCAAGCCTCTAAATCTCCACTGAGGTGCTTCTGGCAAAGATACAGCACAGACATTAAAGAGACAGACCAGGTATGTGTTTCTGCTGCCAAGAAAAGACATTAAAACCTGTAGGGAGGGGTGGTATTATATTAGTGTAATATATTGATGTACATTGGCTTTTAAAGTAAGCCAAGCTACTTTTCTTGGATGTGCAGCTGGGCTCAGAACAAAAAGTGACACTTGTTCACATGGAGGCAGTTCCTGTGTGAATGATCTTCCAATACTATTCAAAAACAGGATATTTGCTCACTATTTGTTTGGTTTTTTTTACCAAATACTGCAAAAACCTGATAAAGCGTCCGTAACTTTATGATGCAATGAAATGGCTTTGTGAAGTGTTTTAGACTTTAACACCTAAGCTGTGGCAAACAGAGGTGGCGGAAAAGCATCTCGGAACTGTTACAACACTTTTATTTTGTGTCAAAAGCGGAAAAAGGTGAAGAGTAAGGATGAGGTGTGAGTTTTACATATTAAGTCAATGGTTTCTGTATTGTTTTGAGGAAACAAATGCAACTAGACTGATACATTCTCACTTCAGGATTCCTAACTATTTGTAAAAGCCCAAAGTGATGGAAGAACAGAACGTTTTCTGAGAAGTGATGTATGTTAGGTGGAATTCAGTGAGGAGTGCATGAAAAGTAGAGGTTGTCTTTTGGTAATAAGTACTTTTATTCACACTTCACAAAGAAACAAATCATCATGCTTCAATTTAAGAGTCTGTTGCAGCTCATCTCCTTTAGTATGCTGAGACCGTAACAGTACGGACCTAAACATATGGCAGTTCTTGGACAGTAGACGCGGTTGTTTGATGGAGGAGGGCATGTCCTCTGAAGCAAACGGATAAAACTAGAGTCCTGAAAGCTTCAGCTCCTCAGTTTAATACCAGACGTGAATCCCTGATAACATGAGCCTTTTTTGTTGTTGCTGATTTCTGATCTTTAAACATGGCTGCAGGAGAGGCACCAGATCAACAAATCTAGAAACAGAGCAAATTCTGAAATGTTTAATAGATACACCACCTGCTTATCTATTGAGACGGTACCTTGTGAGGAATTGGATGCACCTCAAGCAAGTTGGGAGATATTTTTCCATTTACGACTTGGTCAAAATGATCAACACGAGGTGCCAGATGCATAATGCTGGGAGCAGATTCAACACTGTGCACACACAAAGAAGAAATGTCCATATGCATTCTTGTCAGCAGATTTGAAGAGATGTGCTTGTACATGATTCTGTTTTATAAAAGTCAATCGTTGTGCAACTATAAACACAGGCATGTGATAGCTTGCCACTGTCGCTATTTAGAAGTTAATTCATTCATTCATCTTCTGTACCAGTTTAATCCTCACTAGGGTCATGGGGGTTGTTTGGAGCCTATCCCCCTGTCCCCTAGGCGAAGCCGGGGTACACCCTGGACAAGTCGCCACGTCATCACAGGGCTGACATATAGGGACAAACAATCACTCTCACATTCACACCTATGGACAATTTAGATTAGCCCATTAACCTATCAGTGCATGTCTTTGGATTGTGGGAGGAAACCGGAGTACCCGGAGAGAACCCACAGACACAGGGAGAACATGCAAACTCCACACAGACAGGTCCCACCCCGATCAACTGGTGTTGGAATCGAATCCAGGACCTTCTTGCTGTGAGGCACGAGTGCTATCCACTGCACCACTGTGTCACCATGCTGTTTAGAAGTGTCATTTCATAATGTGAAACTGATTTTACCTTTGGATAAGTAGAGGAAAGTGTTTTATTATTGTCTCCAGTTTTACTTTTCCAAATAGATAAACATCTACTGAAGTAGCTGCAGTGATCAATAAACGTCTGAGCTCAGTTTTTAACAAGGTTAAAATATAAGAGATGAAGCATAGATGTAGTTTCTCTCATACCCATCCTTACCCACAAGCATTACACATCGCTGCAGCGGGTTAACGCTCCAAGTTATGTGATCGATCAGTCATGTTACGCCCCAGCTAGGGGATCTGAGGACATAACACAAATGAGTGGACACCTTCCTTCACTCCCAAGCCACTAAGAAAACTCCAAGACCGGGATTACGCAATCATCAATTGATTTATTTGCAAAAGTGATATAAAGATATTAAACATGAACTCAAACAGAACAGCTTTGTCTTCGGGGTGGGCCAAGGCCAAAACAACAAACATAACTTTACTCAGGAAACAAAACTGATCTGCAAAAGAAAAAAAACAAAAGACAAGCCCTGATCTTCCTACTTACAAACACAGAAGAAAACAGATTTAAACAAAAATGGCAGACCACCCCTACTGCTGCGTTCAGACACCAAGATTCACTGAAGACGTGGGGTTAGTAGTGGAGGACAAGCGACGTTGGACCGGCTCAGCTCCGTCACTTTCATGCCCCTTGGCTGGTCCAATCCGGTGACGACTTTCATACCACACCTATAAAACAATTATCCACTTACACACTGACACACATATACACACACAAACACACACACACACACACACACACACACACACACAAAGACCCATCAGTGTCGTAACACTATTAAGAACATTTATGGTGCTTTTCCACTGCGAATCCTACTCGGCTCTACTCTACGACTCTACCCACTTGTCGGACCGGCACGGTTGTGTTTCCACTGCGAGCCGTTGCTAGTCGGGACTAGTTGAAGTGGGTGGAGTTGGCGGGGTGGACACAGCCGTGCCGTTGTTTTCAGGCAATTAATAAAGTGTTACGCCACGGTCAGTAAAGTAAACAACAACAATGGAGGCATTGAATGCGGTACTGCTGCTGTTGTTTATTGTTACTGAAAACGCCTAAACAGACACGGGTCTGTGGGGGGTGATTATTTCAGATCCCCGAGCTTTGTCGTGCGTATGACAACATTTCCTCTGATGAATCGGTGGACAGCACTGTTCACGTGACATTTTAGTGCCGGCTCAGCACGGCTAGACCCACCTCTGAAACAGGTACAAAAAATCGTAATGGGTCCCAGGTCCAACCCCTAGTGGAAAAGGGCCATACTGGGGTAGAGTCGAACCGTGTCAAGTAGAGCCATTACAAAAACGTGCAGTGGAAAAGGGCCATTACACACTGCCTACCTAAGTCCATATCTGAGCATGCTGGACCCCAAAGTCCACTACTCAGTATGAATGCAAACGTTCCATGCTAGAGTAGCATATCTGAGTCCAGCTGAAAAGGTAGTCCTGTGTACAGACTGTATGAACTCCAGTTTGGTACATTGCAGTGTGAAAGCAATCCATGCCCAAGACTGGAAATGACATTAATCACTGTGCCAACAATGGAATCACCACAAGACAGTAGACGGCGCTTCTGTTGTCTCCTGAAAAAGCTTCAGATCTGTGCAGCACGGGCTCACCTTACGGACCGAACCACACAATGATATATCAGGGACAACAAACGTCGCTCTTTTTCACATTATCCTCAAACAGGCTAACAGATAGACAAGTACAACTAGACAAGTAGCCATCATTGTAGACAAAAGAACAGAACAGTTGCTCAGTTGATGACGTAAGGGTTTGTCTTCTTACTCCCGTGTCTGTTGGATAGTGACAGAATTCCTTCCACACCTACTGTTACAGCCCTGTAACACACACTTGTACTCGGGCACAGGCTGCTGTATGAGCCTTTGAATGCAATATCTGTGGGAAAGGTATGAGCGTGTCCAGGTATGGCATGGATCTGGGTGTGCAAACTCCCGAAATGAACAATAACGTACATCTCACAACTATTGATGCAGCTTAAAGAGTGTCCAGAGAAAAAAAAAAGGAAAACAACATCATGCCAAATGGATCAGCCCTAACACAAATGCAGGTGTAAGTAATGTTTTTGTATATTTTCAACATTTATTACATTTAAAACTATTCAAAGTGGCGTTAAATAAATGCAATATTGTAAAGACGGTTAATAATCCTCAGGCTATTAATTTTCTCCACCTGAAAGGAAAAGATTAGCCACTATGTATTTACTAAAACGTTATGTGCTGTACATAAAGCACATGTTAAATGAGTAGACATCATAGAGAAGGCTACTTTTGATTGAGCACAAATATAGTAACAGACACAGATCATTTCTGCTACCAGGAAATTACTTTTCACTCCTGCCTGTGCTGCCCTGCCCTGCGTCATCTCACGCTATCCCACAGCCGTATTACGTCTGGAACACATCAGTTTCCTCTTGTGTGTGTGTGTGTGTGGCAGTCATATTGCCTGCTGATTTTCAACACCCATGTTAACAAATTGAGAGGTGTGTATCAAGTGTTGCACAGCAGCGTGTCATTTGTAAAATAGAACAAATGCTTATTTTTGTTATTTTTGTCTGAGGAAGCAACATAATAGTTTGTTTCGATCAAAAACTAAATTAGAGCAAAAACTTAACCAGTTCTTTTTTTAAATTATTCTGTTATTCGAATGGGAAAACACATCCAAACAAACATTTCTCCCCATTAGCTGGATGCCAGTAGAAATGTTTCACAACAAATACCCATAATACACTATCAGCTATCTCTCTTCTGATGACCAGTTTTTGTAGTGAATTTTCATTGTCAGCTATTTCAAACGATCACGTTCCATCAGGTAACTTACATCATAGCCTGTTGTCAAGTATATACAAGTACTGAGGCACTGCTCCATCAGTCAGACACAGTCAGAGACATGTTGCCACCTTCACTGGCTGTTCCAGCACCAGTAGTGACACAATAATGTAGTATTGTCTGATTCCCTTTGTGACTGACCCCATTCAGCAGACACAAGGCTAAAACTATGTTCAGACTGAAGGCAAATGTGTCCCAAATCTGTTTTTGTTTTTTTTGTTTTTTTGCCTATATGTAACCTGGGTCCGATCTGTTAAAGACAGTTTAAACATCACAAATCCACTTTTGATCAAATCTGACCCAGACCACTTTCAAATGTGGTCCTAAATCCAATACATATCTGATATTTTACAATGCACCTTCAGTCCAAACCGCCATGCCGCATTTATCTGACCTTTACTTCACTGAAATGCTTCAGGGCTTCTTTTGTGCATGTGGCTCCCTTCAGGGTTGTATTCAGTTCAGACTCAAAACTGATAGAAGATGGATTTAATGTGTAATATGAACAAGCACAAAAAAAATCAGATTTCCCCCAAAAATCCGACGTGCTTTGCACTCAATCTTGTTAACTGGTTGCTGCTTGTTTACTCCCACTCCATCAGCCGCAATCAATGGGGCTGTGTCACTTCCAGCTGACAATGGCTGCTCCCCTTTGGCTCTGCCCCCACCCATAATTCATGTAATAAAAAGGACCAGTGTAGTGCATTTGTGGTGATTATTTTAATGAATTTGTGCCTCTCTTGCTTACAAGTATTAAACAAAGCACAATGAATGTCTTAAGCATGACCAGTACAGGTAGACTTAAAGGTACTGCTAGGGGTGGGAATCAAGAATCGGTTCTCAGTAGCTCGATTCCTTGGAATTGCCTGCCTGCTTAATGATTCTGCTCATCAATTCCGCCTTTGTTGTGCATGTGCAATGACATAATGCATACGCTGCATTGCTTTGGTCAGAAGGTAGCCAACATGGTGTTGAGGCAGAAACGGTCTAAACAGATGACACCAGGTCCAGTTGGAACACTGTCAAAGCTTCCATTTCTTCAAAAGGGTGGAATCCTTCCAATATGCTCAAACATCAACAGAGTCATTTGATTCACCACTTACCGGCGCTTGTGACTCTAGCGGTTGGATGTTATCCGGGCCCAGATAATGTCCAGTTCCGGTGCAGGAAACAAACTTCCTGTTCCCTCATATACAAGTTTCTGAAGGCAGGGAAAGGAAATGAGATGCCCAAAAATGGGAGATGGGCTGAGTTGAACCAGTTCCAAATAGTCAAAATGTGGCAATAGAGGAATTAGTAAAACGTCTTTAGTTTTACTGTCACCCCCCACCCCCCAAACTGGGCCTGGTGTCATCTGTTCTTATTATTTTCACATTCTGTTTATGTTGTATTTTCTGTGTAGAGTACAAACATACCTGTTTGTAATCTTTTATTCCCTCATCCAATGAGAATCGATAAAAGAATCGGATCGATAACCAAATCGATAATGGAATCAGAATCATTAAATTCTTATTGATTCCCATCCCTAGATACCGCACAAGAAACAGGTAGAAGGGATACATGAGTTGTCTAATGAATGTGATCATAGATAGATAGATAGATAGATAGATAGATAGATAGATAGATAGATAGATAGATAGATAGATAGATAGATAGATAGATCACTAATATTAAGGCACAGCAGTTAGATACACCATCCATTTGTTTTAATTATTTATAGACTGACTTCTACAATTCAAGATACTAAACCATATTGTAATTTTAATTAACTGAAACATAGTTGAGGGACCACTATAATGCTGCATATGGAAATCTTGGCCTACAGTAAATGTATAGTTTTAACCCTCTAAATACTAGTCTGCACAGAGACCACATAAAGCGTGAAAAACCAAATCCTTGCAGTATGTTTTTTTCTGTTATCCATGTATTATTAATGCATATTGCATAAATACATGGGTACATGTTGGATGGTTTTACATTAAAGGTCCTGACACTATGAATATTACAGGAGTCAGTGGTTGAAAATATTTATTTCATAACATAAAAGGTCTGTAGGTGTAGTGTAGGCGTGTAATGAGGGTTTGTTTAATTAATGCGAAACGTAGTGGGTTTTTTTCCCCCCATTTTTTTCATTTTCTAATTCTTTACATGCATACATTTAAAAATCCTGCAGCCCAATCCTATCATCCTGCATTAACATTATCTTATAAAAGGAGCTGGAATCTGCTGTATTTCTGCCGTTAGTCCGTACCCAGGACTACCTTCTCAGCTGGACTCAGGTACATGGAGCATTTGCATTCATACTGATACAAGTGGACTTTGGGGTCCAATGTACTTGGATACAAACTGAGATACCACATGTAAAAATGCCCTTAGAGAATAACTGTGAAATGATTACCTTGTGCCAGAGAGGTTTGTTAATGCTAAATGCATTGCATTTGGTATACAGAGGCCTTCACAATGTTTATCATCAGTCCATTCTCATGTGAAACACCAGTGGTACAGTCTCTGGGAGCAGGTTGGGGTTCATTGTACATTTGTTATTCACTGTTTTGCCTCAGGACATTTCGACATGTGGACATTTTGACCTGCAGGTTGTCCACTAATAGAGGACTGACCCACTCTACCTCCTGAGTCACAGCTTGCTAGTCTGACCTGCCACAGTAGCAATCTGAAAATGTTGTGGTGGACGGTGGCCTACTTTTTACAGAAATATGTCTTTCCACACAGCTTTTAGTTTTCAAGCACGACCTGCTCTATAGATGTACACACTATCCATGAAACAGATGATCTGTGTTAACAAAGAGGCTTGTCTTCAGTGATCCGGTGTTCTCACAGCACCATAACATCAGCTAACAGTGTAAACCAAAGGGTTACTATAAACTGGGTGTGAAAGCATATACTGATGACAGCTTTTTCTCTTCTTGCTCTCTGAACAGGTGTGTAGTTGTCAAACTAAAATTCTCAGGTGAGCTCACCAATAATAGACAGAAACACTGAGTGCAGCTGGACACAACAGTAACAGCAAAGACTTGCCACAGTCTGAAGATCTCAATTACTTGCTGATCTAGTTGATTATTTTTGGGATTGTGGCTTCTGTTGAAGATCAATGTCCATTTTTAACCCATAAAGACCCAGTGTGATTTTTGTGGAAGTTCCCAAATAAATGTTTCCCTCTATTTAACCTTTCTTAAGTGATTTACCACCATTTATTATACTACTATCCTCTGAATTTTATATTTTTTCAGTTAAAATCCTATATTTTCTTATATTTAATTAATTGATTCTCTAAATGTTCATAAAAGCTCAAATTGAAATTGATAGCTATTATATCAGAAACAGAGAAAACTGAAGAAAAGGTGACTTTTTCAGTAAAGATATCATAAACCCAGTGTTTCCATCCACTGTCATTTACCAAACTCCATGGGTTTTACTGGTGAATCAATGTTGCAGAAGATAACTGTTTCTGTGTTCACTACGGAGCCTCTGAACATCCATGGTCATATCTGATGACCATGAAGAGATGACATTGTCACGCGGAGAATAAGGATCCAGGAGCCGGGCTAAGTAGTTCCAATAAAAACACTTTAATGAAATCGAAGTCCAA